>OY982562.1:3516677-4119629 GCA_963859945.1 Euplagia quadripunctaria | reverse complement strand
TTGTCTTTCGAACTCAATGACCACAATGCCATTAACTTCGTAAATATCATTTGCTTAATATTTAAAGAAAATATAATAAGAAAATCATTTGCCCATTTTACCAGACTTTGTAAACTCCGTATCAGTTAAGATTTTTTTAACAGAAAAATACAATAATAATGTGTCCGTACAATCACCCACAAACAAGAGAAAACTTTTGCTATGGGCCCAACAACGCCACCGGATAAACTTAGATATACCATTAATATTGGTCTCTTAAAATACAAACTCTAGTACTCACCAATGATGTTGCCAATGCGCAACTAACGCAACAGAATTCCCAGTTGGCGAGCTGGCCTTTACATTGACGCAGTATACCTTGATGTCTGCACCAGTTTGATTGGTGATCCTCAATGTGGCATTGCGTTGGTAGAACGTGTAATTGCTGGTGAAGTCTAGCGTGTGCCACGTGTGGGAGAACGTCATCCATGATGGGAATTGGCAATTAAAGCGGACTGATACTGAAATCACAAAAATGCCATTAATAAAATAAGTAAAAGGGGGGAAACCAAAGGTTAAGCTTTTCGGCTACCACAGACCACTAGTTCTAAGAAATCAAATAGATGTAATTACTTGCTTTGATGGTAAAGGAAAAGGTCTTGAAGAAACCTGAATACCTGAGAGATATTCTCCATAATGTATGGGAAGATTGTAAAGTCTGCTGAAAAACAATCATGGCTGATTGTGGCCGATGTGGCCATGCGCTAACCCATCTTATACTTGTCGCAGACCTTTTTTTTTTGTAAAAATGCAACTAACAACGTGGGTCACACATTACTGGTATTCTTGTTAACCGATCGATATTCGATCGCAAGTCCGACGCCTTAGCTATTACGCTACCGCCGCTTTTCAACTGTCCGTGCTTTGTGGGACAATTTTTAAACAAGGTATGATATAGATACACTGTAATCGAGGGATGTAGTACTATTTGGTATCATATAGTCGCCTTCGTGAATAACGGGCAACAACGTTTTTATTGCTTCTTTGTAAATATAGTCTTTAAAAGTTTGTTCCGAAGCATTCAGATATAAAATAAATATTTAAAATCAATCTACTGCTTAAGGATTTTGCCCGGAATTGAAACCAAGTACATACATGATGATGAAAAGCTTCTATCGGTATATACTAACCCCGTTTTAAAGCCATAGTTCTGGATCCCTCAGTGGCACTAAACAGTCCATTGCAAGTGGCATCACCAGACTGCGCAACTCTGTACTCTATGCCACCGGGAGGAACAGGCACCTCCTTTACAGTACCTGTTGCTGAAACAATGACAACGTTTATGTTGGAGATAAAAAAAACTGCCTAACGATTTTGTCCCCGAGGAATACAAAAATACCTTTAACGAAACCGAAGCCACAGGTAACAGCTAGGTTAGGTTAGATGTCTTAATAAAAGCTGTTCCCGGATCCCTCCTATTTAAGGCGCAGTACGGCACACGGTGTGGTTTTAGTCGGTTCGATTCCGACACACCACCCCACTGAAAACCCCGGTGGGGTGACGATTCGAGGGGGTTTCCACACGTCCAAAAAAAATATGGTTTTAGGGGGCAGTTTTCCGGATCTCCACAACAAGCGTGTATTTTGCGTTGGTGGGAATAAAAGTTATTCGAGCCACCCTAACTCCCCGAAGAATCCCAGTAACCCCTTCACGTGACCGAAGATCTCGAAGAGTGACCCTGGCGAGCCAAGGTACTACAGGTAACAGCTAGTATTCATATTTATTAGAGAAACATGGTTTTACTCAAGCGTGTTTGCGTAGTGTCACCGCCGCGAAAGGTCGCTTCAATCCTTGAATAAATATCTCTCAAGAAAAATTTAATTCAAAACCTAGTATTTATATAAATTATATGTTTTATAAAATAAAAATGGCTCAGTTGTTTTTATCTTTAAACATAATTCTTTAAAAAAAAACACCGACTTCAACAAAAAAAAACCTATTCCATAAAAGACTTATATATGGTTTTCTCATGGATGCCATTGTCAGAACTTGACCTAATTGAAATGGGACCACACGGGAAGCACCAGCTTTCAAATAAAAAAAGAATCATCAAAATCGAATCGTCGAAAGTTCTGAGGTAACAAACATAAAAAAAAACAGTCGAATTGAGAACCTCCTCCTTTTTTGAAGTCGGTTGAAAATGACTTCAACAAACCTAAATATTACTATTATTATTGTTTATATATTATTAAATAAAATGCAATATAATAAAAATACGAATATAGGTAACTCAGAGGCGAAGGTAACTTTGATTTATGCACTTTATAAAAATGACAAAAATTGAGGTCTGGACCCCACCAGCCTTAAAATGATATATAGGTTTTTATTATCTGGTTCATTAATTCAAATCATTTAGGTTGTTTTTAACTAATAAGTACCTGGGTAGTTTTTTCGAGTCGCATTTTTTTCCGGAGTAGCACTTAAAAAGCAAAAACCTTATCTAAATACAACATTTAATCTAAATTTATAGAGCCGTTTCCGAGATACACAAAATATAAGTATTTATATATGTACCTACAGCAATTGCTCGTTTAAACTTATAATATAGATATTATCCCACTAATATTTTAAATGTGAAAGTTTGGATGGATGGATGGATGGATGTAGGGATGAATGGATGTTTGTTACTCTTTCACGCAAAAACCACTGAACCGATTGTGATGAAACTTGGTATGTAGATAGCTGGAGACCTGGATTAACGTATAGGCCGATATTCCCACGGGATCGGGACTTACGCGGATGATACCGCGAGACGCTTCTAGTGTTTAATATACCAACGAGTTCAACGACTTTGTCAGTTTAACTTCATAGAATACAGAATACGAGTATGTATAGTAAAGAACCTTTTGCTATTTTATTATCGTGTTCTATAATCAAAGTCGTGTTCATAGAAAAATATATAGAAGTACCGAGATCTATGTAAAACACATACGAATCGAACATTCTTATATTATACCACCGATGCCGTGGGAATATCGGGATAAAAAGTAGCCTATATGTTAATCCATGTCTCCAGCTATATACATACCAAGTTTCATCGCAATCGCTTCAGCAGTTTTGGCGTGAAAGAGTAACAAACATCCATAAATACATACATCTATACATCCTCACAAATTTTCACGTTTATAATATTAGTAGGATTAAAGTAAGTAAATTCAGTGACGCAGAAGTCAATATTACCATTTGTCTTTTCGTAGACGAAGCATCTATATCGATCTTCATTGCTTGTAGCGTGGTTGTGATGTAGTTTTCCCACGAGAAAACGTAGGCTGCCTTCCTTCCATGTCGCTAGGCACTCTAATTCTTCCACTGAAAATGATAGGAAATATTTTAAAACTATATTTTGCATAATAATGAATATATCTGTGTTTAGTGTTATATTCTGTTTTATCTAACCAGCGTCAGGCACCCACCAGTGCCCGGCACAAAGCTGAACTGGGCTCCCATTTTGGTGCGACCGCGAGATGACTACTTCTCGTCTTGTAAACTTAAGCTAGGTACATCTCCTAAAACTCAGCTATATGTTTAGAATTTGATAACTGTTTCACTCTGTTAGCGTCTCGTTTAGTTGTACCAGAATAAACGTATTTTCTTTCTTTCTTTCTAGTGTGTATTAGTGGTATACCTCAAGGCAGTGTCTTAGGTCTAAATTGTTTCTACAAGATAAAACCAACAAGGCTACGTCTTTGGCAACGGCTTTTTATTTATGTTCTTTTTTCTTTAAAAATTTAGTGTTAGAATTCATCGTTATATAACATTCAAAACTACTAGACTTGTTGTAGAAGTTACAGTTAATAATAATATTTTCAAGGAATCCAATGATGATGATTTCAATGACCTTATCCTTAAATGATTTTAAGGTTTAGCATTTTGTACACCAATTAAAACTGAATACAAACGGGTCTTGATAGCTCAACGATTTTAGTTACTATTAAAAAGAAATCGTTGAGCATTTAGAACATAAGCGGCGGTAGCGTAATGGCTAAGGCGTCGGACTTGCCATCAAGTGGTTGCGGGTTCGAGCCCCACCCAGTGCACTACCGACGTGAACCCACTCCAAGAATTTGTATAATCCACAGGAATATTCCTAATTCGGAAGTTGTATTGTCTTTTTAAAAAGAAAGAAAAGAAAAAGAAGAACCTTATACACTGCTCTTTTAAGTTCACTGCACTTTTGTCTTCTATTTGCACATTATCATTTGCTTTTAAACCAGAATATTTGTCCGCGGCCATAATGCGTCACAAAAATAAAACGCTAACAGTCTATTAAACGCATCTAACTGTGGAGTATGTGACTGTTATCAGTTATATAGTCGTGCGTTTAGCTGTTCATATCGCTGATTATAATAATACATTGATCTGGCGATCATATATCATGATGTGACCGACCATTTCATCACATAAGAATGTTTAATGAAATTGTCGGACGCATCATGAAGTGATCAATTGAAAATTCTGGTCACCTATATAATATATTTATATAACGAGTTGATTTAGTATGGAATATAAAATAGACAACAAGGATAAACTCGTTATTTCGCAAGTCGGGTACCTCATGTCATCTTATTTTTAAAAACATTTATTTTTATTTTTTCATTACACAACTAAATTTAAAAAAAAGACAGTAGTAGGTATTATTGGAGCATTGCCAACTACCTTAATAATGCAGTAAATGTAGTTATTGCAAGTAGAAAGAGCATTATTGTTCAATATTTATATAACACTAGCTGTGCCCGCAACTTCGTCCGCGTGGAATAGTGTATTTATATCGAATCAACAGCATAAAAAATAAGTTTCAAGCTTCTAGATCTAAATATGACGATACTTCCTTATGACTTTTCATCTCCACCTTTCAACCCTTTACACCCCTTTTTTCGCATTAAAAGTAGCATATGTCCTTTTTCAGACTCTAGACTATCTGTGTACCAAATTTCATTTAAATCGGTTCATTAGTTTTGGAGTGAAAGGGCGACAGACAGAGTTACTTTCGCATTTATAATATTATAGTAAGGAAGTAAGGATAAAAAGTTATGGAACTTTGCCACTTTAAAATAAACTTCAACGCAGTCTTGCAGCCAACTGACGTGCTGAGTGTGAACGCACTCTTAATTAAAAATCAAACAGAACATAAACATTAGAAGCCACAGTCATAGTTGTACAATAAGTTGAACTTGGAGGTGTACTTCCAAGAATAGCTTCTCTCGTTGACGGAGACAATCGTGACAGACGACTACACAAATAAAGTTTTATATAGATACCGCGCCCGTCTAAAGGGGAAGTACTATGAGAATTGCTCGGAAATGCTTAGACATTCCTTTTTAAGCCTGTTCTGTTTAATTTGTTTTTATATTCCTGTTATGAAAGCACAAGTGTTGTTACATCAATAAAACAAAGTATATTAAACAGCACAGAACTAACTCTCGTGTTTACAATTTTTTTTTTATAAATAGTTTTTAGGGTCCCTAGACGTCATAAATAAACTGCTTCATTGAAATCTCAGTCAGGGAATGACCCTCATTATACGACCCATAATGTATTTTTGATGGTTATGGTAATCGCAGCTGATCTACAAAGAAACAAAGAAAAAACAAAGTCTGATGCAAATTTCATGTGTTGATTAGATGTCCACTAAAATACTTTAAAATTATTAACGCATACTTAACGCAAGTAATGGGCAATTACCGGGCAGAGCCGCAGACAAAAACCCTGTAAAGACCTATCCCATCAAAAACATAAATGTGAAAATGAGAGCCAAGTTCAATATTAAGAAAGCAATGCGTGGTTGTCGATTTCGCCGACAAAAGAATTGAGATCTAAATGGGTGCCAAGTTCTGGAGATAATCCTGAAATTTATTTATAAGAATATACAACATTCTAAAATAAATTTATAACTAAATCTCCTGATTTTTTCTGCTAGAACTATGTTTGCTATTTAAAAATATAACTTCTTAAATTTGAACAGTCGAATTATTTACACAAAGCACATAAGTTAAGATTAATTGATGCTTAAGATTTACCTTGGCCCCGGGCGCACCAGAGATGAGAAATTTTTAAAATACTAGTATTTGAAATGCAAAATGCTAAATACAAAATAGCTATTTACATTTTGTATTTAAATACTTTATTTAGAAAAGCATTTTCTATTTTATTTGAAGTACCTTTTAGGACACATTTTGTATTTGCAAAATGCAAAATAAGCAGTCGCACACTGAGACGAGACTAGTTACGAAAATAACGCATCCTAGAAACTAGTGACGCCTTTAAAGTAACTACTAACTATAATAGTATTATATGATAGTTTTATAGTTATGTTACGTTTCGTGAAATTCAACGGTAGCGAATCTCTCAAAACAGTTGCGAAATCCAAAACGTATTTAATAGTATTCGAGTGCTATACTGAAGAGGTTTTATACGAAAGTGGACTAATTAGTCGGTATTTTGTTTTCGCATGGAAATACATATTTAAGTAAACATTTCTTGATGATTGTACTTGAAAGTACTTATCGTTTAGTATTGAATACGTGATGACCTAATATGTTTAGTAATACTTTTTATTTCCAGAATAATCCAGCAATTCCATGTAATCAGATTTAATTTGTATTTTACATTATTTTATTATATCGGTTTATTTTCACATACATACAGATAACAATATACAACTTACACATTAAAACTAACATTTGTATTTTCATATTTGTATATTTAGTTACATAGAGGAGAGGGTAGTTACTTCAAAAAAGGACTATCGTTTTTGACGCCAAATTTCAACTTTCTGGGTCATCTGGAAGTGGGTTAGGTTTTACGTCTATATGTCAGTCAGTGATAAAAATACTGATTTTTAGATGTTAATATCTCAATGACCGTTTGAGGTGTATTTATGAAATTTGGAATTCTAGTTAGCCTAAGAGGTTTTAATAAATAAACCAAATTTCATGTGTTTATGTTAAATAGATTTTGAGTTAAGAAGGTGTCAAAAGTGGCTAAAAATGGTTCGTGTGATATAAACACACGGCTGCTGCGTCGCCAGTTATTTTTCTTGAACTTGGCTTGACACGCTGCCGCGTGTCTGATGATCTTGACTACGATCCAAATAGATACAAACTTTAGAAACGATATAATATTTTTATAAACAAGATTAGGTATCCCTAAGGCGGCAGCAGGCCGGCTGACCACATACCGCAAGCTTTCAATTTCAATAAATCCGATTACGGTACAACTTGTTCAACAGAGTTGTAGAAACTCATTTACAAGTAATGAAACTATAGATAAGTGATGCCATGTTATAACACAGCTTATTATTTTACTCTTTTAATAAGTGAGTAGGTACCTAGCGTTTTCAGGTAATACACTTAAAACGCAAAACCTTTTCCAAATAGAAAATATGAACGATTAAGTCATAAATTAAATAATTTCAATTTCAGAGTACCCCGTATACCATCTCGCAAACCTATAATCCCCAACACCCCTAGCTCCACCACTTCGCCATACAGTGTTTGGTGTTAATTCGCCTGTACCCCGCATGTGCAAACTTATAAACGAATACAGCGAGCTGGTTGACTTTTATTCAATATCGACGGTTGTCAGACACATCAAACGTATGAAAATGTGATAATTAGTATTTAATATACCATCTAGAATTTAAGTACATATAAATAAGTTTTTAAAATTGTATAACAGATGTTGATACAAAGAACACTTTGCATGCGGTGTTTGCCTATAATTGGTTGTGCAGATAGATTTAAGACACAAATACTTGTATGTTCCTATCTGTATTATCTCTGTTGGTGAACCTTAATTAGATAAATAAATAAAACTGTTTCCTGCAGATTCAAACTTTTTTTTTTTTTTTTTTTCGTGTGGAACCCCCACGGGTCATCACCTCACCATGGCTATTGGTGAGGTGGTATGTCGGAATCGAACCGATTCAACCTGTACCTTATAAAAATTTTAACTATTAAAAGTTTTAGCTTTGTTTTTGGCTCCTTTGCGCTTTAATCGTTCGGAAAGCAAAACATTTCACATTTAAGTGTAAAAAGTGTAAATGTAATATCAATATAAATTTTGATTTCTATTATCAATGGATTTCATTACTCCTTAACACGTGGTTTATTTCTAAACCGCGCTAAATCTAAACAATGGCGACACCAGTGCTGGAACTCTGCCCGATCCATTTGTAACTGGTGTCTAACGAGAGACGTTCAAAATATACATATTATTTCAGCTTTAGTAACGTTCGGTTAATTTGTTTTCTTTTCACCTTAGTCATGTCAAGTATTGAATAACAGAATAACAGTAATATAATTTCTTTTTTTGTTAGGCTGTGTCATTAAAATATGGAAAAGAAATTTACTGATTAATTATCAAAATTTTATATGTACCTACGTAGAAATGGACATGGCTATACGTAGGTAATTAATCATTTTATTATTTGGCGCCGACTCAAAATAAGTTTATATAAAATTTGATAGTTTATGTAAATAAGCTCAAGACTTAAGAGGTTTATTTATTTATTGCTTTTTAGTTATTTCGTCAGTTTAATTTTTTGTTAAAAAGATTTTTATTTGATGATATTTTTCATCATCAGCTCAGCTACATGATATGATGATTTCTGAACGCAAATACCTGATAAAGTAATGAAAAGTAAACAGAAACACTATTCGTTCCTCCAATTTTCGAGGGTTTCTCTCAATTTTATCAGTATCCCATCATCAGATCCCGACTTCCTTGACATGGGACCACCCTTGAAGTATACTTTATCTAACAAAAAAAGAATAATCAAAATCGGTTCACAAATAACGGAGAGAGGGCTGAACAAAACTAAAAAAAATATACTTATATATTTGGTCGAATTGAGAACCTCCTTTTTTTTCGTCGGTTAAAAAGAGGAAGAACAACAACACCGCCCCAGAACAAAAATCTCTGAAATTTTGGTTGTCAGCGTAAGTGTAAACGCTATGACGAAAGAATTACAGGAATGTCAGTTCCTTCCGATCTTCTATTTCACGCATTCTCAGAGCAAAACATAGCTTGACGAATTTTAAATAAAATTCTAGTATTATTACATGAAAAATGTTTAGCATGGCTGCGGCAATGAGGATAATTTCTACTTACATATACATATATGCTCAACCATTTGCATTTCCCATTAATCTATACTAATATTATGAAGCTGAAGAATTTATTTGTTTGGTTGAACGCGTTAATCTCAGGAACTACTAATTAGAATTGAAAATTTCTTTTAGTGTTGGATAGTCCATTTATCAAGGAAAGCTATAGGCTATATAATATTATGCTACGACCAATAGTAGCGGAGCATCAATAAAAAAATGTTCCAAAATCGGGGAAAGTTTACAAACGCAGACGAAGTTGCTCGGGTCGGCTTGTTATTTATAAGAAGCAATGTGTTCTTACCAGTACTTTCTGATCCGTAGACATCAGGGCACGCCTGATAATTGAGAAGCAGTCTCGAGTCTTCTGTACAACTCTCTATAGATGACACGGGACTCTTGCAGTCGCCATGACCCCTGAAAGCAAAGTAACCCCTAGGTATTACAAGTAATAAAGTCAGAACTCAGTCTAACGATAATTTCTTCTCTTGACTATGATAAAGATTTTGAGTTAATCTATTCAAAGATGTAATTTTTTTTTAAATCCTATTTAGGTTTACGAGATGAAATTAAATTTGTGAAGGAAATACCAAAGTAAATAATATGTGGAGAGAAGTGAATTGCAATTTACAAGACGGTGTCGCGAAGACATGAAGCATGAAACAGTAGACGGGTCGTTGTGGAGACACCGGGAGTAATTAGTGATTTAAAATTATTTGGAGAAGCGTTTTTTAAGACTGTATTTCTTTTTTAATTAATTAAAGGACAACTCCGTTCCAAGGGAATTGAGCTTGTGTCATGGGTACTTCGTAAATAAATAATTAAATATAAGTACTGAAGACATACATACAATCTGTGTATAGAATATTACAACCAGTTCATAATAGTAATTTAGTGTATAATTTTGTAAGTTTAAAATTCAAAACTTTTAATATCCAGATGGATTTAAGCTATTTATTATACATTGTTCAAAACACCGGACATAGTCGTGGGGTATAGCTTGTGTACAACAAATCGTTTCTTTATTAATGTAACTTATTCGTATATATAAATGTAATTTATTCGTATATTTAAGTGAATAAAGAGAATAACAATAATAACTTGACACATTTCACACACGGCCGTCTCATCCCAAACTAGGCAGAGCCTGTACTATGGTAACCAGATTGCTGATAAACATACTTATGTATTTCTAAATACATACATATTATAGATAAATTACACCCAGACACAGGACAAATGATCGTGCTCATCACACGATTATTTGTCCTGGGTGGGAATCGAACCCACGACTTCTGGCTTAGCAGTCAGGGTCACTAACCACTAGACCAACAGGCCAGTTTAATTGTTCTAAAATAATTATTTTTTAACCATCTAAGTCATAACGTAACAATAGTTGATGGGCGCCGACGATGTTATGTTTCGACTACTGCATATTAAAATTAACATTAAACTATCTGATAGGCTTGTTGCAAATAAAACAACGCTTCCTCTATAGCACTTCTCTTTCGCAGTAATTTGACACGATACCCGACAGATGTACTGACGGGTAATTAAGACATATGAAGGGCGACGAGTCTGACAGGACGTACTCGAAATGGTGAGTTATTAAAACTGTTGATCAATAATTACAGACCAAGTATTGAATATTTCATATTATGCACTATTGTCAATTACACTGAACAGTAAAAGATCCAGGAAATGTATAGTCCCATAGCGACCGCGGTCGTAAGCCCTATGCTGGAACAATGATTGTGTAGTTTAGCCACCTTGAGGTGGTACCCAGGAGTAACCGCATGAAAATCAGAAACAGTTCAATTATAAATTTATTTGACAGCAAAACCCACTCATCAACTGGCGTGATTCAAGAGCTTAAGGCGTCCATTATACGCTCATGCAAGCGTCACTCAATTCCAAAAGTGATGTCTGATGGTTGCATGATGTAAAAACAAATGTATGCAGCCAGTCATTGTATTAGACGAAAGGTTGTCCGTCAGTCACAGTCTTGATTGTGGTAAAACTGACAGCAAAACCTACTGTGTATATGACGTCTAAGTATCATACCATACAACCATATATAGAGAACTAGTTAGTGTCCGCGATTTCGTCTGCGTGAAATATCTCTAATACAAATTTTCATCCCTTATTTCACCCCCTTCAAGTTTTATTTTCACTAAAAAAAGTAGGCTGTATCCTTATCTAAGGTCCTGCCTATTACTATACCAAAAATTGTAAAAATTAGTTCAGTGGTTTAGACGTGAAAACGTTACAGACAGCCAGACAGAGTTAGTCTATAAACTGAAAAGAAGAAAAAAGAAAGAAATTGAAGAAGAATATAGAAGTAATTATTATAATCACAAAAATGAACCGTGCACCTTGAACTAATATTAAACTTAGTTCTCTTTATCTAGAGATTCTAGAGGTTGTCTGTAAGACATCGCTGTTAGTGATAAGACGTTCGTTTATCGATTAATAATATGGAGTACCAACTTTTATTAACCGATTTCTAAAGACTATTATAATTAAATATATTTTTGGGAATTAACGTGATCACGTAAAGGTTGTAGTTGACCTAAAACAGTCGGAGCCCTCTAGTATAAAATAAATAAAATAATCCCACTATCCCACTAATGAAAGTTTGGATGGATGGAGAGATGTATGGATGGATGTTTGTTACTCTTTCACGCAAATAACCACTGAACTGATTGCGATGAAACTTGGTATGTAGATAGCTGGAGACCTAGATTAACGCATAGGCTACTTTTTATCCCGATATTCCCACGGGATTGGGAGTTACGCGGGTGAAACCGCGGGGCGCTGCTAGTATGTTATAATGCCATCAATTTAAAATAAATATACCTATTTAAAAGTCAAGGTTTCTTTCATACTTGTTATGCATTATACATGCTACCTACTCATGCACATGGTTGTGGCGACTTCCACATACAGTAAAAACATACTCCAACACCATCTAGCGAAGACGAGCTGAACTGCGTAGTATTGTCGCCACATCAAAAACTCTTATTTATTTATTTAATTAATTAAAAATAGGGGCAAACTATAATAGAAAAACAGTTCATTATATATAATGAGTCAATAGACATTAGTATGACTAGTTGTACCGTTAACGCAACGCTATTGGTCGGTTAATGAATAGTGGGGTTATAAAAAGCTAGGTATGCATTATAAGTTGATAGCAATCACTTGAGTGTTGATGGAGGTACGAACAACATAGCAGTTACTGTTATTTAGTGATTTTGATAGTTTATAGTAATAGGTAAGATTGTTCTTAACAGTAGTAACTACTAGTCCTGCATCGCGCTATGAAAGTTTTGGCCGATTAGTATATAATACCTACAACTTCCCAACATCAACGGTCGGAAGATCCTCCCTTTGTGTTGGAGGGACATAACAAACCGATGTTACAATGGGTATTTGTAGTAATCGAATTTAAATCTATTTATAGGGGGTAAAAGAGCAGACGGGTCACCTGATGGTAAATGACTACCGCCGCCTATGGGCACCTGCAACTCAAGTGTCACAAGTGCGTTGCCGGTCTTAAAGGTGGGAAGAGGGGGGAAAGTGTTAGGGCCTCCGGTAACCTCACCCACTCCGCGAAAAGCAGTGCAAGCATTGCTTCACTGCCAGTTTTCTGTGGGGCCGTCGTATCACTCCGGTCGAGCCGGCCCATACGTGCCGAAGCATGGCTCTCCCACGAATATAATATAATCTTCCAGTGTTTCTTAAAATCAAAATAATTTATTTCAATTAAACCGATCAGAGGTATTTTTGAATTGTCAGTAGTAGGAGTCAAGTAAGTCAGTCGTGAAGCAAGTTGCCTGTTTCAATAACTAAATATCCTATGGAAAAAAACAGAACAATAACAAGAAACTCTAATCACACTATTTGTAGACGTGTTTTTTGTACAATTTTTGGTTACATTTCTAAGTACGTATAGGGGAACACAACGGTTGAAGCACCTCAATGAGGTCTATAGCTGTGTAGTGTTATAGGTTAGGTTTTCTTTTTGAGGGGTCTTCGAAAACGCAGGTGCTTTATTCGATCCGAATGTATGTTTGTATGTCCGCGATTTTCTTCAAAAGTGATGGATTAATTTTAATGATTGTTTCACTAACGTAACCTACATACTTTCAGGAGGTTTTAAGTATTTAATACTTTAGGTATTTATTTCGCTAAAATTAGTTTTTGTTTTAAAAAAAAATATATATTTAAAATACATACATACATACAAAAATATCGGTAGAGGTGAAAGGACAAATCGCACACCTGGATCTAAACAGGTATTATCTCAATTAAACACTTTTTTCAGAAAAGGTGAAAAATTTATTACTGTGTGTGTGTAGATTTATTATAGCTATTACAAGAATCTTGTGTTTTAGTCATGTTTTTGGGCTGAAGATAGGATTTCTGTAGTTATTTTTCTAATTGTTTAACAATATAACTATGTATATTTGTTTTTTTTTGAGTTGAGCCCGTGTTGGTGAATTTTGCGTCTAGCGTCGAGTACTGGTGATATTTCTAAATCTGGTTTATTGGTCGGTAGGTGTTGAGATAAGGAATTCGATGGCGTGCATGTGGTGTGTGCAGCTCCCTTTAGATCTACGTGTGCGAAATGTCAAACGAAATTAAGATAGCGTTTTTCAGTTCTTTAATAATAATAAGCTGCATTCAAAAATATCACAACGTGAAAGTTTGACAAAAAGGCTATGGCATAAATGGTAAATTTAAAACATTAAAAGCCTTCCTAGAATTACAAATTCGGACATATCCACCTCATGTTTTACTTGTTGCAATTCGTGCTACATGTATGTTTCCAAATAATATTAATTCCATTATACATTCAGCTACGCCATCCCGCCATCTTGGTCCCCAGTTTCCCGGACGAGGTTTTTAAATTTGGAATTTACTTTTTTTAATGTATTTGTCTTTGTAGTTATGGTTGCTTTGCTATCGGCCTTTAATAAGCTTACAAAATCATTACTGTATTGATTTAGAATTTTAGACTATACAACTGCAGCGAGCTTGTGATTTTCGAGTTAATAAGACAGGCTGAATAAATTAAATATGAATTACAAAACACTTACCTGTTATAAGTAAAAGAAAAAGGTCCTTTGAGCGGGCAATCGACAGGGTCAGCATTTTCTCTGAACATGGAGTACAGTAAAGCGTCACCGGTGATCATTGAACACAAGTGGGGTAGAGCGTCTCTTCTGTGACAAAATGCTGAAAAGAATGTTAGATGTTAGGCTAGGGTTTAAAAGAAGTAAGTGTGGTTTGAGATATTTTTTTTTGACTTGGCACAATATGTAGGTATTTAACGCTGTGTTAATTGTTTTTAATACCTAATATGGTTCCAAAAGCTTTGCGAAATGCCTCTTTTAATTGTTAAGATTTTGGATATGTCGTACTCCATCGTCGTACTATAAAACCTTAATGTTACGTCTTCGCAGTAATAAATTCTGAAGAGATTCTTTTTAGAAAAGCCCTAGAACTCTATGGTTTACTTATGAAATAACCATAAACTTAATATACTAACGTAATATATTAAGTTTATGGTTATTTCATATGTAAACCATAGAGTTACTACTAAGTTTATGGAAATAACGTAACCCCTTTTAAAATAAAAAATAAAAATTTTAGGCACAAGTTTACTTTTAACCGCAAATCTGACGTCTTAGCAATTCTTTCAAATCTATAACAAGGTCTGTGTATTTTTCACCAATACCAGCATACAAATAAATCTCAATTTGTAAGGCGGCCGAAAAGAATGGTCATGTAATTTATTAGGAGCCTGCGGTCTAGTTTATATTCTAGATATGGAAATGGAAGAGCGTCGGATAGTGAAGGCAGCTCTCTCAGAACTTGATTGTATACTTATTTATTAAAGAATTTCTTGAACTTGATTCCTTCTTATAGCTTGTATCGTATACGTCATGCGTCACAATAACAAAATGTTGGGACATATTACAAAACGCCGCCGTCTAGACTCGAGCTAAGCATATAGACTATTAATTCTAGAAAATGGATAAACATTTTGTTAGATAGTTTAATTCATTTTTGGTTGTAAATATGTATTATACATGGAAATGTGTGTATGTATGTATAATGTGTGCCCAGGCTGTTTTACACTGCGAAGTGTAATTTCCAACGCCGGGGTACGCGCGCCTCTGCGCCGCATTTTGGACATTTTCGCACATTGAATTTAAAAAACTAGCCATAACCTTACTTCTGTGATTGTTAAACATGGAGATACAGAGTTAGCACAATTTAACTCTTTTCACCTTCTGTATTATTCTGCGGACATAAGTGTGGGTTACATTTACCTAATTTTGTCATATTAATATTTATATTGTACGATGCAATGTGTAACTGTTTTGTGTTCCTATATAAAAATAAAATGAAAATAATGCAACTAGAATATATATAAATAATAATAGCAAGTGAGAGGATTCACAATATTTGCTAATATTGCGATTCGTCATATTTCAGCCATTTTACACAAAAGCTCCTCATGAATTACTCCGTCTATCGATGAAAACCGTATGAAAATCCGTTTGGTAGTTATTGACTTTATCGTGAATAGAAAGACAGACAGAAGCAGCGGCGGACTTTGTTGTATAATGATGTGGTGTAGTGATGTAAACGTGAGCTTACGCCTCTGCGCGTCACCGACACACCGCTTTAAAGGACCCATGGGTAAAACATTCTATAGGATTCATTTTAAAAATCGTTTTAACAGCTGGCCTTTATCATAACAGTTTAAATTATATTTGATAAAAGCGAGAGATTTTAAGAAATTTTGTATCATTACAAATTCATAGTACCTACCTAATGAATAAAAAAATTAAAATAATTTCTTATCATTAAACATGTTGGAACCAGTGGCGTACACATTAATTTGATTTGTTTCTTAACGAGTCCCAAGAGTCATTACTTTAATTTGACAGAAGTAGAAGCGGTATTAAAATTGCCAAGGCCAAGGACCCCCAGGAAACTGCCGATGTTAACCTCCTAATAAATATCCGCAGAGATTAACAAAAATACTAGCAATGTGTAATCCAAATGACTTCTAGTCTTAAAAAAAAACTATTGCATTCTAAATTTAAACACGAAACGATATTTTTTTACCAAATATTAACATTCATACTTACTTTCTTTATATTGGAGTACGTTTTTGTGTTTCTCGTGCATAACCACGCAACGATAGCACCCTTTTCTGAAAGAGAAAAACATAAAATTCAATGTTATTGTCATTAAGTGTCGGCAGAATGTGTAGGTACTTGCTTTGTTCATTCTCAACTGTAATGTACTTTTGGAGTTATCTAGTTATAGGAACCAAAGTGGCTCGGTGACGATGAGTTACAAAAAGAATTTTATCTTTGAGAGAATATTCTATGAGAATGGTATTAGTTTTTATCATGAAGCTTTGTATACTATTGTAAACATATAACTACCATAAACATACTACTAAGCAATGTAACAAATACCTTGTAAAAAAAAATAGGCAGTATCATGGGACGTCACATAAAACGTCACATTAGCAGGTTGGTGACATTCATAATAAAAAGCTGACAGAACTCAATGTTTAGATTAGCGCCCTCTAGTGGATATATATATATATGTCCCTCCTTCCCTCTCCATGTCTCTCTGACGCCTCGGTCTTACGAATTTTCGATCTCGTCATAAAAATATTTTTTTAAATATATGACACTCGGACACACTTTCGATCAGGGTCACGTATCCTGACGCGAGTTTAACATTTTTTACCCATTCCACAGATAACATAATACTATACTAGTACCCATTCCAAAAAGTGCACAACGCCGCTAAAGAAGTTTTCACTTCAAAAACATGCTGAAAAAGATTGTCCATGGAGTTTCTTGCCTGTTCTTCGCCATATAATCTACGTATTGGAACAGGCAACTAGCTTCACGACCGACTTATACTGACTGACTCCTGACAATTCAAAAATACCTACAATGGGTTTACTTGAAATAAATAATTTTGATTTTAATTATATTGAGATATAAAAAAAAATTTCAGAGATGTCTAATCTTAAGATTTGGGATTATTCTCAACTGAAATTCTTTCTCAGTTGGGCCACTAAGAGACCGCTGAAGCCTTTAGAGACGTGAGAGAAAAATGACAACAAAAACACATGAACTTGTTGCTAAATTATTGCAAATGCACAATTCGATTTCCCACTTCTCAAGCCTATTTCATAAAATCGTAATTGATGCTATATTGGCGCTAAATATATATCTACCACAATATGTTGCTTAAATAAATATGTTGCTAATGATTTAGTTGCTCAAACCGAACTCGAAAAAGAAACAGAAGGAATAAAATTCCAGAAGACTATTAATACTGTTCTAAAAATTATATGACCACTGGCAGTTGACTATCCATCACACATTATACAATACTTTTGCTAAGAATTTTGACATTTTATTGTTGAAAAAGTAATATGTCGCGTACTCCACAAAACAGAGTTCGTATGTCCGGAGACATCGTGTAGTGGAAACATATTGGCACCGTTCGAGCCACCCAACGAGTACAGAACAAAAGGGAATACATTCCGATATTGTCACGCAATTTTAGAGTGTCTTGTCTACTGTACAAGTCAATAGTTTTCCGTCTGACGAGATACTTAACATAGTAAGTATCACCTACTTGAATGTATGTTTATTACGGATCGTTGACAACAACATAATGGAAAGTGGTGTCACTGAAAATAAGATACGTCAACGCAGGACGACAGATCCCGAGTTAAGACTACTGAGTTACTGAGGAATCAGGAATAAAGAAAAAAGGCTTAAGGATTATGAAGTCAATTTTTTTTAAACAACCAGTACTCGCCCGATGTAAAAGTAAGAGGTCACCATCTAAAAGAGCCCTCTGTAGGTCTGTAGGGACGACAAAGACCCTACCTTTGTTCAAACATCTCAAATATCCTTTTTTTATGGTATATGGGGCAAACGAGCAGACGGGTCAACTGATGGTAAATGACTACCGCCGCCCATGGGCACCTGCAACTCAAGAGTCACAAGTACGTTGCCGGCCTTTAAGGTGGGAGTAAGGGAAGAGGGGGAGAGGGGGGAGGGAAGGGTTAAGGCCTGAGATAACCTCACTCACTAGGCGAAAAGCAATGAAACATTGCTTCACTGCCGGTTTTCTGTGAGGCCGTGGTATCACTCCGGTCGAGCCGGCCCATACGTGCCGAAGCATGGCTCTCCCACGATAGTAATAATAAATAAAAAAAATAAAAAAGTAAATAAAACCCTTAATAGGTTTACCAAAGATAACTTAAAAAGAACGTTTAATAACTAGACTAAAAGAAAGATAACTTAAATTTAACGTTTGTTAATTTTATTTTTACGCTCCTAAAAATTTACGAAATTCAAGGTCCGAAGTAATTACTTCGGATCTCGGATCGTTCTTCTTATAATTCTTTAAAAAAAAAATCGACTTCAACAAAAACAACTATTCCGTAAAAGACTTATATATGTTTTTCTCATGGATGCCATTGTCAGAACTGGACCAAATTGAAATGGGACCACACGGGAAGCACCAGCTTTCAAATAAAAAAAGAATCATCAAAATCGGTTCACCCAGTCGAAAGTTCTGAGGTAACAAACATAAAAGAAAAAAAAAACATACAGTCGAATTGAGAGCCTCCTCCTTTTTTGAAGTCGGTTAAAAAATGAAACAACTTGACTAGTTCAGTGCCCTCGATGTGAGCAGGATCAAGGTATATGCGACTGTTCTTGATTGAAGACTGAAGGTATACGTTATTTATCGAACTAAACATTATACAGACTTTACTAGAAAGACTAAAACCTTTATACAGACGATTGTTCTTTCACACATTATTGTAGATATATATTGTTATAGGTATGTGGAGCACATCCGTCCTTATCAAGTGCTTCGCGTTAAGCTTTGTCGATACGACGAACAGATGGAGAGATTAAATGAATGCTGGAAGAAACGGAACGGAAACAAGAAGATAGGAGAAAGAGGAATGAGCAGGATTCCTGAACGATAACGTACGCGTTAAAGTTTTCTTATATGTTTTGTGTTGGAAAGGAAAAGATGATTTGCTTATTTTGACATTGCTGAATTGCAGTATGGTTTCAATAAATTGCATCTTTAGCAGTGCGTAGTAATTTGTTTTATTATTAACTAGCAACCCGCCCCGGCTTGGCACGGGTACAAATCAGTAGTTTTTCAGTTTATCGCGAACAGACAGACAGATGCGGCGGGGGACTTTGTTTTATAATATGTAGTGATAATTCTTATTAAATGAATTCCAAATTTGTTATAATTTTGGTTGGGAAGTTGCGATTATAGATGATTTTTTTTTACCGACTTCAAAAGGAGAAAGTTCCCAATTTGACTGTTTTTTGTTTATCTTACGCGATATCTTCGATTCCAAATTGAATTGGTTGTAGTCAAGGTAGTTTCCATTAAAATTTGATAAACTCCACCTCTTAGGGTGGAAAATTAAGGGATGAAGAATAAAGCTTCTTACAATCTATCATGGTTTAGGCGCATTGTAGACGGTGATACTTTTTTAAAGTTAATTAGTTTTTTTATACTGTTTTGGATTATATACCAGATTATTTATAAAGCTTCTAGGACCCAAACTAAGCATAACTTACTAGTACCTACGGTTCTAGATAACCCATGCATACATTTTTCTGTAAAAACCCCGGACCCTTGCAAATAGACATATTCATGCTTACAAATATTTGTACCGAGTGAGAGTCGAACCCGCGACCCCTGTGTGTGTTGCAGTCGAAGTCTCTACTGATGGAATTCTATGATCCCATTATATATATATATTATGCCTGATGTATGTATGAATTGCCTGACGTTTCGACCTGTGACCACGGCCAGTGCAACCTGGTCGAAACCTCAGGTAATTCAAAGGTATGTAATACACATTTCGTGATCGTGTTAAGTCCCGTATATATATATATATATATATATACACTTGAATAAGGAATAACGATAATTGTTCTTTGCATCTGTACAAAATAGAGGCAATTAAAAAAGAACTGGTGAAATTTCGACAGTAGGTGCTATTGAATACCGAACGATGATAAATATATTTTTTCTAAATCTACAAAAAATGGTTTTATACGTACTCATCAACTATTAGGAACTTGTCCCCTTCAGAAGACAGGCACCTTCCTTTATTGGAGAGTCTGTCACCCTCTATAAGAATTGGCTGGATCACTCCTGACTGGAACCAACGCCCGTGCCATCGGGACGGGAAGGCACATCCTGTGGGCAAGAGATAAAATAAGTTAAGTATTTTATTACTATTAATCGTTTTTAGATTATATGTCAATTAGTTATGTAAAGCTATATAGTGCTGGCATTTCCTATGACTAGCCTTGAGAAGAAATACCGAAACAAACGCAAGGATCCAAGTCTGCATAAAATCAAATGGTGCAAATGTCATTTCAGTTTTGAGCTGACCAGTACCGCACCAAGTAGACTAGATAAGCCGGTAATCACGGCACTCAACCCCATCTTAGGGAGCTCCACGACTCCAAGGGGTCCGCCAGCGCAGTCAGACATTTAGGAAGGCTTATTACATTGTCAAAACTGCTAGACTGTTGTGGAAATTAAATAATTAATACTTAAAACTAAGCAATCGGACGTAGCAGGCACTGAAGTTCTCTTAACTTATAAAGTACTAGCAACCCGCCCCGGCTTCGCACGGGTACAAATTATACACCAAAACCTTCCTCGTGAATCACTCTGTCTATTACTGAAAACCGCATGAAAATCCATTCAGTAGTTTTTCAGTTTATCGCGAACAGATAGACAGACACACGCGGCGGGGGACTTTGTTTTATAATATGTAGTGATTCGGAAAAAAGGAAACATTTATCATATTTAAAGTAATTTTAGATGATTAAAACATCGATGTTTGTATCATTAAAGGTCAGCCTTTTAGTGATATGAAATGCTTATTTATTTAGTGTTTTAGCACGAATTTCAAATAAATACTAGTAAGTATAGACATATCAAAGTCTGTTCAGGAACCCTCCTCTCTAAGGTACTCCTACCTCCTACTCCTAGCGCTGCAAAAGACCAGAAATGGTCGAGGTGGCACTAAGCACTTAAACAATAATAAGATACTCCTACCAACATTAGTATAGAAAAAGTATACGCATGAACTCATGCGTTGCAGATAGGCCTGCCATCACTTAAATTGCCGACGCCAGACAAAAACTAAAAAAAATCTGGACACATAGGTGAAATCGAGATTCTTTTCCGGACACCTTAAAAAAAAGGCCGATTCCATTTAAATTTTTAGCTTGTTAACGATTCATCTAAGAATTATAATCGTCCCCTGGCACAGAGGTTCTTCCCCGGACGCCCTCTAAACTAGGACAAATCCGGGGGAACCCGGACGGATGGCAGCCCTAGTTGCAGACCATGTAAAAATCTTGTAATGCCCTGGAGAACCGCATACTGTACTTAATTGTATTTTGAAAAATAAAAAATGAATTTGTAAAAAATCTAGATGCAGGAGACTTTAACTGTAATCCCACAATGTGATCAAAAGCGATTACATTTAAATATCATCTGCTATTCTTCGATATGGTATCAGAAATGTAACATCGAAGATGCAAGTTCAGCCACAATCGAACTTAGCATCCAATATAGTGAAACAGTTCAACATCGATGGAAGAAAGCTGCAGCATTCTCACGAAACACAATCGCATCTTACTTATTCTTGCAATCAAGAGTACGTCGACACCAACCATTGTATTGTAATCTTTGGATTATTGCTTTCATTACCAATAATATTGGTAATATGATCACAATGGAGCTTAACAAAGCCCTCGTTTGTAGTTACAAGCTTATGGTAATATTGTGGGCTCTTTTAATGTCTCTGTGTAATGTGTGTGTTGATTTTTTCATTTCTTTGACATTGTTGTCACAGGTAGGTTGTAAAAGTTGCCGCCCTGAGTGTGGCCGCGGGTGGACGGGACGGGTTTTCCCCTCCACCCGCTGTAGTGGCCCCCCGCGAGGAGGCGGCGTCCGCGTGTGCCTGGACGTCGCCTAATTGAGAGGATTTTACCCGAAGGTGGTGCCCGCGCTTTTGCGGGCAGGCGCTAGGAGGGTTCCGGATGTCTTAATAAAAGCTGTTCCCGGATCCCTCCTACTTAAGGCGCAGTACGGCACACCGTGTGGTTTTAGTCGGTTCGATTCCGACACACCGCCCCACCGAAAACCCTGGTGGGGTGACGGCCCGAGGGGGTTTCCACACGCACAAAAAAAAAAAAGGTAGGTTGTAAAAGTTAGATTATGAACTGTTGTGTGATTCTCAGAGTCGAATTTACTTATTGATGATGAGGATTCCATAATTTAACTTTAACGTGGGAGAGCCATGCTTCGACACGTATGGGCCGGCTCGACTCCGCTCGATACCACGGCCGGCGGCCTCACAGAAAACCGGCAGTGATGCAATGCTCTCATTGAATTTCGCCGCGTCAGTGAGGTTACCGGAGGCCCTAAACATTCCCTCTCCCCTCTTCCCACACTTCTCTCCCTCCCCCTCTTCTCCTACTCCCACCTTAAAGGGCGGCAACGCACTTGTGACTCTCGAGTTACAGGTGCCCATGGGCGGCGGTAGTCATTTACTATCAGGTGCCCCATTTGCTTGTTTGCCCCCAAACCATAAAAAAAAAGTATTATGCCTATAATAGCCGTCACGGATCTTGAATATAAAATGTCTATTTATGGGACCTACTCGTCGCCCAGAGTTTTAGATTTGCCGGTAATTTATTTAATTATTGTTGAAAGTCAAGCTTCGTCGAAGATACGGATACAAAAAGTTTTCATGAACACTAAGGGCTAAAAGCTTCTCTAAAAGCTTCTAAACAATAAAAACGTTATATTAATACAAACTGTATTGAACTTTTTTAGTCTTTTTATGTATACATTTTGACATAAGTTATTCGTTCTTGATGGTTAATTATTGTGACTGGCCTGTTGGTCTAGTGATTAGTGATCATGACTGCTGAACTAGGTCGTTAGTTCGGTTCCCACCCGGGACAAATATACCTATGTGTGTTGAGCACGATCATTTGTTCTGTCTGGGTGTAATTTATCTATAATTCAAAAGAAGTAACGGACACACGTTAGAATTTATATCTATATGAATGAATAACACTGATCTTTGTTTAACGGATTCATCGGAAAAGTACTGAAATCTGAAAAACGTTTACAATATTTACTTACGAATAACAATAAAATAAGTTATTATGTGGTTTTTAAAATGAAATCATAAAAAATTGAGTAAAAAACTGATGCATCCTTAACACGAGATGATTCTGACTGGCCTGTTGGCCTAGTGGTTAGTGACCCTGACTGTTATGCCATAGATCGTGGGATCGAATCCCACCCGAGTCTGGGTGTTCTTTGTGTCCGTTATTTGTATGTCTGTAAAGTCCCTCGCGACACAGGCGTAATTCCTAAAGCGGGAGTTGCGTCTTTTTTATTAAGAAAAAAAAAGAAAGATTTAAACATGAGAGTTACAAGCTAGGGCTAAAGGTGAAAAGTTTTCATTCATAATATAATGAAATAATATTTAGCATTGCTTAGCATTGCTTAGCATTGCTTAGCATTGCTTGTATTATTTGTTCCAAAACACGGGTAAGCCTATTTAGATACGCTTTTTTACATACATATTGTACATAAAAGTACCTCTCACTCTCTTCACTTCTACTCATGAATTTAAATATTTGCACAGAACACAAAACGGACCCTTTATTGAACCAAACCCTCAAATGACATCCCTAAGAAATTTCAGAACTCTTTTCTACAGATAAAGCGTTTAAATGTTAACTTCCTCAGATAATTAACGAGCTCGTATCATAACAAAAAAAAAAAATAATTTGAAAGATAATACAACCATAAAGTGCCTACCCTTCTACATTTGCATACGCCTATCTAGATCAACGGACCCGATGTCATGCGTACATAATTACTAAATTATGCTAATAAATCAAGGCGAAATGCCCCTTAACCGAAATTAAGTAATTAACTTTACCCGACGAATTTAATATACCGCGAAAATGTTTACATTTGCGTACGTCGAGAGCGCTTTTCAAACCGGCCAGGTTGGAGTTAAGGAGCATACGATCGCGTTTGTACACACCATTCACTGAACATTACTGTATTATAAAATATAACGGTTAGTGTGAATAACAGGGTATTAAAACATTGTGATTTTGTAGGTGTGGCATTGTAATTTTGTTGGGAATGATAAAAAGCTGAGGCAACAAGATGAATGCTCCCAATTTATCTATGTTTGTAGTCAGAGGAGTGGTGGATACAACTTGAGTTCGTTTTAAACTTTTACGATTTGTACGGGGATTAGAAAATAATGCATCGGATTGTTTATTTACAAATATCGTGTTTGTTAAATGTTATAAACATAAAAATCTTTTTAACACAAAAATAAACCGACGAAAAGAACTAAATAAACCTTTTATGTTTCGAGTATTCAGCTTATTAAGATAAACTATCAAATTTTTATAAAATTATTTTGAGTCGGCGCCAAACAACAAACTGGTTAATTATCTAAATTTTATATGTACCTACGTAGAAATGGAGAAGTCTCTACGTAGCTAATTAATCATTTTTATTTTATGATTTTTTTCCATCATCAGGTCAGCTTCATGATGTGATGATTCCTAAACGCAAATACTTGATTAAGTAATGAAAAATAAACAGAAATACTCTTCGTTCCTACAATTTTCGAGGGTTTCTCTCAATTTTATCAGAATCCCATCATCAGATCCTGACTTCCTTGACATGAGACCACCCTTGAGGTATGCCCTATATAACAAAAAAAGAATATAACGGAGTGAGGGCTGAACATACATAAAAAAAAACAAATATAGATACGGTCGAATTGAGAACCTCCTTTTTTTTCGTCGGTTAAAAAGTTAGAAGCTGGTTTTAAAAAAATAAAGGTATTTTGCTTCAAATAAATTATTTCGCCAAGTCGGCCCATTAAAATAAGTTCAAATACTGTAAACAATGTAGTCCAGTTTTATTTTAACGTTCTTAATTTATTTCGTAATCGCCATTAACATTAAAAAGTGAATGATTTGACAACAGTAAGGCGTGACGTCAGACCTTTGTATTTAGTACAGAAATATTCGTTTTGAAATTTACTAAAAAAATACTGACTTGACAGTCGTCTACCCTATTATTCAGCCCCTATTCAATTAATCAATTTGCCTATTCTAGTCCACTGCTGGACATAGACCTCTCTGAATGTCCGCCACCCGGTCCTCTGCCTTCCGCATCCAGTCCCTCCCAGCTACCTTCCTCAGGTCGTTGGTCCTACCTTCCGTTTACCGATTCGCGGTTTCCACTCTAAGACCCATTTGCTTCAACGGGCCTTCGGCATACGTGGCCAGCACATTGCCACTTAAGCGTATTTATTCTGCGAGCTATGTCGGTAACTTTGGTTCTTTGTCGGATCACCTCATTTCGAATTTATCCTGCAAAAGAGACTCCACTCTGTTTCTTTATTTAAAAAAAAATTAAAAAAAACATTTGTGCTTTAAAAAAATTACCGATTTAGATTGGTATATTAATAGGGGATTTGTGAGGGCTACAAATGTAAGTTCAACAAGACTTTGTATTTAATTTTTTTTTAAATATCATTTTCAGTCAAATATGAATGTAATGATGAGATGACAAGAGAGTCAGCACAGATGGCGCAATGGTTTAAGTGGTCACCTTGCCATTACGCCGTGTTGAGTGTTGTGGATCCAGACACTTCAAAACATCCAGTGATGTACAAATAGTTGTCCCGACTCTGAATGTCCTGTGTGTCCGTTGTTTAAATGTTCGTGAAGCGACACATTGCGATTTCATTGGGATTCCTAAACGCTGCCTATTCGAATGATTTAACAACTGTTGACTGACACACTTTTTGACAAAATTATCAAATAAGAAGTTCATTTCACTTTATGAAATAAAAGAGATTTTGGAATCTATATAATATATATGTAAATGATAAAAATTATGTTCGTTCGTTTTTTAACGATCGTTTTGTAAATTTTACACAACATTGTATTCATATATACATCCATATATATGGTTCTTCGTTTTTTACGCTTTCGCGTCTTAACTTCTCAAACGATCATCATGAATTTTTGCGTACACATTGCCAGGTATACATAAAAGAACTTAATAATAATATATAATAATAATCCATTTATTTCAGAATATATCCGTAATTCGTTGTTGATCATCCTTTTCCAGCCGTGCTTAGATTTGTGCTGCTCGTCTATCCATTATCTTGATGTAAAGAATAACAAAAGAAATAGACAGTCCCGTTAGTAATGTCTGTCTAAGATAAATAATCAGCATTAATAATAATTTGTCATAGACACAATATGTATATATATCAATATAATAAAAAAATACAAATAGAATTAATACATGATAATTTATAAGAAACTTATTCAAAAGCAATAGTAAAATAAAAATTATTGCCACTAATAACATATAATTAGTTTTTCATCACGCTGTACTAAACTGCACGTGTAAAATATCCAATCTAAACTCAAACCTTTAACCCCCTACAGGTTTTGGGTACCTTCGATTTTGTTGTGTGGGTTACGAAGTAACTTTGTGTGGGTTACATACTTGATGTGGGTTACAAACTTGGTGTGGGTTACATACTTGGTGTGGGTTACATACTTGGTGTGGGTTACATACTTGCTGTGTGTTACATACTTGCTGTGTGTTACATACTTGGTGTGGGTTACATATTTTGTGTGGGTTACATACTTGATGTGGGTTACAAACTTGGTGTGGGTTACATACTTGGTGTGGGTTACATACTTGGTGTGGGTTACATACTTGCTGTGTGTTACATACTTGCTGTGTGTTACATACTTGGTGTGGGTTACATACTTGGTGTGGGTTACATACTTGGTGTGGGTTACATACTTGGTGTGGGTTACATTCTTGGTGTTGGTTACATACTTGGTGTGGGTTATATATGTAAACCACGCGATGACGCGACTACTCCAGGGTTAAGCAAATAAGTATGGGAGTTTCGACGACGGATACACGAAACTGTTTAAGCATGTATATAATATATATTGCATGTACGAATATATCTTGTGCCTAACGCAAGGACAAATAATTGTATGATGAGCACGATTATTTGTTCTGTGTCTTTGTGTAATTTATCTGTAATATGTAGGTATTTAGAAATATATAAGTATGTTTATCAGCAGTCTAGTTAAAATAGTACAGTCTCTGCCTAGTTTGGATCAGACGGCGGTGTGTGAGATATGTGGAGTTATTATATAAAAAAAAAATATCCTTTGAGCTAGCTCTGTGTGACCCACGCTATGGTTATTATTTTTATTAAAAAAACATGTTAGGTAAATGGTTTATTGGCTGACGCAGAAGCGTCACGAGAACGTGGCCAGGATCCGTGCAATGTTATGGTAAATACCAAATTTACCATAATTGTATTTAGTTTAAAAGCTGTAAATTTCAAAAGCAAATTAAGATTTTAATATTTATAATGGATTAAGTCATGCATAATAGATTAGTAGATGTAATCTCAGTCACGTTAGGCGACTTAAGTGCTCGTAATCAGTGAAATAATTTCAACTTTTTAATATCACAACAGTCAAATATAAAATTATATGCCTCATTTTTGTTTATTACCATTTGAAATTATTTGAATACCTTTCTAAATGTATCTTGAGCAAAATACGAATTAAATATAATCTATGTATCTTAAAGAAAGATTCGTTTTATTTTTTTATTTTGTACAATCCATAACTTATTATGATGTTTGTATAATACTACACACAGATTTGGTTGTATAGTTATTTAAAATAATACTAATACATACGCCTACATCTAAAGGGAGCTAACTCAAAAACTTCAATTTTTGAGTTATGCACACCATCAAATTGAATTCAAACCTTATCTCAATACAATACAATAAAACTGATTTTAAAATATCACCACTACTCGACGCCAGCCGTTCAACTCAAAATAATAAAACAAATATACACACATGGGCAAAGTTAAGCAATAGGGAAATAACTACAAAAATCCATCCAAAACATGATTAAAACACAAGATTTCTACAATATTTTTTCTTCTAGCCGCATATAAAAAACACAAGTCTACACAGAACAGTCATAAATTTTTCGGCTTTTCTGGAAAAAATTATGACTGAAATTTTTCTGCTTTTTTGAGTTAATACCTGTTTAAATCTATGTGTACGACATATTACAAATTTAAATATGTATATACCGATGAAAAAAAAAAAAAATTATGTACTTATTATCACGCAATGCTTCCACAGATAACGTGAATAACTGTAAAGTTTTTCTTTGATCTCTCACCATAACCACCCACGTTACAACATTACACTCCAAAGATTGCCTGGAAGGTATTGCCTATTGTGATTAGAGATGGGTAATCACCCGGCTTAAAACCCACGACTTTGTAAAAACCCGGGTGATTACCCATCTATAATTGTGATAAAGCACATGCATTTTTAACCGACTTCAAAAAAGGAGGAGGTGCTCAATTCGACTGTATGTTTTTTCTTTTTGTAGCTGGTGATTCCCGTGTGGTCCCATTTCAATTTGGTCCAGTTCTGACAATGGCATCCATGAGAAAACCATATATAAGTCTTTTATGGAATAGTTTTTTTCTTGAAGTCGGTTTTTTTTTGAAAGAATTATAAATATCAAAATATGTATTTATTTATTTATGTTTTTGGTGTATAATAAAGAATATTTACTTACTTAAAAACCTATGACAATACATGTCAAAAAGTATTAAAAAAAATAATAATAACGTTTGCAGTAGGTATATAGTAGCGGCCCTACATGGGAGGTTGTCTACTCTTGCAGCATCTACAGTAATAAAAAACCGGACAAGTGCGAGTCTGAGTCGCGCACCGAGGGTTCCGTAAGAAAACAAACTTGTATGTAAAGATAGTACGTCCATCTCCCGAATCAATTCTCGAAGACTTTTTTGCTCGTCTATTTCGAAAGACAAACTTAACTTTGCGGTTGCGATGTGCGACAAAATCCAACCGCAAAATATAAGTTTGTGATCAGAAAACCTATTTTTTTATGAATATATGAGATAATACAAGAAATTAAAGACTTTCGCATTTTTTACTTTACTTGTGCTGTCAGACCTTACTTCTTATCAAACTTTATAATTCTAGGTCAATGGGAAGTCAAAAGGTCAAAGATTTTGATTTACCTGCGAAATTTGTTAAAATCTAAGTGCTTAAGCTTCAAGGAACTGCAGACTTATGTATTTGGTATTAATTTCAACTTAATGGGTACACGGGTTCCTGAGAAAAAGGTTCTTGACAGATAGACAGACAGACGGACAACAAAGTGATCCTATCAGGGTTCCTTTTTTCGTTTTGAGGAAAGGAATCCAAAAAATAAGGGTTCCTTTTTTCCTTTTGAGCAAAGGAACCCTAAAAATTAAAAGATTTTTTAATAATTGACTGCACACAATTTGTTATTGGGTGTACTTACAAAGCTGTTTGTTATTATAAGGTCGTATTCAATGAAATCGAATAGATTTTTATAATATGGGTTTTTTGTTTGATTGTTTAAAAGCGCTAATCTCTGGAAGTATCAGTCAGATTTGAATAGTTCTTTTTGTATTGGATAGAGTTTTCATTAAGGTGGGATTTAGGCTGTACCTATATCATCACGCTACGACTCCTAGGAACGGAGCATTGACCAGAAAGGAAACTGCGGGGAAGGGCTAGTCTTTGATCCGTACTAAATTACTATATCTTATTAAAAAAAACATGAATTTTTGTAATTTAAATCAGAAAACTCTTAAAAGGCATTAAATAAACTCTTAATAAGAAGAAGATGTCCATAAAAATCTTTAAAAGTATTATTGAAGTAAAAGTTAACGATGATTCTAAATGTATATGAAGCTTTCTACTTGTACTCTTGTCCTGTCGTAAACTGATTTAAAATGATAACAGAGATATAAATATGCCCGGGTTTGTTAATTGCAATTCAACCGGAAAACAGCAACTACTTTATTTTCAGAATCCAGAGCGCAGCAATTCATTCTGTATGCCTGCCATTCCAGTACATTTGGAGGAGCGCACATATAAATTGACTTGTTACCTGCTGTTATAACCTTAATAATAATAAATGAATCATTTTAGTACGGGATGTCGTATTTTTTGTCGGCCAACGTATCTGTCAGAACAATTGATGAAATCATTTGACTTGCATGTTAAGTTGCTGCTAAAAATAAAATAATTGTGTCATTTTTTTCTTTTGTCAGGCATATTGTGAATGAGAATTTACATGTTAAATTTATGTCTGTCGTTGCGGTTTCCTGTTTGTTATAGGACCGCCCTGTTTCTTCAAGAGGATATTGTGTTCGTAGGATGAGTATTTAGCTTCACGCAAGAGGATATTGCGTTGCTTGCATTGACATCATTTCGGTTTTTGTGTACCTACTAAGTGTACACGACATAAATTTTAGGATTCAATGGTCATCTCAATTTTAGGGTTACCTTTAGTTTTCCAGACTACAGTGAAGCCCAAAGTGAGTGTTATGAGTTACACTTGTGTGTATGTGTCAGGCCCTATGTACCCTCATAAACAGTTGAATCGATTTTATGAGGTTTGCGTCGTTAAATTAATTTTGATGATTGTGTTCAAAGCTTTTGAGTGGGTATCGAAAGGGTTTTAGTGGTCGATTATATAAATATTTGGTTTTTACTTTATTTATTTTGCAACATATTTTTAAGTGCACCTACTTCTTCTTTTCTCTGCATCACCCAAAGGTTGACTGTTAGAAAATGCCTTAGCCATTAAGTCTGCCTATGTACCAGGTGTGCATAAAGTTTAAATTAAAAAAGATATACTATTTATATGTTTAAAAATAAATGGGTTCTTAAATAGGGGATTGCCAAAGCATTCGATGCTACAAAAGGTACCTATAATTACTTCAATAAGTAACATTGTAGCTTTCTATTATATATATGGGTAAAATCAGAACATTAACATATTAGGGAAGAAAATGATATTACAGATTAGAGAAACACGCAGACTACAATTGGACATAATACTGGCGTATATATTGCGATATTATGTAATGTTATACTTGCGCAATATGCTTCGATCGAATATACCTTTATCACTTCATATTATAAAACTATAAATTTAAAATTTAAAACACCCCCGACTCGAAAATCCCTTCAACGATTATAAAATGCTTTACATCATTTTTGAAAAGAGCTGATAGTCTTGCACTGCTGGACCGATATTAACCAAACATAGCTAAGCAAGGAAACTGGCACACACACACACAGAGACATCGACGTCAAACTTATAACACCCCTTCGTTTTTGCGTCGGGGGTTAAAACATAGTCCCCCCCGCGTCTGTCTGTTCGCGATAAACTGAAAAACTACCGAACGGACTTTCATGCGGTTTTCACTAATAGACAGAGTTATTCATTAGGAAGGTTTAGGTGTATAATTTGTTAAGGTTTTGTGTAAATTAATTGAAATATGGTCATGATTGTTGAAGATGTCTCTGCTACCCGTGCGAAGCCGGGGCGGGTTGCTAGTATATGTATAGGTAGACGTTCCCTAATAAAAATCGCGTCAAATAGTTGGACCAGATACTACTACACTACTTTACGTGCAAGAAAATGATGAAATAATAAGCCATACTAATAATGAACCAGACCATACAATGAATGTCCCTGTAAATATATGTTGTTATAATTTGACACAAAAACGGCAGTGTATAGCGTTTATAGTTTTTTAGGTATTTAGAACAACGGAGCGTATTAGACATGTGGTACATGTGTCACACCCACGCTCGCTACACATTTCAAAATAACAAAATTTTTATTCTTCTAAAGTATACTTTACGCATTTTTTTACTGTACTGGAAACGTCACATACCTAGCGCGGGCGCGAAGGTCTGACAGCAAAACTATGCTTACAACTGATATTAACACAGTTTAGTTGGTGCCATTTTTGAGCGTCTGTCAAATATCTATGGTAAATTATCAAAGGCAATGTGTCTGTTGATTTGTAACAAATTTCCATTAAAGGGCCCCTTCACACTAGTGTTTGTCCAGCGTAGGCGTTCGCTGAAAGTATGCGCAGCGCAGACGCCGACAACGCAACGCGTGCGTCGCGATGTCGCGGCGTTCCCTCTGCAGTAAATTGAACACTGCGGCGTAGACGTCATACAATTTCGTTGTCGTTACGGTATTACCATTAGCAAAATGGATTCCGACGAGGAAACTCTATTGACGGCTTTGCTTTTAAAAAGAAAATTTGTGCGAAAACTAACTTACTCATGCCCTGGCAGAGACGCCGCAAGAAAGCGACGCGCGCGTCGCGTTATCGACGCGTCTGCGCTGTTCATGCGTTCATCGAACGCCTACGCTGGACAAACGCTAGTGTGAAGGGGCCGAAAATAGGAACTTGGGAACAACGGACGAGTTATATTACAGATATTGGGATAAATCCGATAACAGCTTCCTTTCAATTGGTCCATGTGCTATTTGTTTGCCACCTTCGAAGTCTATAGTACGAAAATACAAAGTTACATTGTATTCACTACGTACAGTAAGTTGAATAAATCAAACCAGTCCCAGAGTTCTGGAATAATGTAATGAATTACCATTCAGTTCATTCGATATCATTCTCCAATAAATATCATTAAAAATGACAAATTGGAACAAATTGAACCAATAGCGGGCCGATCTGTCGTTCCTATTATATGGAAAGTTGATGTTCAATAGCTGCATATCAATTGAAGATATTAATTTATTTTTTTAAATGACTGCTGGTAACCTACTTACTACTATTCTCTTACTGACTTAATCACGTATTAATGAGACTATAAAGTCTCGTCAATAAGTGAATAAAATCAATTTTTGAAGTTAATAGACCTAAGAAATATAGACCATTTTTTATTTTATTTAAAGCACATTAGAACGAGCTTAATCCGCCTGATGGAAAGCTAGATTGAGATCCAAAGATTGAAGACCACTATTACAGATACGGATGATCCTAAAATGGTGGTCCACAGTCTGACAGCCTTGTGAGATGCTTTTTCGCGCCCACTTAAAGGACCCGGGATTATACGTCGAGGCGAACACGTGTGCTGGTAATCCATTCCACATTTTAATGGTGCGGTAAAGAAAGGAGGTGCTGAACCGATTAGTTCTCGTTGGGATTGTTTGCACTGTAAAGGGGGACATCTCAGCCCGCCACGTGTTGTTCTGGATAGGAAGGAAGAGGGTGAGCTCTTCGGAACATTTGCCATGGTAGAGGCGGTAGAATATAGCCATAAAGGCTTCGTTTCTTTCGCAGTACACTGCGACTGCCACACTGAGGTGTAAAGTTTGATTCTGTGGAGTTACAGGGGTTCTCAATTGCAGTACTGAACTGGTGGTGATTAGGGTCGCCGGACGCTTATCTACCTATTTTTTACAGAGTTCAGGCGCGCATATGCGACAACTGTCATCACCAAAAGTGTTGTTTATTGGTTTCCCAAGTTTTAAAAAGAAGCTCCAGGAAACTCTCAATAAAAGAGGGGACGGGCAAGGGGTGTAGGTACTTACTTTTATTATTTTTGCTTAGTAACAGCATCCACCTGTACCGTTGACTAGAATCTTCAATTAAGGTTTTATTTACTAATTATGCAATTAACGAATTCAAAATGCTCAAAAACTTGACTACGCACCCGTTGGGCCTCCAAATTTGGACCTCATCTACAAATATGACCCTTTGGACCTTCCTGTACCGTTTGGACCTTCAAACTTGGATTTTGCCTATACTTTAGTGCCCATTGGACCCTCGAAAAGTTGCCTACAGACGGATTGACCCCACGATACTCAATCCTGTTCTGAAACTATTGCGCCAGCCCTATAATCAAGTTTGTTCTTTTTGTAACTAAGTGACCAAAATGTCCTTATGAGTACCTTATCTTTAAGAGGCACTAGATTCTTCATATTCTATGTATTATCCCTTCACGAAAAATATAAAACACACATCCATTTAAGGTTGTTAGGCGGTAAATCACCAATACCTCGCAAGGTTACTGTAGATAATAAGGGTACATCAATATAGCACGCAACAAGCCAGTACCAACGAAATTGCCCCGACACCCGGGAACTTGGCTAATTTCTCATGAAGAGGTTTGGTTAAAGGGCATTTAGGGTATACGATCGGAAATCGGATCGTGGTCGTTTTCCGTGAGATAGATATCATTTATCTTTGCAATTTTTTTTAACATTCCACTTTCATCTAGACATACCGCATACCTACTATTGTTAAATAGCTAAGTCATTAAATATAAAGCCATATCATTCAATATACCATAGGTACATAGGCACATTTAAAATCACCATTTTATTACATGATTAAAGCTGATACCTTCAAAATGGCTGAACATAATTACGAATTATTTAAATCTGTTAACTAAGAAAAAAATAAACAAATTGGTCCTTCCATTCGAGAGTTGATATGTCACAGACATACATTTATACGGACATAGAAAACAAACTTGTAACAGAAATCTTTATGCATCGAAGATTGAAAAGAATTACAGGGTGAATTGCTCCTTTCCGACAGTCATGAGGAAATATGGTAACATTATGACAGACCACAATTTGCTGCGGGTAAAATTAGGTTGGTGCGTTAATGCGTGCAAACGCCACGAGGCCAATCAGTTGCTAGCCAACTGCGCCTCATTTGGGTGCAATCTCAACACTGTAAAATCTACTGTAGATCGATACCTACGTACGAGTACATCAATTAGCTCTGTGTTGCAGTATATTTATTTCTATAGTTTCTTTATTCCACCACAACTTCAACATGCCTGAACTCTTTTAGATGTATGGGGTGTCGTTAGAATCCTTACATCATCCGAAGTGACACTAGCTATATATAAAAAAAAATATGGCGGCTGCATGGCGAGATTAAGAGAAAATCTTCAATTCGTTTGTTGGCAGTCGTGTTTTTTTATTTAATTTTATAATTAGTAACCTGTACAGGATTTATACTTTAAATACCGGATTAAAGTTCTACCATATTTGAAATTTTCTGAATAATGCACTTTGTTTTTTTGTTATATACAGGGTGTGTATGACAATTGAACACTTACTTAAATTACTGATAGCATGCAGTTACAAAAAATATTTTTGAAAAAAAACCATCCGTTTACAAGTTATAAATTTTTGCATTTCTAGGTTATTATTACCTCCATTTCTCATAAAAACAGTATGTGCAAATGTGTAAAGTCAAAGATTTTAAATAGTATATATTTTTTTTATTTTGGAACTATTGAGACTGAACTTGATAGCACAATAACATTTCAGTGATTAAAGTAAGTGTTCCATTGTCATATACACTGTATAAACCCATCTAAGCTATTTATTTTGTCATCCGAAGAAAGAAATAAGTTAATTATGAATTTATTATATTATGTATAATTGACGTTATCTTGTATAGGTATAGATTGTTGAAGGTTGTTAAAACGACTAATGCTTCCTTTGTCTGGTTGGTATTGAGAACTTAGTTTTTATCAAAGCAATTTTTAATGAATTTATTTTAAAATGTGAAGGTGAAATGTCTGCCTCAAAGGTGGATCGCTAAATTACTCTATTTGTGAGGTCGTGACCGCAGTCGGTGTAACCTTCTTGATATAGAAAAGGTTCATACGTTTATACATACATATATGTGTGTATAATGCGGTCGGGAAGAACATTAGGCTGTAAATAGCGATGCCAGGTGGATTACGTTTGAAATAAACGCCATTACTGGCACAAAAAAAAGACAAATCACAGAAAGAAGGGTTATGCTCCTAGTGACTCGAGAAAACCTAAGAATGATAATGACGGTCAAAATGATACATATCTAGATTTTATATTGCATTTTGTACATAATCCGGTTATTTAACCGCTTAGGGTTTTTGTTCTTTCCTATGTAAGGGATAAGGGTTATTCCATACGAAAAGAAATATTATAAGACCGTGGGTTTTTCAGGACTTGTGTCTATCCCCATAAATAATTGGCTGCAAAAATTTGACGAGAGCCAGCGGAGCTTCTTGAATTCTAGTCTGGCCGATTTAAGTTTCCTCTGTCTGTATGTCTGTCCGTATTTTTGTTTTATGCAGGGCATTGCAGGTTTCTGCTCGTATTACAGCCGCTTTGCGGTAGTAATTCGGAAGAGCGCGGTTATAATGTACTACTACCGAAATGCTAATTTGTCTGGTGAGAGACACGCACGAGAGACACTATTTCTGGTAACCACATATTATCAATCTGTCGTGTGCTTGCTTTCCAAGTTAGTTGTTAACAAATTATAGTTTAGAAAAACAAAAAAAAAACACGCTATAACAAAGAACTGAATAAAAAAGTAAAAATAAATTTCCAATATCCACCTCCTGGCCCATCATCAGCTCAGCTCTAAGTTACAATATTACATGATTGTTATGCGAACTATTTATACATTACATTAGTAGTTTCGTCTCGATACGAGTATACGACACTTACAAATATGTTAAAATTTAATTTCCAAATTTGTTTACATTGTTAGTTAGTTACAAGTGAAGCTAATAAAAGAGTATTAAAAATAACAAAAAAGCATAAAGTTAGGAACTTTATATTCTTGTATCGGAATCGTGTCGCCGGCACTAAAACCACCCAAACTTACCGCCTCGGGCTTAATTTGTTTAAATCAAGCCTTAAGACGCAACATTTTGTTGGTTGCTCGTGAACATAGTAGTAATAACGTTAATATCGCGCCATCTTTACGAGTTGAATGACTGAACTGGTTAATTTCATTGGATTTATTTATCTTACGATCATTACGGAGGATTTAGTACAAGCAAGTAGTTCTTTAAACAGAACTACGGACGGTGATGACGAGCATATTATATAATCAGTAAGTAAGTTTCAACTGTTATAAACTCGATTACTTTGACTATAATAATCACGTAATAGCAAGCAAGCCCATTGCCGTCAACCACTTTGGAATCAAAAACGGGAAAATTGGGAGTAGGTATATTGAATGGGAAAGGTAATTCAGGTAATGCATCAGTTTATTTATGAACAATAAAATCTTAGAGTAAAACTCGTTAATTGATGTAGTTATTTCGCTCATTTTATTAAAAAAACCACGGTATGTAACACCTATTTCGTGATCGTGCTAATTCCCATATATGTACATAATTATATAAATAACTAGCTGCGCCCCGCGGTTTCACCCGCGTAAGTCCGTCGTTAAGTTTTCTTTTTTGTGCAAACTTCACATAAACCATCTACTAAATAGTCCGAACAAAGCCCAAACATTTGGTTTGGATAGGTGAGCCCGTTCTTGAGTTATAAAATTACAACGAAAAGTGGCATTGATTATTATAAATATGGATTTTGCGTCGAAATGTTTCAAATGTAAACGGGACGAACTTCAAAGTAACCTATCCAGCAAAACAAACAATTATGGACATACCTTGTAAAAATTAAATGTAGTCATAAAAGAGATTTTATCCAAACTATTCCTGTAACGGACTACTTACAGGAATAGTATAATACAAGATAGACGATGATTACACTATTGTAATGATAACCATTAAAATATGTTGAACTAGCATTTGACCGCGGCCTCCGGTACACTTTCTTGAATCCCTCAGGAGCAGAACTTTTTACTGGTTAGGTGCCTTATGTCCTTTTTAGTACGACTGTCAAATAAACAAACTCACAGTACAAATTTGAATAAAACATGGAAAAAACATCTGTATTTGCATTGTTATTCGATTACAAGATCTCGTCTACCAAGTTCAGTAAATTCGTTAATATGGCTTCAAGGCTATTTTTAAAACAGCGTAAAGTTTTCTAGAACTGTTAACTGCGTAACCTTTTTCCTTCTGAGTTACGTCTGTGCTATTTTAAGTAAAAGTTAATTTCCGGTATGTGTTGTTGTATTTTTTAATTTAAATTTTATACTTAATGTGTTAGGATTCTTTTTTATTTATTTTTTCTTCAATGTACAAAACTTAAATTCAAAAGTTCTGTCGGAGGGAATAAGCTCCTCAGCGTACCTTGAAGAAATTAGATCCATTTACAAGACTTGACAACTTGTCTTCGCAATGATTAATGACATACACGCACCCTTCACCTCAAACAACCGTTTGATTCAGAAAGTTTCAACGAAAGCAGTACGTTTTTTAGATTATATTTAACTAATAGTATGTTTATTTTTTATTACCTTAAGACATTATTAAAAATTATATAAGAAACAAATTAGTCATTATTTAAGACCACACAACTCTGTAAAATTATATTATTTAGCTTGCCCTACTGGCGAGCTAGGGAAACTGACGAGTGCCTCCCCGACCCGTTGGTTTTTTTGGGTCAAATTAGAATTGAAACTTTACCCCGTAGGTACCCGTTGACCGATTAATCTAGAATTTGGTACACACCGTTAGTTCTGACGACAATATAATTATGTATACTCAGCATCATTGTATGTTAAATCCAAGATGGTCGCCACCACAAAACTTCGCATTACATAATTTTTACAACCCTCTCAATATGGATTTTAAATGAAAGGGCTTGACTAGCAGAATACAGTACACCATGAATAAAAATTCTATATATTAAGTAACGAAATTAAAAAATCTTATTAAAATAAAGTAAATATTTTTTTTCAATGTTAAACGGTTTTATTTTAAAGAAACAATAATGATGCAGGTACTGTACTAAAAGTTAAACAATAATTCGGAAATAAAATAGTAGGGCGTAGCATACATTACATACATACAAATATAGCAAAAATTTGTTTAAAAATATATATAATATAATCTGTGAATACTAAATTACGTACTTCCTAAAGTTGTAGTTTTGGAAGATAAAAATAAGTTTTAAAACTATCTAAAGTATTTTATAAAACTTACACCACTTTCTTGATAATGGTGTCAATTCTGTTGTATTACTCTCTTGACTATAATTGACAAAATTTTCTTCATACAAAATGTAAATCTTGTACACGTTGAAACAAGGTCTTATTTCAAATTTAAACAAGTAGGTAACATATGTCGCTATCGAAATAAGCAATTTATTTGTCGACTAAAGTCTGACACGCTTAAATAAACTTTAATATAACGTAGCGAGAGCCGCTATCCGTTGAATGCCATTTCTTTTGCTCTGTGTTTTTAGTAAGCGTCTTCGTAGGTGTCGATTAAAATAACGTCATCTTAGTTCGTTTTGAACAAGTTTTTATACGGCATTTAAATAAATGGAGACTCTCGCTGCGTGGAAATAAAGTTGAGTATATGTTGACAGGTTTTAGTGAAATTTGGTGGCGCTGAGAAATAGATGTCAGTAACAAATATAACTTGTTACAAAGAAGACAAAGTTGATTTTATATGAAGAAATTAAGTCAGGTTTTTGTTTAGTCGAGTGTACAATAGAATCGGGACTATTGAATCTCTTGTTTCTGCCTGTCTGTGACTTTAAACAAGACAATGTGACAAGACTGAACCTCCATCGTCCAGTCCGTGAGGTAAAAGTTTATTCATCCATCCACACACTCATCACAGACAGACAAACAAGAGCGGACACCTACATAGTTATCCTTGGACCACCTCACCACCACTGTACGTCATTCAATTTAAAGGCATGTACATACGAAAACCGAGCAAAAGTATGCAAACGTATACCATGGAACGCGAAAGTTTAAAAGGTAGGATATTTTAATTAAGACATATTGGACATACTTGACCCGACGACGCGCTGACCTTGTGACCTACATTTGCTTTTATGAAGGAAGTGTGAAACACTACATGTGATCATGCCATAGTAGCAACATATTATAAACTTGATACGCTTATTTATTTATATATATAAATAATAATAATAACTTGACACATCTCACACACGGCCGTCTGGTCCCAAACTAGGCAGAGCCTGTACTATGGTAACCAGACTGCTGATAATAAGTTACATTCAGACACAAAAGAAATGATCATGCTCATCACACAATTATTTGTCCTGAGTGCGAATGAGTGCGAAACGACTTATGTTTGAATTCTTAAGTCACACATAAGTCGTAATTTTCAATTTAATCTATGTTAGGTACGTTTTTCACGATCTGATCTTCAGTTGTAGATTTTTTTTTACCGATCATCCGCGTCGCCTGAAATCACAAGTGCGTTGCCGGCCTTTAGTGGTGGAGGTGGGAGTATTGGATTAGGACCTCCGGTTACCTCACTCACTCGGTGAAACACAACATAAGTATTGCTCCAAGCAGGTTTTCTGGTTTTCTGTGAGTGGTTTCACTCCGGTCGAGCCAGCCCATACGTGCCAAGGCATGTCTCTCCCACGATGCTCTCGAATCAATAAAAGTTTTGTCGCCAATTATTCAGTCGTTTTCCAAAAGAGGAAATTTGAATCTTAAGTAGGGATGTTACGAACCTTCGAATTCGGTTCAAAAAGGTCGGAACTTCCGATTGATTTTATACCTGCGATTCCGACTTCAGTTCCGATAAATTTGAATCGGAGTTATAACGAAGTTCGAAAATCGAAACGATATGTACCTATACTGAGTCGTGAAGGACTTTTAATGCGTTTACATGTAATACCGAACAAGACATATTTTTTGTAGTAACAGTATCTGTAGATGAATTCGTTTTTCCTGTGAAAATTATCGATCATAGTATAGACTAAGGAGAATAGTGAAAAATAGGGACATTTGGAGTCCCAATCAAGGATAAATCGGGACGTATCACAGGACCCTAAAATCGGGACATATGGCTGCGCTAGGTATAACTACTGCATTAAAGGCTCGTTTCAAGGCTTTACGTATTACCGAATATGACGAAATAATTAAGGTTAGTTTTCACTGAGATTAAAAAAACAGTCCACAACTTCTAAGAAATTAGCTATCGTAGCGTACTTATGTATGTTATGTATATACCTAATTAATATTTTAACTATTGCATTCTGGTTGAAGAGACTGATTACTGTATTATGGTTATGCTTTTATTATTTTATTACGTTTACCTTTAACAATAGCGACGGCTTTGACTTCGCCTCCAATTCCGATTCCGACTTCGATTCCGTCACATCCCTAATCTTAAGCAAAGTGTATAATTTTTTAAATTGTTAAGTAAGTTGTGAAATTTTGTTGTTAGTACAGAATACATAATAGTACCAGTACAGAAGGCCGGCTCCGTAAAATCATTTAAATAAATAGCGACTCTTGCTTCGACACAATAAAGTGCAATTCAGATCGCACAGCACTAATTACCTACAGTTATGTTGGAGTCGGTTACAAACATACAAACAAACATACAAGTGAAGCTAATATAAAGCGTGTAAAAAAATAGACTGATTAAGAAAAAAATCATTTTATCGTAAAAATACGTGGAGTGCTAGATGTCAATTATTACAAATATTTTATTGCCAGATATTTTTAAAACTAAAGTCATTACATAATATTTTAAAAATCATCCGACGCTTTTTTACGATAAAATTATTTTTTGTTAATCACTCTATTTTTTTTTGACGTGACAACGTCTTATAAATTGGTTTGCCGGGTGACACTTCAAGAAACTGCGTTACGCTCCGCTCACGTTATGCGCTCACAATGAGAGCGAGTGAGAGGCACGCGTTTTAAATATAATTCTTTGTATAAATAAATGTTTTAAATTGTTACTATTATTTCATCCTTCTTCCTACTATACGAATGAATATTCACATTAAAATTATTTTACCACTCAAAGTCGTTGTCACGTAAAACTTTCGCCCGTATACCGACTTTACAGGCAACCAATTTTTTTTTTAACATACAGAAAATTTATTTTCTATTTTTTAGTTCACCTAGCTGCAAAACCGTGTTTTTTAGTTCTTTAAATCTATTTATTTTTAATTTTTCGTCTTTAATATTGTATTGTCATCAGTCATTGATAAGTGTGCGAAGTTTCAATTCAATCCGACGCGGCGACGGTTTAAAAAGCATGAAAATGACGTTCAAAGATTCCGTTTATGTAACGATATGTAAATGATACATACGTACCAAGCTAATAAAAGCGTGTTAATAAAGACTAAGCAAATCTTCTTCTTTTTAAAGGAGTTCTAGCATGTATTAGTTGCTATTATATATCGCAACAGCCTTGGATTATCTTGAGCTTCGGTTGATTAAGTTTCTCTTGTAGCAAGTTCATCTTTAGCTACATTAGTGTGAAAACAGTGTGGCTAAATCGTTTACATTTGTTAATGATTTAATGCTCTTCCTTAACAACAAGTTGAACTTGGTAAGGTAAGCAGTGAACGTTGTAAATGCTTAAGAAGGAAATAAAAATTTTCATGAAAGTCGCATCATTCCTATTCGTAACAATACATAATACAATTTCTTTAGATATTCCCCATGATGACAAAATATAGCTTTACGGCTATATTTCCTCCTATATGTCAGCCATCATTAAACAAATCAAATCAAACATCAGTTAAATTGGTAACATTCGCATTCGCAAATGTGAAAACCCAGAATTCGTTACATCACTACTAGGTACTACTAAACTCAAAAACGTACTATCGACAATGCTGTGATAGAAGATACTACTCACTATGATAACCTATATCGATATGGCCAAAAGTAATGACGGGCCTGTTGGTCTAGTGGTTAGACATTCTGACTGTTGAGCCAAAGGTCGTAGGTTCTATTCCCACCCAGAACAACTAATTGTGTGATGAGCACGATCATTTGTTTCTGTGTCTGGGTGTAATTTATCTCTAACTAGCAACCCGCCCCGGCTTTGCACGGGTACAAATTATACACCAAAACCTTCCTCATGAATCACTCTGTTTATTAGTTATAACCGCATGAAAATCCGTTCAGTAGTTTTTCAGTTTATCGCGAACAGACATACAGACAGACGTGGCGGGGGACTTTGTTTTATAATATGTAGTGATATGTATGTATTTAGAAATAAGTATATAAGTATGTTTATCAGCAGTCTGGTTTCCATAGTACACGCTCTGCCTAGTTTGGGATCAGACAGACGGCGTGTGTACCTTACACACAACAGTCGCCAGTTATTAATTTTATTATTTTAATCACCGTTTGATACATGTAACGTCTACTGTATGACTTCCGTCGACATGACACTTGATGATTTTTGTAATAATCAACTGGTACACTTGTTGTAAATTTGTAATTCCAGCTTTAATGTTAACTCATTAAGCAAGTAATCACCATATTTAGCTGATTGGACTTAACATGTTATAATTGATTTAGTGGTGATATAAAAGCTAATTATTTTTGAATAAGTAGACAAGCGATTGTCTAAAAATAATGGAATAACAATAATTCTTACCTCAGTCCAATATATTCGAAAATACAATTTAAGACCTTTGTACGTTATGGTCTTTATAGAAAAGGACGTGAAATGTTATGCTATGTTGTTGTTACTTATGGACAGTACATTATTTTTGCTATAGAGCTAGTAATTCACCATCATGGTAAATCCAGATTAAAATTATTTGCCATGTATTTTTATATTCAAACTAGCAGCGCCCCGCGGTTTCACCCGCGCAAGTCACGACCTTGTGGGAATATCGGGATTAAAAGTAAAAGTAGTAAAAGCCTATGCGTTAATCCAGGTCTCCAGCTATCTACATACCAAGTTTCATCGCAATCGGTTCAGTGGCTTTTGCGTGAAAGAGTAACAAACATCCATCCATCCATCCATCCATCCATCCATCCATCCATCCATCCATCCATCCATCCATCCATTTATAATATTAGTGGGATTAGTGGGATTATTATAGTAACTATTATATTATTATGTAACGTTAAATTTACGTATACATACATATACGTTACGTAAACGCACTCTAAAACCATGCCCATCATGTCATTGTTATGCGTTGTTATGCGTATTATTTATACTAAATTAAAAAAAAAAAACAATAAACTTGACTGCGTAAAAACTAATTAAAAAATACGTGACAATATGAACTTTAAATAAAAAATAAATACCTGTTCAACGATACCTCACTTGACGCAGTTTTTTTTTTAAATTTGAATCTGTGGTAAATTTTGATTTCTGTCATGTCTTAGTGACACGTACTATTATGTATTCTGTGGTGACACTCGCAAGGTTAAGACGAATCGATTGACGCAAGAATAATTAAAATCGGCCTACGCGTTTGATCTCTAGAACGCCACATAGGAACAAACATATTATAGACTGATAAACACATGACCCTCCTTTGCGTAGCGCAGTCAAGTAAAAATAGAACATTCAAGCTAGAAACTGAAAATCAATTGCCAACTTAAAATAAAGAACGAGGGCGTACTCAAGACTAAGTGTGTTCTTACACTCGGTAGGTAGGTAGCGATTCAGCCACGATATATTCCGGCTATTCGACACTGAATGGAAATTAATGATGGCTGCCCCGGACCACCTGACTTTGCGAAAGTGGGGCGCCATTTTCTTTCTATTTTTTTTATGGACGCCCTTTGAGTGGTTTACGTCGCTTACCCTAATTCCATCTTTATGTTTTATAAACTGCGACATCTATTGTTAATATAAAATAACACTGGGCTGAACTTAGGTATTTTATTTGTTTATTAGCTACTGAGTTTTATTAAAAATTATTATTTATTGCCTGACGTGGTGTATCGCCAGGTTTACTAATGTTTGCCATAATTTAAAATGCTATAATTTCATATGCCATACTGGTATTTGCCATAATTTCATTAGAAATAACGCTTCAGTTGCCATAATCGTGAAATGACATAAAATGACTTTCACTAATTCCATTGGTCATAATCGATCAAGTGTCATAATAATTTAAATCCATAAATGTATTTGCTATAATTTTCGTTTTCAATAATGCCATTTTCCATAACTTTTATTCACCGTAATATAAATAAAGATAATTCGTCGGCATCTACTAACTAAGCTCGACGAAGCCCCGCTTCGCGGGGCTCCTACTTCTGGGTGGTTAAAAAAAAAAACCACGAAGACTAAGGCGGGAGCTCCGCTTCGCTTCGCTCCCGCCTTAGTCTTCTAACCTAACCTATCCGAGTCGGATTGCACTGGGTCGGGGTGTTAACGATAATTAATTTACTAACAATATTATGTATTATTTCCATAATTATATCAAATTTTGATTATGTCAAGAGTCGATTATGAGATGTGTTACTTATGGAAACTAATTATTATAATATATGTTGTTATAGAAAGTCATTTTATGGCAAATAAAAGTTATCATTGTTGAGTTGTTAAGGTAAACGTTATTAGTATAAATGATAATAGTGCAAGTAAATATTATGATCGGGGATGATTATGGCAAACAATATTAGTGCAAATGAATTTATATGGAAAACGAGAGAATACCGTATCGCCACTGAAAAAAAAAGGTTCTCAAGTTTTTTAACATTCTAATTTCCAATAGATTTTTTTTAAATAAAACTAGTTAGTTGTGTAACTAACTACGTTCACCTTCGTGTATTGTCTGACTAATATTTTTTAAAGATGGAACTGGTTTGGTATTGTTACACTCGAACCTCTTTCGAGCATTGGTCAAAGCTGGTTGGTAATATAATATTTGAATCATTTATGTAGTTACTTTTAAATGTATAAATTCTTTAAAAAAGAACAAGAGAAGCGGTTCAGCTAGCAGGCAGTTTGTCCTCCGTATACCTACTTGACATTGGCAAAATTGTGGTAACTCCACAAAGCCACAAACCAAAAATTGAAGTTGAAGTTGAAGTGGACGGTTGTCAAGTTGCCGTACCAAATCGATGAAGCCTTTATAAAGTTGTAATTATATACGTAGTTAGTCCAGTTTCTAATATACGCCAATTATTCCACAGCCTTTTTCCATTGATCTCCTCTTATATCAACACCCCATCTCAAAACCTCTCAAGCCAAGCGAGGCCTTATAGTATACGCATGAAATATATATTTACGTACAATACTGTGCTAGTAAGGCGGTTTAGGCTTGATCTTCTGTAGGATGGAGGTAAGTTCTTCCTAGCTAACCAGCCCAGATTACGTCAGAAATCTGCCTCGCATTACCTCCTAGCACAATAATTAGGTCTTCAGGCATGAATGGAGATTCTGCTCTGAAGGTGGAGGCAGCTTTCATGTCGTGCAAGTGCAAGTTAAAAAATATTACGCTAGTCCCGTAGTATAAAATGGTCGATCGTGAATTTCTATGTTTGAGTATTATGTTAGGAAGTTCTTAGTTGAAGCACGGAGTCTAGAAAAGTGCCAGGTCAATAGGTTAGTCTCCTCCATTTAGCTCGAGATAAAGATTTGGATCCTTACTACACCTTTGGCAACACCTTAAAATTTCGCAAAATCTTACGTAATAACTACATATTATAAAACAAAGTCCCCCGCCGCGTCCGTCTGTCTGTTCGCGATAAACTGAAAAAATACTGAACGGATTTTTATGCGGTTTCACCAATAGATAGAGCGATTCATGAGGAAGGTTTAGGTATATAACTTGTTGAGATTTTGTGTAAATTGGTTGAAATATGATGATGATTGTTGAAGATGTTTCTGCTACCCGTGCGAAGCCGGGGTGTGTTGCTAGTAACGTATATAAACAAAGTCTGTGATAGGTTTCAAACAAAGTAGCTGTGCTTGCCTCTCAAACAAACATTCAATACAACAGCAAAAAGAAAATACAGAAATCGAAATCACCGTCACAACAACACAACATACTAAAGCACCACCATATTTCACTGACACATCTTTATCGAGTATGTTTAACAATGTTTTAGCACTCCCACTAAGTCCGGAGGGATCACTTGATATATTCACTCGGTCTTCATAAAAAATCGTCTCACATTAGGCGTAAGAGATACTTACAAACGCTTTACAGTGAATATGATTTACGCAAATGTACATATTTTGTAACGTCGCGGTGTGAATTAATATTTAGTACCATTTGTTTGCTGTGTTACCTGACTCCCAGAAACGAGAGAGATTTTCTTTTCTTGTATTTCGCGTCTGTAAATGTATATGCTTATGAAATAATTTTGGGACGTATTTATTGTACTGTTATAGTAGTAGCAGTAAATAAGCACACTTAAAAGGGTCTAGAAACCATATCTTGAGGTTAACTTCCAAGTGGAGGTAACGGCTACTATGTTTCCTGTCGGCTAGTCCTAAGTCGCAGCATGGACTCGTCCTACAGGAGGAAGGGTCCTTCTGTAGTAGAAATGACAAAAAAATATAGTTGGAGTAATTTAGATAGAACGAAGAAATTTACGGCAGAGAGCCATGCTTCGGCTCGACCGGAGTCTATCACGGCCTCACAGAAAATCAGCTATGAAGCAATGTTGCGTCGTGTTTCGTGAGTGAGGTTACCGGAGGCCCAAATCTACTTCCTCTCCTACACGTACTCCCACCTTAAAGGCCGGGTATGCACCTGTGACTCTTTGGGTTGCAAGTGTCCATGTGCGGCGGGAGTCACTTACCATCAGGTGACTTGTCTGCTCGTTTGCTTCCTATGCTACAAAAAAAGCCATGTGGATTTAGTTAGATTTGATATAATGTTGATATTTAAAGAAAATTCAAATCAAGTCTATCAGTTTTCCTTTCTTTCAAAGTTTTCTTTTGATCGTAAAAGATGCTGAACTTTCGTTGTGCTTCGCCGCTAGGGGAAGTTAGAGTAGAAGACAAAACATTATTGAGCGAAAATGTTATTGTTAAGAGTTTGAGATTCAGGAAGTAGTTTATTTATGCATCCTAACTAGTCTATAATATATACTAATACTAGCTGCGCCCCGCGGTTAACCCGCGTAAGTCCCTCGTTAAGTTTTCTTTTTTGTGCAAACTTCACGTAAACCATCTACTAAACAGTCCGAACAAAGCCTAAACATTTGGTTTGGATAGGTGAGCCTGTTCTTGAGTTATAAAATTACAAGGAAAAGTGGCATTGATTTTTATATATATGGATTATAAATGCGAAAGCAACTCTGTCTGTCTGTTACGTTTCCACGCTTTAACTACTGAACCGAATATCATGAAGTTTTGCACACACATTATCTGTGGGAACAGAAAAGAAACAGGTCCGAATGTTGACTGTGACTGTTCCCGAGGGATAAAAAAAGACTTACAGGGTATATCCGACTTTTACAGTTTCTTACACCATTAATTTTAATTAATAGTGGTCTATTTAAAATCAGTGGATTTTTGAAGTGAAAACTTCTTTAGGCACTTTGTGCACTTTTACTATGATGAAAAAGCACTGAACTCATGACCGTCATGCTAATAATACATAGATCCACTAGAGGGCGCTAATCTAAACATTGAGTTCTGTCAACACCTTATTAATTAATCTTTAAAAACATAATTAGTTCAATAAAGTACTTATTGTGTGCGCAATTCATATGGTAAAATAAACAAAAACATAATTGTAATTAAGGTGAAAATTTACTTCACTTTTGTCTGTCTGGGAGAGCCATGCTTCGGCACGTATGGGCCGGCTCGACTCTGCTCGATACCACGGTCTCACAGAAAACCGGCAGTGAAGCACTGCTTGCATTGCATTTCGCCGCGTGAGTGAGGTTACCGAAGGCCCTAACCCCTTCCCTCTCCCCTATTCCCGTTCTTCCCTTCCCCCCTCCCCCTCTTCTCTTACTATCACCTTAAAGGGCGGCAACGCACTTGTGACTCTCGAGTTACAGGTGCCCATGGGCGGCGGTAGTCATTTATCATCAGGTGACCCGTCTGCTCGTTTGCCCCCTATACCATAAAAAAAAAATGTACTTTTAGATATTGTATTTTTATCCATGGATGCCGATAATGACGAGATCAGCAACCTTGTGCTTCTTTATATCTTACTCTTCTATAGGTCCTACTTATGATGGATGTAATTTCTGTCAGATAGGTTGTTTATTACTTTTTCTTTTAAACACTCGTTCACTGTGATTAGCTGAAACTAATACACCATCCGATGGGTGTTGCGAGTGTTCTTAGACTAAGGTAATCGCTTACCATAAGAATTTGTGTATACAATTTTCTTTACAACCTAGTATATATTTAGTTGTATAGTTTTGTTTTGTGTTCTATTCAATAGAAGGCCGGTTTTTATTTCTAGATCTTTCTCGAAATTAAATAAAGGGAGTCCGTTGCTGTAGAGTAAGCCGGTCTTGACAGTGGGCCGGTCGACTTCACTGTCAACTACGATTAATGAGATCAGGAAAAAGTCATGTTAGTGTGAACTAAGACTTACATAGAACAGAAATTAAGCATATAAACCTAGAACACGATCCTATTACTGCTAGCAGTTTTAGGGCGTAATGAAACCGTTTTTCGTTGATGTCTCAGTGTGTGACGAAATAAATGATTTTTATTTCTTTCTTTATTTCTCTGAATATAGTGCACTATATCCATTTGCCAGCTCTATTACGTCATAGCACTACTTTAACAACATAATTTTGGATTATAACAACATTTAAACGCAACTTTATTTTTCTCATGAGTTCACTACAAGAGTGAATTCATCATTTATACACGTTAGAGATTTTGTCGAACACTATTTAGTTAAAACAAAATATTTTTTGAATAAAACATCAAAATTGTGATCACGGAATATAAAGACCTTTTAGCAATATAAAAATACATGGAATTTTTGTCACAATTCATCCGAAAAACCGTGACAAGCGTCATGTATATTAACAATCATGTCTTGTTTTATGAAGTTATTACTTTATAATATGAAAGTTATGTAAATTTAATGTGGGAGAGCCATGCTTCGGCATGTATACCACGGCCTCACAGAAAACCGGACGTGAAGCAATGAGCAATGAAGTGAATGAGGTTACCGGAGGCCCTAACCCTTCCCTCTCCCGTATTCCCGTCCTTCCCCTCTCCCCACTCTTCCCCCCTCCCCCTCTTCTCCTACTCCCACCTTAAAAGACGGCAACGCACTTGTGATTCTCGAGTTGCAGGTGCCCATGGGCGGCGGTAGACAGTTACCATCAGGTGACCCGTCTGCTCGTTTGCCCCCTATACCATAAAAAAAAAATGCAGGTTTGCTATTGTTATTATTACACGTAAGATAAAATATCGCCTTCGACATTATCTCTAACGCGTCAGAATAGCTCCCTAACACTTGGGCATAAATTTCCCGGACTGTATACTTAACCGCCGAAAAGCGATGTAAATAAATAGCGATACAACCGTAGGGTAGTCTAGACCGGTTTGATGGTTTACGGCCCAGTAATTATACCACTATACCCGGTATTTGAGGGGTTTAGTTAATTGATTTGTAAATGAAAAATGTTGTTTATTGCTGTACCTTAAGGCTTAAAGTAATAGCGGGTATTTTATTTGAGGCCGAAATTCCCAAGCCGCCAGACCTATGTATGTAATTTTAGCAAAGCCGAAAACTTATGCTTTGTTGCTAGTATTGTACTATTACAATATTAAATGTATTTTAGTATTTAAAAATATCAAAATTAAGTATTTATTAGTAAGAAAAGAGTATGCTGAGGTGGTTTGGGCACGTGGAGAAAAAAGAGTGCGGAAATATAATATTATAAGTCTACTTGCAAATGACACTCAATCACCAATTTCTGACATCTTCAACATACAAATTATATCCCACTAATATTATAAATGTGAAAGTTTGGATAGATGTTTGTTACTCTGTCACGCAAAAACCACTGAACCGATTGCGATGAAACTTGGTAAGTAGAACGCATAGGCTACTTATTATCCCGATATTCCCACGGAATCGGGACTTACGCGGGTGAAACCGCGGGGTGCTGCTAGTGAATTATACATCTAAGCCTTCCTCATGAATCACTCCTTCCATTGATGAAAATCGTATGAAAATCCGTTCGCTAGTTATTGAGCTAATCGCGTTCAGATAGGCAGACAGAAAGACAGACAGACGCGGCGAAGGGAACTTTAAATAAATAAATAAATAATAATAATAATTTCACACATCTCACACGAGGCCGTCTGATCTCAAACCAGGCAGAGCCTGTATGTACTATGGTAACCAGACTGCTGATAAACGTACTATATATTACTAAATACATACATATTATAAATAAAATACACCTACACACAGAACAAATGTTTTACGTCACTACATAGTGACGGTGCGAATCGAATGACAAAATAAGTACATATTATATCAGGCGAACGTTCGTGTGATGACTGGTAGGCGTCGATCACCCAGAACATACGCTGATCAAATTGGTGATGTTTTGAAGAAAGTGCATGTCAGAAGTATGTATGAAATAGAAGGATCTATGTAATGTATTATTTATTGTTTACGCTTTCGGTAGCCTTTTGCGAAGCGATAACCTTGTGTAGGATAGAGAACACAAGTCACCTTTTAGGCAAAAGTTTAATTGGTTTCTTAGTGTGGTTATGGATCCCCGCAAAGCGTGGTATATCATACAATCACAAGGATTAGAACCTTCATTCAAATTAATTATATTTGTGTTTCGTTCTAACCTCGTCATTCGCATTGAAATAAATTAATTAGGATCTAAACATGCACGCGGTCGCTTGATGTTAAATACTACATTAAATTCTTGCGTGTTGACAGCCCTAATAAAACCTAAAACATAGTTTATTGTATGAGTTTATTTACGTGGACGGTTTATCATTCGCTCCGTACCGTTTTAATTGTGAGTCCGATACCTTAACGGCTGCGGTACCAGGGAACAGTTTAGTTTTTAGTAATAAGACGAAATAGATAAGCTTGTGTAGCTATGAACGAAAGAGTTAAAGATATTTTATGATATATTTAAAAAAATATTTCAAAATGCAAAAAACAATAATTTTTTATTGCTAAATAGATACATAAACTCTTTATTCTACACAAAAGAAGGAAGTTCATACAAATTTGTTACATTTAAATATTTTTACAAATTATAGTTTAAGCCTAAACAGAAAACACTTTGTAAAGGAACCTGGTACAATGGGCGGTTCCACTTCTAAGTAACCAGTGGATGGAAAGTGAGAATAAGGATGAATTGAGGAGTTGCAGTGTACGATTAATAGAACACTCAGATATATATAAAACTAGCTGCGCCCTGCGGTTTCACCCGCGTAAGTCCCTCGTTAAGTTTTCTTTTTTGTGCAAACTTCACATAAACCATCTACTAAATAGTCCGAACAAAGCCTAAACATTTAGTTTGGATAGGTGAGCCCGTTCTTGAGTTATAAAATTACAACGAAAAGTGGCATTGATGTTTATATAAATGAATTACTAGCTGACCCGACAGACGTTGTCTTATCTTAACTATGAATATTGAATTCGAATTGGTATAATTAACAAAAAAAAATTATTTCAAAAACATCGTTCCGACCGATGCATCTGTTTTAAACGATATTTGCAGCGCACATTCTGTCAATCGCGCCAACTGTCAAACGACTGACAGTTATGTTTGTCAAAAGCGCTATGGTAATCGTCGTCCTGCCGGAACGTAAAAAAATTTTTTCCTGTAACCCTATCGCAGCGCCATCTATCGGGTCCAATTGTACATCTAAACCATTCTCGAATCCACCTGAAGACACAAAAAATTTCATTAAAATCTTTCGTTTATGAGGAGTTCAGTAACATACACACGCACAGAAAATATATATATATAAAGTTAAGCAAATGTTAGATATACTACATGTACATTTGCGAAATTTTAAGAATATTATATAAATTTTAACTATCACACATACATCAAAACAATATATACACATAAAAATATACGTATACATACACATAAATAGATAAAACAAACAGACGTGCAAATAGCACGGTATCAAGAAAGTTTTATGAAAAAAATTTACATTAACCTTTTACTAAACTGTACATCATATTAACTTTTCAATTTCGCAACTAAAAATGTCGTACACAAAGTACAAAGTTAGATTTCAAACGAAGTTCTACACAAAAATAGTATAAAAAGCTCAGAATTCACGTAGCAACCCTACCCGGGCATCGAATATTAATATTTTCGGCTCGCTGCACCGACGACGTGACGCGAGTTGGGGTAGAATGTAAAGGATCTTGACCGCCACTATTGCCTCAATATACTCGTACATATACAGCCATGTATAGGGTATGTGGCAAGATCTATGCATTTAGTATCGATTTTATAATTGTGTGATGAGCATGATCATTTGTTCTGTGTCTGAGTGTAATTTATCTATAATATGTATGTATTTAGACATATATAAGTATGTTCGTCGGCTTTCTGGTTACCATAGTACAGGCTCTGCCCTGTTTGGGATCAGACGGCCGTGTGTGAGGTATGTGAAGTTATTAATATTACTATTTAGTTTTTTCACATTGAGGTGTAACGGTCAGTGAGCATACCTACGTCATGTGTTGGTCTATAGGTAACTCTAGAGGGACAAATTAAATGCAATCTGCCTCCGTCAACATGTCGAACCGTCAAGTGTTTTGGGTACAATCCCCATATGGGATAATTATTTTTGTTATTCGTACATAATAAGTACATGTTTGTAATTATAACTCGACAGTGAGGGCAAAGTGATCTTTAAAGAAACAAAGATTTCCATATAAACCACATGTCAATGTCTATGTCCAATCAGGTCGAAACGTCCGTTTTGTTTGGTAGCGTTAAGGAGTTCCTAAAGTCTTTAGCTGGTTCCATCATTAGGCCAGCTCCATTTTGTACCATATTATTATATTGTCAACAAAGTTGCTCATGCCAAAATCAATGTTTAAACAGATGCCATCAAAGCTAAAATACAAACGAAGTAAGTTAAATAAAAGCTTGAAAAGCTGTGTAACCTGACCTTACCGTGATTTCCTTCGAATTCGACCCTTCACAGTTCCCTACAAAACAGTTGATTAAGTACCTTACATTGCATATTAGTAAATTCCTTTTTCGCCAAAACATCGCTAGACTACGCAATAAAGGCATAAATTAAGTCAGATTAATGCTGTAATAAATCGGTTAGTTACGAGGTAGGCGTCTCGTTTGAACGCCTGGATGATGCCTGGTTATAGCCAGGTTTATCTACCTAGGCCATGTAACGGAGAAGTTTTATAGATTCTAGGTTGGTTTTATGATTACCTATCTTTGTTCTCAGTTCCACGTTTATGCACGTATTTTAAGAAACATGTACTGGCAGTTTTCTGAAGTCTCTCTTTTTGGAAGGATCTGGACTATTCTGGAAATTTGACTTATACATTAAGTGATTTTTGACTAGTGCCAGAACTGAGCCTCCTCAAATTTTATAATTAAAAAGCAATACTGATACTATGGCCTAATAAAAAAATTGGCGCTAGAATATTTCAGTTTAGTCTAAAATGTCCCACGCCGTGTAAGCACACAGCCCGCCTTTGCCAATACAAAAGTTAGATTGCGTCTGTGCTAGCTGTTAGATTCATCTTAAGAAAAACTATAGACATAATTATAGTTTAGTGTAAAACTCAAAAATACCATTTAATGGCGAAACGAATTAAAGAGTGAAGGATCTTCGTTACTAAGCACAGCCTCTTGGACTTGTCAAAACGAATCGTATGAGCCCAAACTCGAGAGGTTTACTAGTAGCCACTGAAGAGTTCCACTGCCCACCATCTCCATCATCAGCTCAGCTACAAGACGCCAAATTATAGTGTTATCATCCAAACTACATATACATACAAAGTTTCATTTCGATACGACAATAAGAAGTAGTGTAAAATTTACTTCCAAGATGTGTTTACATAGTTACAGAAGAAGTTTAAAAAAAACTGTCAGTTGTAGGACTGCACGTCTGAAGTGAAGGCACATACCCACATATAGATACATATACACAGATATATATATACATATACACAGACAAATCTATATGTCATCTGAGCGTGACAGTCATGCGAGTTCAGTGCTTTTTCCCCATACCAAAAGTGCCCAACGTGCCTAAAGAAGTTTTTACTTCAACAAGTGATGCCATCTACTAGTGACATCATCATAAGTACATACAGATTCCGGTATCCCTGGATATTTCGTGTCGTTAATTTTGTCACTACGTATTTAGTTAACAAGTTTATTAAAGTAAAGATAACACTTCCACAGACAAATTAGTATATTGTTTTCACTTTTATTAAACTAATTATATTTTTAACGATTAATTAATAAGGAGCTGCCAGAACTCAATGTTTAGATTGGCGCCCTCAGTGGATCTATATATGTATTACTAGCAGCGCCCCGCGGTTTCACCCGTGTAAGTCCCGATCCCGTGGGAATATCGGGATAAAAAGTAGCCTATGCGTTAATCCAGGTATCCAGCTATCTACATACCAAGTTTCATCGCAATTGGTTTAGTGGTTTTTGCGTGAAAGAGTAACAAACATCCATCCATCCAAACTTTCACATTTATGATATTAGTGGGATTAGCGTGACGGTAATGTGTTCAGTGCTTTTTCCCCATAGCAAAAGCGCAAAAACGTGCCTAAAGAAGTTTTCACTTCAAAAATTAGCCGGTCGAAGGAAGGCTTCCAGAAATTTTGCAAATGAAAGTAGCTCTTATTATACGGAATGAATTAGTTGCGTAGGTGTCTTTACTCGTATTCAAGCATTATACACCGACTTTAGTCATGCAATAGAAGTTAAATAGAGCCTATGTATCCTCGACCCTCACGTTAAGAGGGTGAAGCTTTCGATTGTAATCTCTTTGAGCGTTTTATTATCTGGCTAAGCTGATATATATTCTGTATTATAGATTTATACGTATATAGCTATTCAATATAAGTCTGCCTTGAGGGTCTGTTGAACGTGTTCCTGTTATTTGTTGCCTCGTATAAAATTGAATAAATGAGTGCTTATGTATTATATGTATATACAGAGTGCAAGAAACACCGTACCGAATATTGAAATAGTGTATTCAGACCATCATTCTGAGTCGAAAATCATTGGAATTTTCTGCCGGTTAATAATATTTTTTTTTTATAATTTTATTTTATTTTGGTTCAAAGTGATATCACAATGAGAAAACAGAACATTTAACAGAAAATTAATAAATACACCATACGGCCAAAAAACTAAACAATCAGCTGCTTTGACGGCGCCGTACGTTTAAGGTCATTCACCGTACCTCACAAAAGAATATCGCGTACATTACGTAGCGCCAAATGAAACTCATGGCTATAAATAGTATAAACCCTTATCTCGCATTTTTATTATGATGAACTGACTTTTGTATTGTGATAAGTATAAACAAAAAGAGGTTTTTGTAAGTTTTTCGCGTAGTTGAAACTTACACGCTGTGTAAATGTGTTTGTACTGTGACGTACCTAATAAAATTATTGAATTTATATGTAAAGAAGTAGGGGAAGTAAAAACAGTTTCGAAGCCAACATTATGATTTAATAAATTTCGAAAATGTCCGACATCTTAACATTCATACTACATGTTTAGTTAATAAATTATAGTTTAGAAAAGTAAAAAAACACGTTGTAATGTCATTAACGAACAAAGGAACCGAATTAAAAAGTAAAAAAGAGTACCACATCGTCGCTTCACCATCAGACCGTCGTAACCAAGCCAAATCTCTTGGACTTATCACAACGAATCATATGAGCCCAAACTCGAGGGGTTTACTAGCAGCCACTGAAGAGTTCCACTATTCACCTCCTGGCTCCATCATCAGATCAGCTCCAAGATGCAAGAGTATAATAGTATCCAAACTACATATACATACAAAGTTTTATTTCGATACGACATTTAGAAGTACATAGCTACGCTTATAAAAGTATGTTAAAAATAAATATATTTATTATGGTAATATAACATAGAATAGAATAATCTTTATTGCTTATATTGTGTACAAAAGTTTTTATATAATTTTTTGAGTATCAACAATTTATCCATGTCGGATGTGCAATATTCTTATATTTACATAATTCATAAATTTTACATGCATAGGTACATTATTGTTGCGTTGATTGATAATAAAACATAAGAGGTAATTAACTAAAAATTTTAGGACAGAAGTACAAATTAAAATTAATAAAGATTATAAATTGTGACAAATACATTAGCATAAAAATTTAAAAAAAAATTATTACTTATTAAAATTATTGTCATTTATATTCAAAAAATTCCTTTATACAGCGTGTGAGTAACACCATCGCAAATAATTTACAAAAACGTCTTTCTTGGGATACTTATTACAATGCAAAAGCCAGTTCATCATAAAAATGCGAGATTAAGGATTTACAGTCAATACGCAATGTAACGCGACACGCGTACGTGTACGGTCCGGTGAATGACCTTCAGCGCACGGTGCCGTCGTTGCTGTTTTTGGCCGTATGGGGTATTTACTGATTTTTTGTCTTTAAAATGTTCTGTTTACTCATTGTGATATTACTTTTAAGCAAAAAAATAAAAAAAACAATTAAAAAAAAAATTTCCAATGATTTTCCACTTAGAATGATGATCTGAATACACTATTTCAGGATTCGGTACGGTGTCACTTACACCCTGTATAATAAAATACATTTTGCATTAGTCATTTTTAAGCACTGCTTTAAAAGCAGCAAACATTATATCATTATGAAAAAACATCCTTTAAAATTAAATGATATTAGGTTAAGGACTCACTCTGTATACACACAGAACTTCACACTCTAATTTCTTACAACTATTTTAACCATTCCAATTCTATTCCAAATTCAAACCCAAAACGCGCCATATTCATTTACCGACCAACTTTACAAACACTTGAACGACAAATACACACAACAATAGATCCATTACCGCTTTTGAAAGGACGTCGGCACGGCCGGCCACCACAGAATCAGCAATAGTTTATGTTAAATGGGTTTCGTTCAGGTGACAACCATGACGTGAACACGGAAAACATTTTAACCCGTTAGTGGTGCGGTCACATCGACCCGGACAATTGGACGAATTACGAAAGAAGTGGCAATTGCGGGTTTCGTGTTTACTGTTTGGGAACATTTGTGTTTTTGAATGGTGTCAAATGTGTTTTAAGCTTGGAAAATAATTCTACTTCATGTCATAAACTCATAAATTATCATATTAAATCCCTGTCTGTTAGAAACGAGAGGTGAAAAGGCATGTTAATATGAAAAAATACAATTTTAATCTCACTAGACTTACTTAACATTGGGGGTAACGGGTCGGGGTGACCGTTACCCTTGCAAAAGCAGGCCCGAGACGGTGGCGCGACGTGTTCCACGCGCACCTCTCTGATCTGGAGGGGGGTAAGGCCCCCCGTACTCCATGATGTGGTCGCCTGCTTAAGGCGGCCAAGGTCTGCAGGGGTTCCCGGAGGACTCCTTCCTAGGGTATACCCGGGTTCCCCTGCAATAGACCCACATGTGACGGAACACCGTGTGGTTTTAGTCGGTTCGATTCCGACGTACCACTTTACCGTTGGCTCCGGTGAGGTGATGACCCGTGGGGGTATCCACACGATAAAAAAAAAGACTTAAAATAATAAAGGCGAAAGTCTGTGAGGGTGTATGGATGTTTGTTACTCTTTCACGCAAAAACGGCTGTACGGATATGGATGAAATTTGGCACAGAGATAAATTATAGTCTGGAATTGCACATAGACTACTTTTTATCCCGGAAAAATGTACTGTTCCCGTGGGATAGATTTCCACGCGAACGAAGTCTCTGTTTTTCTTAAGTAATCAGTTAATACAATTTGACTTGTTTAGACAGCTAATTGGTAAGACATTTTCGATCAGGGTCACGTGCCCTGACACGAGTTTAACATTTTTTACCCATCCCAAAAAGTGCATGACGCCGCTAAAGAAGTTTTCACTTCAATAATTTTTAAAATTGCTCCATAGATGACGAAAATATCGGTGAACGTATATTTAAAAATATACATACAGACGACCATAGAACCTCCTCCTTTTTCAAGTCGGTTAAATATGACGTCCACGTTGAACCTTTAACTACAAATAATCTTTAGCGTTGATCAATGTTATTTGGAGTTATTCCAAGGTTATATTTTTCATTTAAACTTTGGGATTTCGGTCACCTTAGATTTAGTCCACTTGTCAAAATGTTCCGAAGGCAGACCGCGGGAATACCAGCGCCAGATGTTTGCATGACAAACGGGGACAAGCTCAGCGTTTCAAATTTAATTCTCTGAGATTTTATGAACAAAATTTATAATACTTTTAGAATTGAGAGTCCCAAGAAAATACCAGTTCATACAGATTTTATATAATAATGTAATATTTCAGTATTATACAACCGGGTGCTTATTAATACTGGAATACTTTATAAGTATATTACGAATTTGACACATTCTCCTTTTTGTATTATTTCGTTTACAGTTTTTTAGCGAAGTAAGTCCTACAAATGTACCAACTGGAGGCAATGAAGAGAGTATTACTTTGGTATTTACATGTTTAAGGTTTATTTATACAATCACGCTTCTGTCTTCGAAGGGATATGCAGACATGCACACAACATTTCAGAGGAACATTGGGCAGTGAGAAAATAATGAGACTTTCGCTGTGACCGGACACGTTTGTAGATTCCAAGTTGCTACTGTAAATTCCTGATATAAAAAAAATGAACAAGAAATTGCTGACCTCGGCATTGAACGCTGAACCTCATAATCGTACGCTAACACAAGCTTAAAAGTTAATGTCACGGGATCAATTTAGTTTTTATTTTGGGTAAACTCGCGCACTCCGCCCTCCCTGTATATCGTATTATATTTATACTAGCAACCTTTGGCTTTGCACGGGTACAAATTATATACCGAAACCTTCCTCACGAATCACTCTGTCTATTAGTGAAAACCACATGACAATCCGTTCAGTAGTTTTTCAGTTTATCGCGAACAGACAGACAGACAGACGCGGCGGGGGACTTTGTTTTGTAATATGTAGTGATGTTATAGGATAATTTAACCAATTTCGCGTCGTGTCTCTACATAATTATATAATTGAACATTAGTGTCTGTAATTTGTCTTCCAATATTATTTGAATATTCAGTATCAAATTCTGCCAATAGGTAATTATGTATGTTTAAAACTGATGATAGCATTTTAACTTTAAAGAAAAATAATATTGTAAGTACATCTACAATAATGTACATCAAGTATGAGGCTCGGCCGCCGCAATTTGAATTCTTTTACCTTATCTTTTTATGGCCTCTCCTTACCATTTTATGATTAAACAATAATACCTACATATATATTGAAAACTAGGTTTTGTTAAAATCGACGTCTATTGATATCGTGTCCAAAAAGCTTGCAGCATTACCCCAAAATGGCAGTGGCAATTCTTATTACAAAAAAAGATAGCCTTTTAGGCAAGGGAAACGTCGATCGGTCGCAATAACAAACGAGCATGCTTAGGTCCTGCCAACCAAATATTTCAAGCCTTACCGGCTTAAAAAATTAACAAACATTGTCTGAATGTAACCCTTTCAAATCATATACGTGTCACGCGTGATTATATTTCGAAACAATATTCGAAAAATTGTCACAAAAAGGCAGATTTAAAAAATTAGATTTTATTTTTACATTGGGTCAAAACGGCGACCCTCGATGGGTCACATTTCATACATCACTCCACCCAGGACAGATTGGAAAATATGCATAATTTTCTAATAATAAATCCCAACCAGTATTTGTATTTATGATTTGGAAACAACGGGCTCAAATTACATACGGCGTTTTGATATATAGCCTTTCTAAAGTGAGAATAACAAATGGAGTGTACTGTATCAAATGTTTGTCAAACCTACGCCAACAGGTTGGGCTTGAAATATATTTTCATGTATGCGAAGCTGTGGTCTCGGTAATATTTCATATACGTGGGCGTTTTGTGTCCTCATTGTGCCTGGATGGTGCACCTAAATCAGAGATGGAAATATGAAAATAAATGTTTTGTACACTCACATGAAACTTAGAGAGAAGAGATTTTAGAACACAAGGATGTAGGATAAGTTACTTAAAAAGCATCTCACCACTCTAAATTAATATCACCACTACATTAAAATAAAAAATATAATCAAAAAGCGAAAAAAATAATAATAATGTTAATAGTTATCTATTAACAATATGAGGTTGTATATACGTGTGTGTTTTGGGAAGCTCGATTAAATTACTACATCGTGTATACTTTAGCGCCTGATTTCGACGCGACAGGTTGCTTTCCCCCTAAAGGGCTTTGTAGACAAAACTACATAGAGCAGTAGAAGAAGTCCGAGATTCCAACGTACAGAGAAGTTAAAGAGTTGACTCTAGACAGAGAAGAATGAAAACTACCAGGAAGAAACGGATAGGACCTCAGTGACAGACGATTCCTTTTTTAAGGGTGATGGTACCTGATCAATACACGTTACAATCTTATGTTCTTTCGGTGAAGAGGATGAGAAATCACCTTAATGTCGATAAAATGGGGTTATAGGTAAAATGGCGAGGCTATATTTGACAAATTTAAACAGAAGAAAATTCAGGAAGTCGGAAATTAATAAATAGACTTCCTTCTTTAGCAAAGAGAGGTGACAAAAGACTGAGAAGGGACTTAAAACGAAAATAAGAAAGCGAATTCAACGAGTAACTGAACATGAATACTTTAATTGAACTTATAGAACAAGTTACACAAACATGGTGTTATCACAAAATCTGTACAAATTTCTCGACACTCAATAAGTTGAAATGTAAAACACGTTAACCAAACGGTAAGTGAAGAAACTTTTACATCCCGAATGAACTCTAAGAACGTTGTTCCATCAACAGAACGAAAAATAAACGAAAATTTGTCTGTTCACTTAAAACCACACGTTTGATGTGAAATGCACTTGGATTTGTGGAAACAAATCACTTGACGCGACGAATTAACTGCGAGACATCAGTGTTTATTTAAGTACAGTCGATTTGGATCAACTGTTTGTAAAAGGCCTCGAAGACAGCGATATAACAGGGAAGTTAGAAATACAGGTTATATAGAGAACTAATCAGCCCACCTTATGATAACCGGCTTTCGTACATGGCAATGCCAGGGATGTCACTCGCGTGTTCGCGTTTTTAAATATTTTTTGATTAGCTGTTCCCCGCGCGCTTTCCCTCATATATACATATTTATATATATAGCGCGGAACCCTAATTCTTTTATAAAATAAAAGTAGTCTAACTTACTCCCTGTAACACCAACTATCTGCCAGTGAATCGAATTTTGTGATTCCAAATATAAATCTCGTTTACATGATACATAAATCGGGTCGTAAATAAATTTAAATTTAAAAATAAATTTATATATAATATATATAATAACATATCATGTAAATGAATAATGGTTGAAAATTGTATCAAATACATATGTATAGGACACAGGATGTGTCGTATACATATGTATTTGATATTTACTTACTTTGATATTTACTATGGTGAGAAGTCAATTTAGTTTGAGTATTAGTCACACTCGAGTCGTGCTTAGGGAAGATTTACAAAAAGATATAACATATACCTAAGAAGTTGCTTCACAAACGAAAAGAGATAAAACAAAAAGAGAGATGATAACACTACCACTACAAGAAGATACATTTTATAATGAAATTGCAGTAAAGCGCCACCAAATTTTAAAAGTCTTTAGTCGAGGGAGAAATCCCCATAAAGCATAATATGCAATAATAAACGGAACGCATAATTAGAATAATGTTAACGTAAATTTTACCGACTGTACACTGGCATACAAGTCGTGCAAGTCAGTCAAGCATTAAAGGTTTGGTTCTATTGGAGCTGGTATGCATCGAAAAGGGTTGTATGAACTGTTCATTCGTCTGGCAAAGTTTTCTTACTGTAATTTATTGGTCTAATTAAAATAAAGATATACAAATAAATAAAATTGAAGTGTCTGTTTATAATTTCACTGGCCGTACCCGTAGTTTCACCTGCGTTTAAGGTCATTGCTCCACTCCAATTGGTCGTAGCGTGATGTTATATAACCTATAGCCTTCCTCGATAAATTAGCTATCCAACACTAAAAGAATTTTTCAATTCATTATTTATACATTTTGCGCGCAACTCTAATTCTCTTTCCAAAATAAATGAAGCCTAAGTTACTCCTTATAATACCAGCTATCAGCCAGTGAAAGTCACGTGGAAATCGGTCCACCCGTTCCGGAGATTAGCTGGAACAAACAGACAGACAGACAAAAATTTTAAAAATTGATTTTTAGGCGTATCATGCAAATAACTGAACTCAAACAAAACTATTATTTTTACATTACAAACAGACACTTCCATTTTATTTATTTGTATTGACAAATAATGTTAATATAACTTGTAAATCCTACTAATATTATAAATGTGAAAGTTTGTATGTATGGATGGATGGATGGATGGATGTTTGTAACTTTTTCACGCAAAAACCACTGAACCGATAGCGATGAAACTTGGTATGTAGATAGCTGGAGACCTGGAGTAACGCATAGGCTACTTTTTTATCGCGATATTCCCACGGGATCGGGACTTATGCGGGTGAAACCGCGGGGCACTGCTAGTGAAAATATAACTTGTTTGCCCATTCATGCCTACTTTTTTTCAGGCAATTCAGAGGTATGTAATCGCGTTAATTCCCGTGTAAATACATAAATATAGCATTCATGCCTGTTCTTTTTGTGTATAGATATACCTTTATACAGTAAACAAAACATGTTTTAAGGGTAGTATTTGTTTGTTTTCAATTAACCTGTCGCCTCCTGAACGTTGCGATATTATTCTTTTAAACGCGAATTGTATCCGAATTTGGTACCTACGTAGTTTGTGATTTAATCGCGTTAAGTTATAAATATAAAGGCGATTAAGTCCCTATTTAGACATCTAATATTCCATAATAGTGCTAGCTATTAACGATATCTAAGTTGTAGCAATGACAATCGAATGTTACAAGTTACTAACCATTGGCGTCTAACGCCGATGGCTCGAGATCGATTTTCGGTCACGCACCTCTGACTTTCAAAGTTAAAATACGAATGATCTGATTTGATCGAAGATATTTTATTACAAATTAATCATTTCAGTATTCAGTAATGTGAAGTAATCGCATACTTCACAGTATAAAACGGTTCTCAAAGTTGTAAGAAATCTGGAGGACTATGATTAAAATCATCTCGTATTGATAGGAGACACTGCAATGGAACCATTTCTTCTCAGTCCTCATATTTTTATAATTATATTATAACTAGCTGACCCGCGCAACTTCGTCCGCGTTTGTAAATTTTATCCGTTTTTGCAAAATTTTTCATTGATGCTCCGCTCCTATTGGTTGTAGCGTAATGTTATATAGACTTCCTCGATAAATAGACTATACAACACGAAAAGAATTGTTCAATTCGAACCAGTATTTTCTGAGATTAGCGCGTTCAACCAACCAAACAAACAAACAAATTCTTCAGCTTTATAATATTAGTATAGATAAACACATTAGATTACTTTGGTTAATTGATTAAATTTGAAACTGAAGACTGCTGCAGAAACAAAATCAATAAATATAACCCCAGACAAATTTCAATCTTATTTATTAACCATAGGAAAATTCATAAGTTTATCTAGTTTCACTCTTTTTTATTTTCTTCGTAATATAATAAAGACTATTAAGTACTACAATAACATTACGAACAATAATATTTGAATACGAGTCAGTAGCATTCTTTAAATTTTAAATTGGATGTAAACTCATAAATCAATATGTCTCATTTTTATTGCTAGCTGTGTATAAACGATAATGAAGTTGTGTTTATGAATGACTCCTATGCCAAGAAAAATTGCGGAATAAATCATTGTTTCATTATTATACGGCCATCTATAAACTATAATTCAAAGGTATGTAATACATATTTCGTGATAGCGTTAATTCCCGTGTAAATACATAATTATATCATGGAACGCGAAAGTTTAAAAGTTAGTATAACTATAATCCTTTTATGATTGTGAATTATGATCATACTATTCGGCAAAATACCGAATATCTAGGTACTATTCAGCCGAATATCGAATATCTAGGTACTATTCGGCAAAATACCGAATATCTAGGTACTATTCGGCCGAATATCGAATACTACCGTTTTTTTGTTAGTGGTTCCTGTGAGTGAGTACACTACTCGTTGCAAGTCTAGACTTTCAAAAGACTTCTTTTAAACTTTCAAAAGACTTCTTAAAAATATTGATTGTTATCAATATTTTAAAATCCCGAATTCAAATTCAAATTCAAATTCTTTATTTATTTCCCAATATGCCTTATAAATAAATTTATATAAGTGGTTGCACAAATGTACATTAATAATGAAAATATGGTGTCTCCACTAAAATTATGTTCATTTTAGGCTTTTTCTAGCAATGTAGTTCCGTACCTTCTGAACTAGTTGAGGCTGTACCTCAGGAGGTAACTGTTCATATAAAGAAGTCGTTTGCACGCATACGATAATTAGATTTCGTAAACAATCATTTCTATCGAGATAAAATCGAACCAGTCATCGAATAGTGTCAGATACTTTATCTATAACTGGTACCTCAATATCCACATGAGATAGTAAACTTAATAGTCGAAGGAAGCGATAAAGAGACAAGTACCACTTAATCCTGCTACCCTACCCTATCATGGGATCATGTATGTTCAAGAGCGGAACTAATACCTGCTGTACGATCATCAAAAGCTCTATAAGAGGCAAAAATAACCGTAATCAACTTTGAGATAATGGGACGAATAAAAACTGTATCGAGTAGGCAGTTGTAGTCGGAACCGGTTCAGAGATCTAAGTTTTTTGTTGATGCTAACAATCTCTATATAAGTACGAATATATTTATGTTACTGGTATGTCCGAAGCAGTGTAACTGCAGATATTCTTTTATATGGTAACATGTACCAAGCTAGCTGGTAAATAAATCTCTGTTATTTCTTCTATTTATTTCATAATGATCTTGGTCATTTGCGGCTAAATATATACAGGAATAAAAAAATATGTTCCGGAATTATATTTACCGGAATCAACGTGAACACGTATTTAATAGGCATTACATATCTTTGATTTGTCTGACGTTTCGTCACGTTTTCGTACGTTCGCACTTGCCGATGCAACCTGGTCAAGTCGATCAAGAAAAAAAAAACAACAAAGGCACACCCGTACCGTCCTTTTCTCGGCTCATTCCCAAAGCTGCAAAATTGTTAGTGTTATTGTTCTCAAAAATTTTAAGTTCCCTAATAGATTCCCAGCTTGAAGCTTTTTTTTAAATAATAATTATTTTCTTTCCCTACGGCTTCATGAGCTCCAAGATTCTAGTGTTCTTTTATTACCACCAGCATCAAAAAATATATTTAAATAATATTACAAATAACTATATTTTCAAAAGATTTATTTATGAATTCCCAACGGCTCCAAGAGATTTATTAGAAGTACAGTCAATAAAAATTAGAAGATATACACAGCTTATATTAATTGTAGTTGTATATGTAGAGTAGGTAGCGAGACAGATTGATTTTAAGACCGATATAGACAGAGTAAGTAGGTAGAGTAGTTTTTTCTTATCTTATCATTGTAAGTTACGCTGGGCCTAGCGTGCCCACAGAATTTACTTTCATCGGTGGTTCTATTAAATATATATATTTTTTTATTTTCAATGTCACTGACTATTTAATCTAAGATAGAGATGATGAATACATACCTACTTATTTATAATTTTTACCTGAACCTTTGTTGCTGACTGTACCGAATAATTCCATGGAGCCGTTGGGAAAGAAACGAAAAAAACATTCAAAAAAACTCTTGGAGCCGTTTGGAATCTATGTATGAACTTTCATGAGTGCTTTTAATAAATCTCTTGGAGCCGCTGGGAATTAATGTATTGAGATTTAAAAACATTTAAATATATAGATTTTTGGAGCTGGTGGGAATATACGAACAATAGAATCTTAGGCTTTGGGAACGAGGCTTTTTCCCGAAGCCATTCAGGACATTATGACCCCTCTGTAACTTCGTTGTGAATAAATTTCTAATATCAAATCATAAAATCAAAAGAGCATAATATAACTACGTAAATTCCCAAATTACATTCAAGTCAAAGTTCGTCAATTTTGTCACTGACACAATCACTCACTTACCGATCATAAAAATTCTAAAGTATTTCTAGCAGACACACAAATTTTACGTTAGTTTTCAGGTTTAGTTCTCACTGGCCAGTGCAACCTGGTCGATAAGTCCCTGGTCGTCTTTCCCGGTAACATATATTATCATAGAACGCGAAAATTTAAAAGTTAGTAATTATATTCCTTATTTAAAAAAAATATCCCTCACTTTTATCCATGATGTATACAAAAACCGCTTGACAGATGCTCTTGAGAATTTGCACACAGTCCTTAATGGGCGGGTCATCAACACGATATAGGCTATAAATCATCACGATACTTGCCCCGGGAAGTTAACAGCATAACCTTTAACATATACAAATAGCATAGTTGCTTTGTATTTATTATGGTTGAGTAAATATAGTAGTAATTTGCGAGACTGTTTATACTCGTAATTCAGAACAATTTGTTACATTGTCCTCACATGTCATTTGCGTTTGCAGCAAGCAATGTAACCAGAAACTTGTAAAAACATTTTGTTAAAGAGTGTCCTCGGAGTTTCTTGCCTTTTTTTCTCCATATTACCTATTGGAACTGGCAACAACCTTCACGACTGATTTAGTCTAACTGACTTCTACGCCTGACAATTCAAAAATACCTATAATTGGTTTATTTGAAATAAATGATTTTGATTAAAAAAAACATCTTTATGATAACTTGTGGTTATCGTAAGGTCCAAGAGCTCATTATCACCACGCTATTATGTATCCGCGGATATCCGAGTTGAGCAGTTTTGGGTTTTTTGGAGGGGAAAAATAATCTTAGTCTCGAGTTTTGATTTGGGTTTAATATATGCATATTACAATAGACTTGTGACATAGGACTTAACTGATTAGCGGGCAAAACCTGGGTCCCATGATTTTTGAATAAAATACCCTCTGGATACCTAGCACTAAATAGAAATCCGTCCATAAAAAACATAAGATGTGGAAAATGTCTCGCAACCCAGATCTTCTACCGCAAAAAGTTGTAAGATCTAGTGTAAAACTTAACTTATACAGTACCTATCTATATATAACTATAGTTTGTCATTAACTAATTGAATTGTTTCTGTGACAACCGCTACTTTAGAAGCCACATGCCCACAGATATAGACTTCCGTAAATACAAACTATAAACACGTGTAAACGAATACGAACGCTTTAAGCTTCATGCCCATTAACAATAATCCTTTTTATTTCCCTGTGAAAGTACCCTGCCATAGACAAACCGATCCTAACGTCATTATTCCAGGGTTTAGTTTCATTTGAGAACAGAGTATGGCTGAAATGTCGCATCGTTAATAAAGATTTCGACTTGGTTAGCCAGTGTGTATTAAAAATAAATCGCCATTATTCAAGTCATAATGTGAAGAAAAAACTAAAATAATAGGGATGGGGCTTAAAGGGGTTGTTACAATGTTATTTTTTTCGTTTTTAAGTGGTGTATTTAAATGTTTAAGATGGGAATTAAATGTTGGTTTGAGTTGACGTGGGGTACGTATGATTTATTGATGCTTTTATGCCGAAATCGGAATAAATAAAATAATGATTACTTTTGAAGGTATTATTATGATAGATATTAAACTCCATCATTAATCTTCTTTTTTAAAGTGAAAAGCTCTTTAGCGGCGTTGTGCACTTTTTGGGATGGGTAAAAAATGTTAAACTCGCGTCAGGACACGTGACCTGATCGAAAATTCGTAAGACGGAGCCGAGTTCCTTATATTAAAAAAATATAACATTCGAAATTCAAACATTTAGGAGCGGCCAGGAGCTCAGAACTTCCAGTGTACCCTATCACTATGTATACATTTAGGTATGTTATTCGCCACTTTTTATTTTTAACCTAATTATATATATACAGATGTGTGTGTGTGTAATGTGTGTATGTATAAGCAAATACATTGTGAAGTTATGTTTTTACTTCTGACGTGCACTCCTACGACTGACTGTTTTGTTTCGTTATGACACGACCACATAACCCGAAAATTACATGACGCATAATCGTAAGGCTTTATTCTCTTCTACAATGATATTATTATACAGCTGTCAAACTTGCATATATATCTGATAGCCTTACCTTAGTTAAATGATACAAAACTCACTTACATTGACTTGAAACTTAAAAATATATGACAAGGCAAATACCTTACCTAATTAATGTTTAAATAGGGTTCAAAATTGTGTATGGTCCTTAACCGCTTGCGGTTAAATCCAGAGATTAATTAGCTATTTGAAATAGCACTCATACCAGACCAGAAAGATATACACTCTCATTTAGCGCAGTGGACAATACTTAGCCAATGAAAAATGTTCAGAATAACTACACTCTTATATGAAACTATTGGTGTAGTTATCAAAAGATTATAAAATAATGCGCCTAATAAATTGTACGATATCAAATATCATAAATACTATCTCCCCCAACACTTACAAGTGGTGATATCAGAAAGGTTCGTACTAAAATTCTGAGAAATCGTCACAATAGTCTGTCGAAAGAGGCCTAGGTATCGCTGCCGAAAAACAGTCTGTTGAGTGTGTTTCCTTTCCCAGTCTATTCTTTAGCTTTTTTCTTATTAGTTAAGATATACGGTTTTACTCACGTGTATATTTCGGGGATGCCCGACTAGTTTCGGACCCGACGGGGGCCCTTTATCAAAGGGTTAGGCATCCTGCCGCGCCGGTTGCAGGTGCCAGACTAGATTGCTGTCTGTCCCACCGATTTCATTTGTCGTACCGACCGCCGGGATGTGGACGCCTGCGCTTCCATTGCGTTGTGTGTTGCGAAGTCTTTTATTTTATTTTTCTATTTATTTTCAAAAACTTTTTTATTGTCTACAGAAATAAATATCATCCCGGCCTATCTAAGATTTTAAATATCATCCCGACCTATCTAAGATTTATCAGTGGTAGGTACGTCGCCGCTGGTCGTTAAACAGGTTAAAAACTACTCGTTTAGATTACCCTCTCAATTAGAAACGTCTTTAAGACAGTGCGGGATTTCTTTAGATTTTTAGAACATAACAATTTATCAATAATTTCTTGTGGAAATGAGTTTAACACATTTGGCAACACTTACTGCACAACGCGTTTACCATAGCAATTATTAAATTGTGGTTTAGTTCAAAAATGGGAAGTAAGTAGTTTCAATAGTTCTCCTCATTTATATATATAAGACTAGCCGTCCCCGCAGTTTTACCTGCGTTTATGGTCACTGCTCCGCTCCTATTGGTCGTAGCGTGATGATATATAACCTATAGCCTTCTTCGATAAATGGGCTATCTAATACTGAAAGAATTTTTCAAACTGACCAGTAGTTCCTTAGATTAGCGCGTTCAAGCAAACAAACAAACAAACTCTTCAGCTTTACATATTAGTGTAGATAGACCAATAGATCTTCGGAAGGTTGGAGCCCTAAAGCACTCACATTGGGGACTTCACTTACTTAGTACCTATGTGAAGTCGCAATATGAGATGATTTAAACAAACGCGGTTTTTTACGTGGGAGAGCCATGCTTCGGCACGTATGGGCCGGCTCGACTCCGCTCGATACCACGGCTTCACAGAAAACTGGCAGTGAAGCAATGCTTGCATTGCATTTCGCCGCGTGAGTGTGGTTACCGAAGGCCCTAACCCTAACCCTTCCCTCTCCCCTATTCCCGTCCTTCCCCTCTCCCCCTGCCCCCTTCATAAAAAAAAACGCATTTTCACTTCAGTTAGTCCTCCATGCACCGGTTATTAAAAGCTAGTAAAGCGAACCTAGAGTTATTTCACTTTAACCAATCCGTCGTGGATCGCGTGTTGTGACTCACATACATACATACACACATTCTACTTATGACATACTCGACTGGCCTCTTGGTCTATTGGTTCAGTGATCCTGACTGTTAAGCCAGAGATCGTGGGTTCTATCCCACCCAGGACAATTAATTGTGTTATGAGCATGATCATTTGTTCTGTGTCTGGGTGTAATTTATGTATAATATGTTATCAGCCGTCTTGTTACCATAGTACAGGCTCTGCCTAGTTTGGGATCAGACCACCCGTTTAAGAGCTATGAGGCCACAGGCAGACACACAAAGACACATACACAGATACACGTTTTAAACTTTTAACTATTACCGTGAGAGAGCCAAGCTTCGGCACGTACGGGCCGGCTTGACCGGAGTAATACCACGGCATCACAGAAAACAGACAATTAAGCTATGCTTGCATTGTATTTCGCCGAGTGAGTGAGGTTACCGGAGGCCCTAATCCTTCCCTCTCCCCCACTTCTCCCCCTACCCGCACTCCCCCTCTTCCCCTATTCCCACCTTAAAGGCCGGCAAGACACTTCTGTGAGTTGCAGGTGGCCATGGGCGGCGGTAGTCACTTACCATCAGGTGACCCGTCCGCTCGTTTGTCCCCTGTCCCATAAAAAAAAATAACACCTCTCGTTTTTACCTCGGGGGTTAAAAACTGAGAGTAATTTAAGATGAGTCACTACTGAAACTGTTTTTATAGATAAACTGTAGTCATTCATCCAAAAATATGTTTACGGCCTCAATATACAAGGAAACAATCAATTCAAGACAGTCACACATTAATAACGAATAGCGCACATGTGTAATGTATTAGACACGTCGACACATGCCACTGTGCTGGCTGATGCGTAAATCCATCTCGAATGACATTAAGCACTGCTTATTTAGATGCTTTGGATTGAGTGCTTGCAGCATCTTGGAGCATCAGTTAATAATAAGTGATGCAAAGTAGCCCTTGTACAGCCAGGTCGTGCATGAGTGATTTTTTTTATGGTATAGAGGGCAAACGAGCAGACGGATCACCTGATGGTAAATGAGTACCGCCGCCCATGGGCACCTGCAACTCAAGAGTCACAAGTGCGTTGCCGGCCTTTAAGGTGGGAGTAGGGGAAGGGGGGGGGGGAATAAGAGGCGAGGAATCGATAGAGGGAGAGGGAAGGGTTAGGGCCTTCGGTAACTTCACTCACTCGGCGAAAAGCAATGCAAGCATAACTTCACTGCCAGTTTTCTGTGAGGCCGTGGTATCACTCCGGTCGAGCCGGCCCATACGTGCCGAAGCATGGCTCTCCTACGAAATAATTTATAATTATGTGGGTTTACACTGGGAACCTATACCCCACTAAAAAATATTATATAATCTATACAAATAAATAAAATTGAAGTGTCTGTTTGTAATGTCATAACAACAGCATTTTACCAAAAGCACCCGAATGTTTACACGGTACATATACCAAAAAATCAATTTTTAAGTTTATTCTCCCTCTGTCTGTTTGTTCCTTCTAGTCTCCGGATGTACCGATTGCCACGGGACTTTCACCGACAGATAGCGGGTGTTATAAGGAGTAACTTAAGCTATTTTTATTTTGGAAAAAGAATTAGGGGTCCGCGCAAAATATATAAATATGTACACGCGACCGCTACCGTCACCTTCATATAATAATTATTAGTATAAATGCATGTTACGAAATATCTGTGTCGTTTTTGTAAAATACTTTTATTAGTTGATTTAAAGACATTGTTATAATTAATTTACTGGGGTTGGGATCTAGATATAATAAAAAGGTGTGTGTCAGCTCCGACACACGACTGGAGTTTACAATTTACTGGAGGGTCTCTCTCTCTCTCATAATTTGTAGACGCTGTACAGCATATATTCTATATATATATATATATATATATATATAACATAAAGATATCACAGACGTCAGGTACACATCTAGTTACATGCGTCGATGATAAATAATAAAGCACAACAAAGCGTTAAAGCGTTATGCTGCCCTTCGATCACTAAATTTTACTCTTCATATTACGGGCGCCTTATATGAAAATCGATTCAAATTAGTAAACCCCAAAAAAATTGTTATTCTTTCTTGTTAGAAACAGTCTCACAACCACTGATATAAAATATGAAAATCACTAACTACAGTAACTGCCAAGTTGTTCGTACCACTCTTCGCACTCAAGACCATGTTCTGAACTTTTTCCTACCCTTTTTATAACCCCACTATTCATTAATATTTATCAATCGACCAATAGCATTGCGTTACCTGTATAATAGGGTGTCCCGAATTTTTTTTTTCTGATTTCGCTACACAAGACCCCTCAAAAGCGTTATAACTTGTAGATTATCGTAAAAATAATTTAAAAAAATTATAAAAATATCTTGAGGGCTTTACCGGCAGTTTTATTTTTCGAAAAATCGCTCAAGTAACACATATCATTTCTTTTTCTTTATACATTACTCTCATTTTATTTTCTAATCACAATGATAGTGGAATAATAAATTATGATTTCCAAGTAACGACAGGTTGTTTCCAGTTAAGAATAGGTTTCGCTCGAACTCGCGAAATTCATGTTTTGACTTGCTTTACTCAAATTCTCTACTTCAATTGTGACGCAGTTCGTCTCATTTCTAGTGCTGAAACAGTGACGCTATGTACTTTCTTGTGATAAATTAGTAGACAATGATGGGTTCAAGACGAAGTGAGACTACTTGTGCTACATTGGGACCATATAAAGAACTTGACGATCGCCATTTACCGGTGATAAGCGACGTTATAAAATTTATTTTGTTCACAAAAAACGAACCAAAACTACAAAAGAATGGGAAAGATCCCTCCAATACTGAAGTTTTTTCAATCGTTTCTGAGAAACTTAATGTAATTTGGGCTAAAGCCTCGATTCCCATCGTTTCCAAAGAACGTGTTACCCAATTGCTGAGATCATATTTTGATAAATACCTGTCAATAATAAGATATCCCAAAAATAAAAAACAACAAAGCTACGAAAATAAACTAAAGTGCTTTTTAGAATTGTCGAACAAGCTCTTCGACATTGCTGCTTGTAAGTGCACTTCGTTTTATTTTTGTTCCTGCATATAACCTAAGAAAGTTTCTATAAATGAAAGAAATTTTTTACTGGACCAAATAAGTAATAGAAAAATGGCCATAAGCGGTATATATACAAAAGAAACGGCAAGACTTTTAAAGAAACATCAAAGACAAGAAAATTTGGAGCTGATGGATGCATGTTTACCAAGTACATCACAAGAAACCAATCCTGCTCCGGTGCGGGAGTTGCCGCCTCGACCACGGCGATCACAGTCTCCTGCAACAGAGCTTCCTCAAAATACTGATGTGCTTGTAAATGAGACTTCGTTTAGTTCATTGGCTCGGAATACTCTGGTGCTGCCAACGGTAGCTAAGGTATGTGATCGGTATGGACTATCAACGCGATCTGCGGCTGCGGTCGCTTCGGCGGTCTTGGTTGACGTAGGATTGGTATCTTCCGAAGATCAAAGTCTTGTTATTGATAAGAATAAAATTCATAGAGCTGTTTCAAAAGCACGGGCCAAGGCCATCCAAGACATTGATGCTATTGTAGTTAAAAGTATTTACTTTGATGGACAAAAGGATAAAACACTCGTAAATGAGAAAATAGGTAATCGGTACTACCGTAGAGAAGTCTTGGAAGAGCATATTTCAGTTCTCACAGAACCGGGATCGATTTATTTGGGACACACGACGCCAAGTCGTGGCACTGCCAAAGCGATCGTCACTTCTGTCATATCTTTATTAGAAAATCAAGGGTTTAACTTGCAAGAGGTGATCTGTGTGGGGTGCGGTTCGTAGCAGTACACGAATACAGGTTGGAAAGGAGGTGTCATTCAATACCTAGAAAACTATTTGAAGAGACCATTGCAATGGTGTGTTTGTATGCTTCACGTAAATGAATTAAAGCTTCGCCATTTGTTTATGTCTCTGGATGGAAGCACATCTGGACCAAAAGAATATTCAGGACCTATTGGAAAAGAGCTAGCTGTTTGTGAAAGTAAACCTCTAGTGTCTTTCTGTTCAGTGACTAGAAATTTGCTCGAATTACCTGATAATATAGTGAAGGAATTAAGCACGGATCAAAAGTATCTATACGAAATGTGCCATGCTGTGATGGCTGGTTCCTGTTGCCCCGAGCTAGCGAGCCCCCAACCTGGAAAAATGGCATATTTAAGATGGCTTACTACTGCCAATCGAATACTCAGACTTTACGAAAGTACTTTTTCACCGTCAAATAATTTGGAACTGCTTGTGAACTACGTGGTCAGTTTACGCTCCCGTTTGGTTTCTCATTAAGCAAAACCCATCATTTAAACACGGAGCCAAGCATATTTTTAAAATGATTATGTACTCCCGATTTTTACCTGATAGACAAAGATGTATTATTGATTCAGTGATCGAAAGAAATGCTTTTTTCGCGCATCCAGAAGTCTCAGAGTATTTAAGTCACCGAAAATCAATTTCATAGCACAAGATTACATAGATATGCTATTTTGGCAAGACTGTGAAATATCAGCTCCACCGGTCCTGCGACACGTCTCCGACGATGAACTAATTAAGGCTAAAGAGCAAAGCCTCTTTATTGAAGACTTCCCTTGTCACACACAGGCAGTGGAAAGATGTGTAAAATTGGTAACAGAGGCTTCTCAAAGCGCAACAGACACCACAGGTCGGGTTGAATTTATGAGGAATAAACTGAAATCTCGCGCCGAAATGCCTTACTTTGGCCACAAAAACCAGTTTCGTTTTTAAAGTATAAAATGACCTATTCATTTTGTCTCTCACCACACTCATTGTTGTTCTCTTTGATTTAATAAAAACGATTTAAACGTTAGTTTTGTATGATTTATAGTTTTTGTTAGGAACCCCTGAAAATGACGAAATTGTATAAATTCAAGGACCGGTAGACGCCTCAAGATGATTGATTTCTAATTAAATTTTATGATAATCGTAATGTGTGTCTCAAACCGCAACTTTTGACACCTCTTGCATAACCGTAGCTCAAATAAAAAAATTCCCATACATCGACCGGACACCCTACTGTATAACCAGTCAAAATAATGTAATTTAACTTATTCTTATTAAATAGTGAACTGTGTCATCATCTATTATAGTTTGTCCCTATTTTTAATAAAATAAAAAAGAGTTTTTAATGTGGCGACGACATTCTAAAATAGGAAGTACCTATATATAAAATTGCACCCGTTTTATCTCGTCTTTGTAAGACAGCTCTGCCTGTTGCATGACGGAACTGAATGGAAGAGAAATATGAATTTGGAATTAGAAGATGTTGAAGTTCAGAAAGGATTTAGAAGAATACTATTTCCGTGATATTTTATTTCATTTCTGTAGTTTACTATTTTTATTATCAGTTGATTGTGGGTGGATTTCTCGTAAATAAACTTCACCGACACACGACGCACTCGAATCTTTGTTCGAATTTGAACCAATATCCACAAAAAATGTTTTATTTTGTCTTTATTAACACCAATGTGTCCACACAATAGCTTATCTGAAACTATACCGGACTAAAGTGACCATAAATCGGGACAGACACAGATATTCCCAATAAAAATTATCTATATTATCGGCGGTGATAAAAATAACGTAACACCATAAAACGATATCAGTAATATGACGGTCGAATCAACTTAAAAGAATCATTCATTGTGACTAATTTTATTTATGGTGAGGCACCCCTAACGCATTTATTACCGCGAAACGGCCGAGCCAATAAAACCACTGAATCAAAGAGAAAAAGTGCTCTCAGTTCTATAAATATTTTATTTCGGATAGTGAGAAGTAGGGTAGCCATGAGAGTCGGTAATAGAAACTTTACTGTCTAACCTTCGCGAGTTGGTGTCGGGTTTTATGTTTCACTTTAAGTTTTAGTTATTTCTTTAGGGTCGGTTGCAGTAAATATATATACATACAGGTGCGCAAACTGGTACTAAATATTTTATATGTATATTATTTAATTTGTACGTATCATAAAATTAAATAAGGTTTATATATACAAATATGAGCGAGTATAATGGGTTCATAATCATATTAAAGAAGCACCATGTTTACACAGTATATAATAAGCACTGTATGCAGGTGATACTATACGTATAGTACTGATGATGGTGATACGTATAGTACTGGTGATACTATACGTATAATACATTTAATAAGTATTTAACACACAAAAAAAAACTGTTTTAAAACTTCCCCTTCTAATTTAAAAGCCAAATACACTTGGTTTAAAGTACTAAGTAAGACTTAAAAACTCTATCTTCAATGCAACAAACTTTCCTTTACGACATTACTTAGTTTATTAATAAACCAGAAGCCTTTACTCACGGAGTCTCCACTATATTTTACTTCCAACAAACTCGGAGAGTCCTTCAAATCTCTCCCTTATGGCCGCCGTACATCGGGAGCCCGGGGAACTTTTACTAATGTGTGCTAGTCAAATGGACTCTCGAGACTTCACCCGTTGAATAAACCGCCTTATGCCAATGATATAGAGTGGAAAATATGATGAAGGGAAGAATATATAAATAACAGAGCTAGCTTGTTCGTCTGCCACTCATGCATATGGAAATAGGGACTTAGGTCATAGAATAAAACGGGTAGGTACCACTGTTTTGATAGTTTTATTTGTGTGTCCCTTTTCGGATTTGTGGTGTGAAGAGGTCGTAAACAGTGGTTGGTCCCTACTGAGTAACGTATTGGGTGTAAATGCTTTACGATCGGTATGACATGCATGTACTTGTATGGTGATGTTTTCACATGCCCTGGTAATCACGAGGCTGTTGGCCGGTTTATGACTGGCTTAAAATGCATTTTTGGTCTCAGGGGTATTAAGTGGTAGATCATAGTTATGTTTTTTATACCACCTGATAAACAAACTGATGATAAGCGCTAACCGTAGCCTATAAAAGCTTCCAACAGCATTAACATTACATTTAATTAAGTGTTTGTATCTTTAGCATAAAGAAAAAAGTTAGACCCCTTGTGAGCATTGCAACGCCACTTACGGCAGGTCTATGCCACTCGATGTATTTGCGCGCGCTAAATAACTACCGGCCGCTGGTCCGTCGGCGGATCTTGTACGCAGTCGTGCGTAGTGGGTTGCCGACAGCGGCATGTGCGCACACGCTTTTATTTTTAAAGTACAAAAACGTGATTCGAGATCGTATTGATGTATTCTTTAAATACTGTACAAGTCACATTAAAAATTGATATGGTTGTTTATGTGCAGTATATTAATGTAGATAAATAAATATAATAATAATAACTTCACACATCTCACACACGGCCGTCTAATCCCAAAGTAAGAGAATAAAAAACCGGCAGCACTATTTATGAAATTTAATAAAATAATAATAATAATAAACACACTTTATTGTACACCAAAAAAGGAAACAATACACAGGAAATAATCCTCTTAACCCTATTTGCCCTTGTTTCCCTCAAATTATTTATTAAAACTTTTTGTATCCACCACACAGTTTCATAATCGAGATTTTAGAAAAGGGAAGAAGTTTATACATCTATATATAAAAATAAAACACACGAAGGATTTTTGTATACTTAAACATTTGAAATGAAAAATAAGCGTAATTACTTAATTAATAGGTATACCGATTGCATTTTATAAATAAATATATTAAAGAGGTAACCCTACACACAATTTAAAGCCCGGAAAGAGTAGGCAATTAAAACGGTAGGTATCGATATTTATGTAGGGAGTGATTTATCTGTTACGTAGTAACTACTTAGTAATCTCTGCTTACGGTATGTGTTTAAAAGACATATTAAAAAAAACTGTCAGTCATAGGACTGCACGTCAGAAGTGAAAACATAACTTATATACATTACGTAGCTATACACACACATCTGAATATATGTATCTGAGCGTGACGGTCACGCGAGTTCTGTGCTTTTTCCCCACACCAAAATTTTCATTGCGCGACGCAGCATCTCTACTTAATAAATACTTCGGTTTGTCTTGCTACACACACACTTGAGTTGTAGTATTTTCGGTGATCACCTTGACAGTTGAAACTTTGATTCTTGTGGGCTCGAACCCTACATTGGAGTGTGGAAACCAAACATATAATACTCATGATAGTTATAATTATTTTTTGTGATTTTCAGATGGTTCTTCTGAGTTTGTGAATAATCATTATATTAAAACGTGAAGAGAATTCTTTGTACCCCTTTTTAAGAAAATTTCGCAAACGTAGTACATTATAAATAGAAGAAGTACTACTATACTATGTGATCAGCATAATCATTTGTTCTGCGTCTGGGTGTAATTTATTATGTATAATATGTAAAATTATATTATCTATAATATGTATGTATTTAGAAATATATAAGTATGTTTATCAGCAATCTGATTACTATAGTACAGGCTCTGCCTAGTTTGGGATCAGACGACGGTGTGTGAGGTGTGTAAAGTTATTATTTATTATTTGAATATTTATTTATTCTTGAGGATAGATAAATAATCTATGTTCCATAGTATTATAAGTTCACGTTTTTTTATATTACTTTGGCCAAGGGTGGTGTAGTATCTATGTCGTAATTCACATTTTGTAACATCACGGGGTTCTTTTGCAGGGTTGCCAGGATGTATCCCAGAAACGAAACCTCCTGTCTTTCCAGTCACCTACATGAATCATTGTATCTCTAACATATATTTTCCAACAGAATACCACTCAGAACAATAACGATAACCTCAACCCTTTTATTACTAAGCATAATGAACAATGTATGCTTACAAATAAATAGAAGAATCTCCGAGTCCGACCGATAATTACGACGCGTGTGCAAATTTAATAACTCGACGTTCGACGGGTTAGATTTACGGTTCACGGGTACGACACGACCAGTTAACGGGGTGGAAGATACAATATGCTTGCGGTTTGAGTGAACATTTATCTAGCCTTGTTTATGATGTTTCTTATGGATAGTTGTACTTACAAGTCACATAATATATTATTTTAAGGTAATGAGACCAATTTAAACAAGCATATAAGCTCCCCTACACTACTCGCGAAGTTGCCCGAAGTTATGCGAATACTAGAGTGTAGACAGGCACTTTGCTTCGCTTCGTGCAATCTCGCCTCGCCTCGGGCGACTTCAGTTCGTTGTCGGTTTTTGCGCCCGAGTCAGAGGACTCGAAGTATCCCGAAATTCCAACGACGGGCGACGACTGAGCTCCCCACGAGGTTGCACGAGTGTGTTGTGACATACTTCGGACTTCAGTCAACTTCGACAAGTACTTCGTCGAAGCAACTTCGCGAGTAGTGTAGAGGGGGCTACCTAGTGGTAATATTAAATACCGGTGCCTATGTGATCCTATTCATCCTGTTGCATTCTCAGGTTCTGCAGGAAGTGATGCTGTGTAATAATGTGGTAAAATTACTACACAGGAACAAAAATCCTTATTATTTTAAATGTTTTTGTAGTACTATACATAGATATATTATTATTATCAGAAGATAAATTAATATTTTCTCAATAAAAATATTATTACAGGATTTCCTTATTACAATATGTGCAGATTTTACAAAACATACAAGAGTTAATTAAAAAGGGCTGCAGGCAATCTGTGGAGGGACACGAAACGACTTTGCATTTATTAATTTTTTTTTTTTAATATTTGATGTTAAGAGAATGCTATAAGAGAAGCATACTCTGATAGGAAATAATCTTAATTTTATCCAGAAGATAGAAACTTGGGCTACCTAGGTTGTTGATGTGTAAGGTGTTCGTCTATATTCTATATTATACTTCGTTTCTCGTTGGCGAAAAAATAACTTCAAACAATATACTTATGAATAATCTTTATAGGCGAAGCACGTTTATAACAGAAAATTTTATGTAAAGGAGTAGTGTAGAAAGAGAGAGAAATGTATTACACCATACCATTTATGCTATTTGAGCAAATGATAATGTTACATAAATCGGATCATTATTAAGTAATCACTATCACATTGGCGGTAATCACTACATATTATAAAACAAAGTCCCCCGCCGCGCCGCGCCTGTCTGTTCGCGATAAACTGAAAAACTGCTGAACGAATTTACATGCGGTTTCCACTATTAGACAGAGTGATTCATGAGGAAGGTTTAGGTGTGTAATTTGTCAAGATTTTCTGTAAATTTATTGAAATATGTTGATGATTGTTGAAGATGTCTGTGCTACTCGTGCTAAGCCGGGGCGGGTTGCTAGTTCATATATAAAAGGTTAGAGGTCTTTACAGCATTAGTGCTACTGGTCCGCGATCCTGCTGTAACAATGCGCCGAAAATGTCGGTCTAGCTTTTAAGTTATTATGTGCAAAGCTAGGTTAGGTTAGATGTGCTTCTAACTAGGAGGGTTCCGGATGTCTTAATAAAGCAGTTCCCGGATCCCTCCTACTTAAGGCGCAGTACGGCACACCGTGTGGTTTTAGTCGGTTCGATTCCGACACACCGCCCCACCGAAAACCCCGGTGGGGTGACGGCCCGAGGGGGTTTCCACACGCACAAAAAAAAAAAAAAAGATGTGCTTCTAAGAACTCCAGAGCAGCAAAATTGTATAAATATAAAAAAAATAATAGGCAGTCATGGGACTGCCGACAGAAGTGAAAAAATTAAACGAAACGACGAACTTAAAACGTCACATTAGCAAGTTGGTGACTTAATTAATAAGGAGCTGACAGAACTCAATGTTTAGATTAGCGCCCTCTAGTGTATCTATATAAAATATGTATTATTAGCGTTACGGTCGCGAGTTCAGTGCTTTTTCCCCATAGCAAAAGTGGACAAACGTGCCTAAAGAAGTTTTCACTTCAAAAAATAATCGTGAATTAGTCAAACCATAGTCGAAAACAAGCATGCGTAGTCGTCTGGTGTAAATGCACTTACCGTATTTGCTTACCGCTGCCGCTCGTCAATCACGCGCGGGCTGACTGTGCATTTCAATTTAAAGCATGCGCACACTCACCAGCTGTTTAACGCTTGAATTCACATTGTGGCCAATATTCTGTATGAGTTTAAGGTATCTCTCTAACATGATATTCTGAAATAACGTATGAAATTTTCAAATTGTGTATTTGCAGTGCATTTGAACAAATAATTGTGTGACGAGCATGATCATTTATCTATAATATGTATGTATTTAGAAATATATAAGTACCTATGTTTATCAGTAGTCTGGTTACGGCCGTGTGTAAGATGTGTCAAGTTATTATTATTGATGTTTAGTTTTCGATTAATGTGGTACTGTTATTTTTTATTAAGGTGCATTTTATAAAACAATGACAAACTCAAATTTTATCGATAGTTATGGCTAAAAAGATAGAAAGACACATAGCTACTTCTTAGCATGACGCCTAACATGTTTGCCTGTATTTTATACATTTTTTCGATTCTTTGGGGTTTTTCGAAATACATAGAACCAAGCATGAAATTACTACATCAAAACAGTAATACATTAACAATATTACGGGACAATTAGTAGACATATCTTATCGCGTATCGTGTGCGCGGGCCTCATCCATCAACCGACTCCGGCCGACTCAAATTAAGACTAACGATTCCGTGTAATGCGGCCGGTTTTCATTTTAATTTGAAAACAAATTTCGACTTAACGACAACCACTGCACGGATGTTTTACTTTCCAACTCAAATTATGATAAAGTTGTGAATGTAATTAGTTAGGTATTCGTATATGGACAAAGCTAAAGTAGTCGGTTTAATGTCCAAGTGAATTTAGAAGAAGAATGTAATAATATTTTGTTGAATGATAAAACACTTCATATTTGACGGCGCACCGATTATTTTAGTTGGCAACATTATTAATAAAGTGTCAGAAGTTAGGACACTGACGCAACACCGCTGGCGCGGGACGGATGAGAGTTACGGTTCGGATAGGCCGCTGAAAAGGCAGAATCGATTGGCATCTCGTATGCGCACCACGTGTTCTGTGGAGTGTCGTGATTTAAAGCTTGATTGAAGATATCTAATGATTATTCAGAGTATATTTTTGTGTTTTAATAAGTGTAATTTTCACAAGTAAAATTACTTGTGAAAATCACAATTTTATTTTCCTCGCCCGCCAACTTACGTCTACCCGCAACATTAAACATGAACGCGCCCGATGTTTCCGATAGTCGAGGAGGAGTTTCTACATATTAATGTACTCTATAACTAAGTAATAAACAAAACTTAAAAGGAAAAATATATTATATTAGTGGGAGAGCCATGCTTCGGCACTTATGGGCCGGCTCGACCGGAGTGATACCAAGGCCTCACAGAAAACCGGCCGTCAAGTAATGTTTTGTGTTTAACACGTACCTCACTTACTCGGCAAAACAAAACGTGTGTTGTGATTCGACGAGTGAGTGAGGTTACCGTAGGCTCTAGCCCCCATGTTCCGGATGTCGTAATAAAGCTGTTCCCGGATCCCTCCTACTTAAGGCGCAGTACGGCACACCGTGTGGTTTTAGCCCCCATCCTCTCCTTCCTCTACTCCCACCCTTCTTGTATTCCCAGCCTTTCCCTACTCCATGTGACATGACAAGTGTCCATGGGCGGTGGTAGTCCTCATTTGCCACATATTCCAATAAAAAAATTAATTGATCAAGAGTTACTGTTCAAGTCAAGTCTTTTATCCCCAAAGCGCTAGGCAGAGGTGAATAACACATACATTTCACGACATTTTGAGCAACTCTAACGCGATTGCAACTGACAGGCTTTTAGATAGACATTATATGCCTCTTAAAAACAGTACAAAATACCTTAATGTAACAAGTCATTTCAAACAGACACTTTAAATTATACCTTTACTGCGGCAATTTTTTTAAATCGAGGTATTTGAGATAGGTATTGAGGTAAAACATTGAGACGCATTCAGAACATCCCACCTTTGAAGGCAGACATCTCTTTCAGGGGTTATTCCGTGGTGTATAAAGTTATCTTACTTCTCTAACTACATATAAATCTGTGTAATGAATTGGGCGTTTAATCTCATAAACTTATAAGCACTAAAATAGAAATAAGAACCTATCACATTTATTTCTTATTCTCATAACTGGTATTTCTTAGAGAATCTCGTCAGCAAAACACAAATACGTACCAATCTCAAAAGGGTACAGTGCCATACTTTTTCAGACTTAATGACGGTAACTGTAGGGCCAGTTTTCATTATAGCCGGTCGGGCCCGAGCGTCGATTTATTTGATAACCTGCCACTTATAGGGCGATGAGCTACTATTATTCTTTTAATATACCCTTGAGTTTAGAAGACTAAGGAGCTTCGCATGGAATTCCGTATCAACTTTAAATGAGTAACTAATTTATTTGGCTCGCTCAAATCAAATCAAATCAAAACCATTTATTTCAATTAAACCAATAATAGATATTTTTAAATTGTCAGGAGGAGGAGTCAGTTAGACTAAGTCAGTCGTGAAGCTAGTTGCCTGTTCCAATACGTAGATCCTATGGAGAAGAATAGGCAAGAAACTTTAAGGACACTCTTTTTCAAAATGTTAAAAAAAAAATTTTGGTTACATTGCTTAAAAGCGTACATGAAATGCGAGGACAATGTAACATACTTATTATTCTAAAATATAAATAGACGCGCTAATTACTATACATATTTAAGTAATAGCAGTCCGGAGATGACCAGTGCCGACCAACGACCGAACAGTATCACACCTGCGGCTGTTAATGAATTCGGGAATATTGGCTGAAATGCAATGTCTTAATAACCATTTAAGTAATCTAAGTAACAAAGAAAGGATCGCTGAGTTAATACCAAAGGTTTTTGTGTACGAAAATGCAACAACAATTCTATAAACCCTGATCTAAATAATTTAAAACAACAAAGAAAATTGGTGACACGTTCTTCGTTATGCAAGGATAAGATAGTAGCATACAAACCAATGGGGAACATCGGATCGGGAAAATGTTATAGGAACAAAATTAAAAAGAACTGTAGAAGAATAACTGCAATACAGGATTCCTAATCAACTCTGAAATACAATCACAATCAATGTCAGACGAAATAGATTAAATAGATAAGTTATGTATGTATTTTGAAGTCAGCAGGGTTTAGAACTAGTTTCAACATGTCGTTTTAAAAGCGTAATACTACACTACACACGCGTAGTTCACGAACAAAGATTAATAACTTTATGATAACAGTCATTTTAAAATCGATATACGGTTTCTGTAGGAAAACTTTGTGTTAATGGAAGGATAATGATTTAGAAGTTTTTGTTCATAATTTCTCTAGTAGAAGTTAATGTTTATGTTGCGATGATTTGTTTGAAATAGAAAATAAACACAATTGGAATATTTAAAAGGCTAGAAAACCGTTACTTCAATAGGTATAATAGCTTTAAGGCAGCGATAAAACGAAGAGCTACTGATGAGTTGAGAGACAAAATATATAGAGTTATTTGAGCATAATGACCAGTACAATGAATCAGACTTTGATTTTGACAAGTAAATAATCAACGGAATGAGACAAAGGTGACCTCATCTAGCTTCAATGCATTGTAATAGGTACATATATAAATTTCAATAAGACATAGTGCTCAATTAAATTATATGGTATTGTTGTTGACAATTGTCACTTTCAAATTCACACTTTCACATAGACAGATTGGAATCCTATAATAATTTTACACCAATTAAATGACAACGTATTAGAAGTAATCATAATTCTATTATATTGTCGTTTAATCTAATGTATAAATACGCATGAATTGAATATAAAAATAAAACCATATATACAGGGTGTATGAAACACCGTACCGAATATTGAAATAATGTATTCAGACCATCATTATGAGTCGAAAATCATTGAAATTTTCTTCCGGAAAATCCATAACTTTTTATTTTATTTTACTTTTTTGTTTCATCAAACGGAACATTTTACCGAAAAAATGTAATAAATACCACATACGGCCAAGAATTGCAATGTAATCAATCAAACAACATTTAACCATTTTATGCAAATAGCTGGTCTTGACAGCGCCGAACGTTTAAGGTCATTCACCATACGCATGTTGCATGTACATTGAAACTAATGACTTTTGTGATGAACTGACTTTTGTATTGTGATAAGTATAAACAGAAAGAGGTTTTTGTAAGTTTTTCGGGTAGCTCAAACTTACACGCTGTTTATACATATGTGTGTACAGAGGGCTCGGGCTTTCCGACAATAGCCAGTACGAGTTTCAAGTATGCGATCATAACCTTCTCGAGTTATGCAATCCATCCGTATAAGCAATATCCTTTACCTTCCATTACCTTCCCTTCTTGTCTACCTTTCCCTTTTAATGTAGTGCCAATTTTCCCAAAGTCTATTATATGAATGGGACCAAATTACACCTGGCAAAAGTGGGTGTTCAATACCTCTGTCTGCTCATGTGTGAGTTTATGTCTAAATGTATGTGTATAATACAACCTAGACATTGTGATTTTAAATACGTATACTGTCCAGATCAGCAGTATACTGAAGAAGGGCCACCTAAGTGGCAGCCGTAACCAGCGAGCGTGTATGAAAGGTCTGATGAATGTGAAAGAGGCACAAGTTGTATGTCAGGACCGCGGTAAATGGTGCTCTATCGTCTATAGAATAGGGCGTGATATATGTATTTACGTATGGTCATTTTTGGGGGGAGCAGATTTCTGCTGGAACCAAACTCTAGGGAAGAACCTTCATCTTACAGGAAGTAGAAGTCTGAATAAAATCTTTCGTAAGTTGGTATTCATATTCATTTCCAGATATACGGTTTTATTGACGTGCGTGTTTCGGGGATGCCCGAGAAGTTTCAGACCCGACGGGATCCTTTGTCAAGCAGTGAAGCGTCCTGGCGCGACAATGTCAGGTAGATTGGCGTCGCTGCCACCGGTTTCTTTGCCTTTGGGAAGGTGCGAATGTAGGCGACTGCGTATCCTTAGTGTTGTGTGTTGTAGTTTTGTTACTGACAGGCACTGTGGCACACATCGAATTGACTGTGCCACTTTTTAGAAATGGACGTAAGTTTCAGTGCCCAGCCACTTTCTCTGTTTGTTTTGATCAGACCTCAAATTGAGTGTCAATTGATATAACAGTAGTATTAACAGACATAATATGAATAAATGTTTGACACATTTCACACACGGCCGTCTGACCCCAAACTAGGCAGACCCTGTACTATGGTAACCAAACTGCTGATAAACATGTTTATATATTTCTAAATACACACATATTATAGATAAAATACACCCAGACACAGAACAAATGATCATGCTCATCACACAATTATTTTAGTTGTTCTGGGTGGGAATCGAACCCACAGTAGTCTGGGTCACTAACCACTAGACCAACAGGCCAGTGAGTATATACTAACTCTTAAATTTGAACAATACATACTTAATTATGTATTCCCTAATTAATGCGGTCACGTAATATGTAATTAAAAACCTTTGAATTGCCCGACGAGACGTTTCAACCAGGCTGTACTGGCCGTGGTCACAGGCTGCCTGGCTCAGTGGTGCAGGACTGAGTTTCGTTTTGCCATGTACCGTCACATCACATACTATATTAACAGTGTGCCTATTCTGTAAGTAAACCGACGTGAGTGAGGTGGGTGACATGTTTCTATCACTGGATTCCATACTGTAGATACTTAAAAACCACCAAAATAAGGCAAGACAGCCTTTGGTGTGCTCACGATGTTGTGAACCTTTATGCTTATGCCAGGCGTCTATACAGTCGGAAAGGAGTTTTTTCAACAGGGACCCGATCTTATCCGTTACTCCCTTGACATCCCTATGGAGTAACAGATAAGATCATGTAGCCTGGTTGTCTGTTTACCTCTGGATGCTTGCGACTTATTGTCGGTTGCTTCTGCCTTCTACTCACTTGATAACCGTTCCTTTTGTGTACCCCTGAACATGATCCAGCTCTCGGTCTGTAAGTTCAGGTTTGCACAGATCGTAAGGTCTACTTTTGAGTAAAGAGAACAGATTAAAAGTGTCGGGGATGATAATAAGACGTGGCGTGCAGGTACCTATCCGTATCAGCAGGGCTACCAGTACACAGAGTGTGACAAAGACCCATTTGATCTCAGGGTTACTTTAACATCTAAAAAAGACAACGACATATCCCTCTATATATGTGAACTTTGTACAAATAGCTTGTCATTATAGGTATTTCAATTCCGGTGATTTATTTCGGGCCTTTTCAGTTTTGATGGATATCGTTCATGAATATATATCATATCACGTATGATTAATGATGAATATCAAATCATGTATGTATGTATATGATAGTTCTCAACTGATTAATTATTGAAAAGAATCGAAAACTAGCATAGTAATTATAAGGTATCTATTTATATGTATATATATACATATAGATAAATATTACGTAACACGTAAAGATAATTTGTTCTACCCCTTTTTAAGTCAAGTTCGCGCACGAAGGAATGTGAAGTTTGGAATAACTTAAGTTTATGTGTAGAAGTGCAGAAAGCTTACATTTTTAAGCTTTATGTATAAGAAATTAAAAAATTATACGAAATTGCTACAAAAGCTACAGGGGTTCAATATATATAAACGGAACATTTATAGGCGATTTATTGTATAAATACACTATAAATGCAAGTGGCAATAGTGAAAGTTAAGTGTGTTTTTATATCACTAAGGTTTTACACACAAGTAAACGACCTGTCTGATGGTAAATGTTTTACAACACCAGGAGTATAATTATACTATACGGCTCAGTGGTTTTTGCGTGAAAGAGTAACAAACATCCATCCATCTATCATATATATATATAGATATATATATATATACATAATTATGTATTTGACTGGTCTAGTGGTTAGTGACCCTGACCGCTATGCTTATAGGTCGTGGGTTCGATTCCCACCTGAGTCTGGGTGTTCTTTGTGTCCGTTGTTTCTATGTTTGTAAAGTGCCCCGCGACACAGGAGTAATTCCTAATGAGGGAGTTGTCTTTTAAAAAAAATAAATAAAAAAAAGACAGGAATTAACACGATCACGAAAAGCAATTCAGAGGTATGCAATACGCATACTTCTGAATTGCCTGACGTTTCGACCAGGTTGTACTGGCCGTGGTCACAGGCTGACTTAGCCTGTAAGTAATATCTTTTCGTGATCGCTTTAATTCCCGTGTAAATCCTACTAATATTATAAATGTGAAAGTTTGGATGGATGGATGGATAGATGGATGGATGTTTGTTACTCTTGCACGCAAAAACCACTGAGCCGATTGCGATGAAACTTGGTATGTAGATAGCTGGAGACCTGGATTAACGCATAGGCTTTTTATCCCGATATTCTCTATCCGGGTGAAACCGCCGGGCGCTGCTAGTACATAAATATATCATGGAACGCGAAAGTTTTAAAGTTAGTGTAACACCAGGAGTGTTGCGTATGTGTTAGGTATATATTCTGTAAAAAACTTTAATGCTGTATTTGTAGAATTTTATACTTCAGTTAGAGCCATGGCAGGTAACTCCACAATTTGAGCTGTCGCGGCAGCAAGTTTATTATCGCAGTACGCAACCATGCAAACCAAAAATTTCCAGCGTTGGTTGGGAACTGCTTATAACTCCACTACGATATAGGTCATTCAAACCGTTTGAAACCAATTACAAATCTGCCAAGCGTTACTTCTGCTCGTTATAATTCTGGGATTAAAAAATGGGACAAAATGGCTCCGCCTTTACGTATAATAAATTAGTATAAGTTCGTTTTTTTTTTTCAAAATTATAAAGAACGCCAAAACCTTTCTATAGCGTTTATATTCGTGATAGTAATTACAAAACACACAAAAGATTTATGAAAATGATTTGTTGAATAGGCCTCTTCACAAAAACGGAGTTTTGCTCAGCACTCACTATAGAGGTTTTTGCAATTGCACTCGGAGATTGAGGTCATTATGTCAGTGATAATAAATATTAAGGTATGCTTTGTGCAGATATCTATATATTAATAGGTGAAGTGAATTGTTTGTACGCATTGAAGAAAATTTCGTGAACGCACAGACGTGAAATTTTAAATAATTCAATCAATCAATTAGCCTATTCTATCCACTGCTGGACATAGGCCTCTCCCAATGTGCGCCATGGCACCAGGTCCTCCCCACCCGGTCCCTCCCAGCTACCTTCCTCAGGTCGTCGGTCCATCTGGCTGGGAGGCGTCCTACCTTTGTTTTACCGAGTCGCGGTCTCCACTTTAAGGCCCGTTTGCTCCAACGGCCCTCTGTCCTTCGGCCTACGTGGCCAGCCCATTGCTACTTAAGTGTGCTTATTATAAATACTTAAAGTTTATGTCTGGTATAAATGGTGACCTGTCATGGTACGTAAGTCTATACAATGACAGTTCAAGTTATACTGGCCAATGAAATAAACCAAAAATAATTATGGTCGGATTTCGACCGCCAGGCCATTTCTAGTATATCTAGTATAATAATATCTATATTTTAATAAGTGACAAAAATTCTGTTTTCTTTTGAGAAGAGGACGACCAAAGAAAAGATGGATGGACTGTGTAAAGAGGATATGGCTAGAAAGGGAGTAAGCAGTGAAATGACAAATATAATTTTTCTTTTTTACACTTTTTTGCTTAAAAGTGATATTACAATGAGTAAACAGAACATTTTAAAGAAAAAAAATCAATAAATACCCCATACGGCCAAAAACTGCAATGTAATCAATTAAACAACATTTATGCAATCAGCTGCTTCGACGGCACCGAACGTTTAAGGTCATTCATTCAACGTACCGCACAGAAATGATACCTACGTATGTTGCGTGTACATTCCGTAGCGTAAAATCAAACTAATAAATGTAAATGCTTAATAACGCATTTTTATGATGAACTGACGCGTGACGTTTGCATTGTGATAAGTATCCACAGAAAGCCGTTTTTGTAAGTTCTTCGTGATGGAGATGCTTACACGCTGTATATATGATTAGCATTTGCCTGGGGTAAGCGAGTTTTGGACTGGAGACCACGTCAAAGGAAACATAGAGAAGGACACCCTGCGGCTAGTTGGAGTGACGATCTGCGCATAGCGGCGGGGAAGAACTGGTCAACTGTTGTGTGAGTTGACGATCGAGCTCAGTGGTACATTACGAGAGGCCAGTAATGGATGATGATGAAACGCTGATGATGATGATGATGATTTGCCAAAGGCTTCGCTTGCGTTAATGTAGATTTTGTTAATCAGTTCAGATTTTCCTCGGAACATAACTCTTTTGCGGGATGAAAGATACCTTCTGTCCCTTTCTGTATGCCTAGCAACGAGTATGCAAAATCATGATGATTGTTGAGCAGTTTAGACTTGAGAGCGTAATAAACAAACTCACTTTCTCAATTAATATTTTATTTTGGTAAGGCACGTGAAAATTATCAAAAATATTTAAATATTTTATTTTTAAATATATCAATATTGCAATAACAATGACAATATTGTACAGGGTGTATATGACAATGGAACACTTACTTAAATTACACCCTGTATGTAAGTAACTATATTGTATGTATTGATCTAAGAAAATGCTTTTAATAGAGCAGAGAGATTTTGTTGTAGCGGCGCACGAAATAGGTGAATCGCTGCGATAATAATTCTAAGAAATAGGGCAATGTATGCATACTTGTTAGCTTAAAGGCGGACTTAAAGCTTATTTCCAGGTAGCAAGTACAAAAGACTTTCATATTTTAAATAGCGCAACTTTACGAAGAAAAACTTGTTTTTGGCTGAATTAAAGATAAAGAAGGCGAGGACGGACGATTCAACGGGGAAGGATAAATATCCCTCCCCGTTGAATGTTATGGTCAGGAATGCCGGGGACAAATACTTGATCTGTGTCATCCTCCCCGTAGAATGCCAATATAGGGGCTAACGATAACAATGAGCCTTTTTACCCATCTAGATATCAGAGCACCATTGTCAACGCACCAGGGTGGATAACAGCTTCTTTTACACGATATTTGTTTAGCCGTAACCCCCATTTATTGCCGTACTTTAATGTCGTCGATGTCGAGTCCGTCGCGTCCTTTCTAAAAAAAACCACCTTATCTATATATTTACTTACGCCAAAAAGTTAACAAACCCGTACCTGAAACAAAATATAAAGAATTAACTATTTAGTTACTATAACTTTAAGCCAGCTTAATATACTTAACTACAGAAATTTTGTAAAAATTACAGACTTATTTGTGTACCTATTATATGTCGTCCCGTAGGTATTAAGTAACCAATGTCTAGCTAGAAGAACAAATAAATTAGTGCATAGGGCCTCCCTCTTCCTTGTAATAGTAGGCACTTTTAGTGTCAATAATACAATGTTTTGTGCTTATATAAATACTAGATAAATAGATGGAAAATACTTTGTTTGTACATTGTTATTACAGTGGAAGATACATTTACATAATTATATTAAACAGACAATGTACAAAAGGCAGCCTTATTGCTGGATGCAATCTCTTCCAGGCAACCTTAGTGGCATTTGGCGTCACAGTGACAATTATGTTTTTTGTATAAAAATAAACAAAATATTAAAAATCCTAGACGAGCGATACAAAGCACCCTATAGCCGATATAAGTACCCGTCTGCCACAATAACCTTATATTGACGTCATTATGATCATTGGAACTCTTCAAAGAGATACTATTAGCAGCAGGTCATATTGGTCAGTTGGACAAGCAGAGCAACGGGCCTGCTCAGTTTCAGGACTGTGGTCCTTTACTTCTTTTTAAAACTAGTAGTTCTACCCGTGTTTATGGAAAGGGGCAATTGTCGTAGCGTGATGTTACATAGCCTATTACATTCCTAAATGAATACTAAATGCAATACAAAAACTTTTTAAATTCATTATATTATTATATTATAGATTAAGTAATTAGAATTTTTATATACCTAAGAAATGTCGTCACGTAGGCGTCCCGTGTGGGCTAAAAATCCAATTGGGTGTTTGCATCGTTAGCGTGCAAAGCTAATTGATGTTGAATCTTCGCACTGCGTGCAGATCAACCGTCTTGATTTCACGAGTCGATGTATTATCTTAAACTAAGTGAATTTTAAGGTGTTGAAGATAACAAGAGGAATATAGTGGATGCTTAGAATCTAACTATCTACTATATTACTGTATATTAGAAAATTTTGTGAGCAAAGTTGCAAGGTTATGGCTAGCATTTGCGTCAGCAGCGTCAACTTGAAAGAGAGCTTACCCTCATTCTCTCTCAGCGAGTGTGCGGGACACCCGAGGCCGGTACTTTCTCTGACCCGAACTAATAAAATTTTGAATCAGTCTTGTAAGGATCTATATTCCTTACATAAAAAAAATTATGACATTCGTGTTTTCGTTTTTTTTTAATAAAGAGTACCTAATAGGAAGTGGGTCATATATGACTAGTATTCTTGTTAACCTCTCCAGTTAAGCTAAATGCTTGTGTAAGAGTGGCGTCACGACGGTAGTGCACTGGATGGAGTTTTCACTCAGATATGTCTCATCTATCTATCATCATGTTCAAGTTCACATAACAATTACACACAACATTATTTTTGTTGGGTTGCCTTTCTTAGGGCTAGGCTGGGCGTAGGCTTTGCTCAATAAGAAAACCTCATCATAGTGCTACCTCCCAACGGAGGTATCAATAATTGCAAATTTCTTTTTAATAAATTTCAGGTAACAGTGAATGTTCTGGTGATCCGGACGTGACCGTGACGTAACGTGAACCTACATAAAAACGAAATGGTGTCTTTGACGCTCGATGTCTATAAAGATTCAACTCCAACATCACCTTTTCATCATTCTCCAGGTAGTTTCTGGGGAAAATTGCAATAAGTCAATAAATAGGCTAGGTTCATATGCTGACTCTTTACGTTATAGTATAACAAGTCTAAATCAAAAATTTTAAATAGCCCTGATTCAAAAATCAATTTAACGATTAGAAAAGAGCTGTCGCTGAATCTTTGAACGTCTGAACTGTCGCATTTGCCATAGATAGACACAGATACACACATTTGCCTTTTTGAGTCGGGAGATGAAAAAACAAATGGCATTATAAACAAGCAGATACCCAAGGTGTCAGTATTCGATACTCAAATACAAACTGGGATACATATTTACGAAATATGTCACTCGGATCAGCTACCGCCAATGACCTGGAAGATTAAAGCCGGTTGAGCAGATAACAGAGTGACGTGTGAATACAGGCTAATCTATTTAGTACATACATAAACCAATATCGAATGTTGGGGATTGTGGCTAGTGCACATTTACTGATAATGCATTGATGTAATTAAAATCATGTTATATATACATGATGTTACAGAAACGTGTGGTCATATTTTAGAGTCACAATTTTACTTAACTGATTTTGAAAGGGACAATATGCACTTGAAAATTTACCAATAAAACTAATACCATGGAAATGTTATCTATCCAGTATTGTGACTCGGCGCTGTCCTTGAAATAATTACTTACAGCAGCGCGGTTCGTAAAGACGCGAAAGGGCTGCCCGTCACTACCTTCTTGAGTTACTTTCTAGTTTTGTGATTGTAGGTGAATATTATAATATATTTTTTATTTAAAAATGAAATTCGTTGTGAATGAAATAGGAAGTGTTCAATAAGCTCCTAAACCAATGGACAGATTTTGTTTTTTTTTTGTTTGATAAGTAACTCGATTGAGAGTGTTTTTAATTATAATTCAAGAAAATCAGATTAGCTGTTCGAAGGTCATCAGCTCTTTATAATCATTGCAGGGATTTTTGAGTAAAGGGTATTTTAAATTTTTATTGTTTTTTTCTGATTTTTTTCTAAAATTTAGCCATACCATTTGTAACACATTTTATACTAATACTGTAAATAATTAGTGGAAAAATTGTGAGTTTGTGTGCATATGGATTATAAACTCCGGAACATTGCATTACATTTTTTCCAGATGGACGTCGACTATACATATATTAGATTGTAGTAGAAAATTGTCCAACACAGAAGAAGTCGGGGTAATGTTATTGTACAGCAAAAACAACACTAGATATTGGTTAAACAACTACTCATTAAAAAAATACCGCATGCAATACAATGAAATATTCATTTAAAACCTCTTTTATTCTAACTAAGCTCTACACTACAGAATATCTCTAATTTACCTTGGTTGGAATAAAGATTGAAGAATTAATCGGGTTTAAGTTGACCTAATTTGCAGGTACAAGCTTCAAAAAATTCCTGGAAGCAGTTTGTTAAATATAAAACCAGAAACGATTGCACATCGGCTTTAACTTTGAACAGCACTAGTTGGATTTTTCAGAAACCGTTATTACGTCATGAAGTAGCTTGCAGCTTACTAATTTTTACGAAAATGGTACACGCCATGCAGAAGGTGCCTTCTATACAATATTTTACGAGGCCATTGTTTCCTCTAAGTTTAAAAATGTATTATAGTAATAGTATATATCCTTGACATCTTTAAACTTAATATTATATTAGACTGGTCTGTTGGTCTAGTGGTTAATGACCCTGACTGCTGAGACTGAGGTCGTGGGTTTGATTCCCACCCAGGACAAATAATTGTGGGATGAGCCTGATTATTTGTTCTGTGTATGGGTGTAATTTATGTATAACTAGCAGGGCCTGCGGTTTCACCCGCTTAAGTCCGGATCCCGTGGAAATATCGAGATAAAAAGTAGCCTATATTTTAATCCAGGTCTCCAGCTATCTACATATCAAGTTTCATCGCAATCGGTTCAGTAGTTTTGGCGTGAAAGAGTAACAAACATCCATCCATCCAAACTTTCACATTTATAATTATTATTAGTGGGATAGTGGGATGTGTCTGTATTTAGAAATATTTTCACAGTATATTTATCAGCAGTCTGGCTACCATAGTACAGGTTCTACCTAGTTTGGGGTCAGACGGCCGTGTGTGAGATGTGTCAAAGTCAATTTTTTTTTTTTTTTTTTATGAATATTATTTCTATGAAAAATTCTAATTGGACACTGTTAACCAACAATGATTCAACCAACATTATTTTTGAAATTGAGTTCCATACATACCAATAGTCTATTGATCAAGTTTCATATTTGCTCAAAAGATTCAATCTGCTTGGTACAAAGTGTTTAGAAGTAGTGTTAATTTTTTTTATTCATAAAGATCCATTTGACATGAATCTTTTGAGAATCGCAAATCTTAATATTTTGGTATCCGCGCAATGAGGTATTTTTTTTTTTGGCTTATTTATCAAAGTAGCATGTGTAGAACAATGCTTTACAAAATAAGCATCATAAGCAAGCATTTCATTATTATTTAAATATTTCTACACTAATTTAGTTTTTATACCGACCACTTAAACAGATATAGCTATGTAAGGTGGCCATGTTAACGAGCGCCATACCTACTAATTAATGCTAAATCTTTTCTGTCTATATAATCAAGAGCCCTCGTCTCCCTCTTTCACTCTGCATTTTTTGGATGTTTTGCCAAGTACCGTTAATTGAGCGTTATTCCAATTTGAAAATTAAAAGCTATTATGTCTAGGGGCCCGAAGCAGTATGACAGTTTGATATTTCAATGTGCATTTTATTTGTTAGGATATTGAGTTCAAAATTAGGTGCAGTTATGTTTTTAATTACATTTGTAAAGGTTCTTGAGTTTATTAGGAGTATATTAAAATTTGACTCATTCAGAGCATTCGGCAGGACAAGGAATCATTATAATTTTGATAATTTTTTTTGACAAATGCTGCTTATGCAGACGTGGTGTAGATATTGCAATTGCAAGTTGCAGAAATGACTGCAGTTTCCAATAGGTCAGTTTTATCAAAAATACTGTAAACAGATGGATCGCTTTGTTAAAAAAAAAACGAATAAAATGTATATACAGCGTGTAAGTTTGAGATACGCGAAAAACTTATAAAAACCTCTTTCTGTTTATACTTATCACAATACAAAAGTCAGTTCATCATAAAAATGCGAGATTAAAGATTTATAGTCATTAGTTTCATTTGGCGCTACGCATTGTACGCGGTATTCTTTTTGTGCGTTACGGTGAATGACCTTAAACGTATGGCGCCGTCGAAGCAGCTGATTAGATTGCAGTTTTTTTGGCCGTATGGGGTATTATTAATATTTTTACGGTAAAATGTTCTTTTTACTCTTTGTTACGAAAATAAGATTTTTCCAGCAAAAAATTCCAATGATTTTAGACTCAAAATGATGGGCTAAATACACTATTTCAACATTCGGTACGGGGTTTCTCACATCCTGTATGTTCAACTTTCAAAAAACTGTCATATTTTATTTAGACTCTTTCACTGTTTTGGAAGTATAGTACATATAGGTGAATGATTTAAAAGAAATGTTTTTGTATTAAAAAAAATCGCGTATTTTTACGCAACATTTACGTCAATGACAGGGGTCCGCTATTCAATTCTTCCGTAATTGTAACACACATAAATATATGCAAACACATTAAGACTCACCCTATCTAATTATTCTTGCCACTACCATTAAAATATTTTCAAATAATTAACACACGTGCGAACTAACAAGCCGTAAAAAAAAAAAACATTAAAAACACTAAAATAAACAGAATAACTGTCAAAATGGGCAGACACGCGAAAGGTGTGTTTAGATAAGTAATAACAATAAATTTGTGGTAGTAATTTGAGTCGTGTTATTGTCAGAACACCCTGTAGATAATGGCAGGAGCGTGATAGAATGGGCCCTTTTGTAGTCATTAATGTTGGCATAAAATCTGTATATACGTTTGCTTCTACTTAAAAACGATTAGTTGCTTCGCGTTAAGATTTGTGTATCAACATTTGTTGATGCTGTAAACAAAACATTGTTGATATAATGTGCAATTAATTTTAAATAGTGCCTATTAAAATGGTGTAGTTGTCTTTGGTCGAAATAAATTCTTTAACAGTCTTCATGAAACTATGAGATCTTCATGAAAAAAGGCACTTTTTCATGAAACACTTTACTACTTTACGCTTTACATACTTTCATGGGGCACACGAGTAGACGGGTCACCATAAGTGAATACCCATGGACACCTGCAACTCAAGAGTCATAAGTGCGTTGCTGGCCTTAAAAGTGGGAGTAGGGGAAGAGGGGTTATGGCCTCCTTCTCGAGGTTGTTCGATTTCATTCAAAATAATTAATTGATATATGTAACGACATCCGTCTCAATGGTTATATCACCAGTGTTATTCAATTCACAGCTTCCTGTATAAATGTACTCATTGTCATTCTTCTCACTTCAACATGTAAATTAAGTTCACACTCATTTGTATACAAATTAAAGTTGTGTACTCACTTACATTCAAATGGTAGTTGGTATATTGTTCACAGGTCATTATTGGACAAAACGCAGGTCAGGCAGGAAGCCAATCTCGAAGCGTATCCCACGTTTTGTTGGTATTTTTAAAGAAATTTTCTTTTTTTATGTGTGGAAAACGTGGAAAGGTTAAGTGGTATGGGTGTACTTCTTTTATGGGTACATCACACAGTGACTCAATATTAGTGCTGATTTGAATAAAATCAAAACCACGGCAAGACAATAGTGCTTCTATCAAAGGGCTGAAGCACTCGATAAGGTCTTTGCAAGAAGGTCGAACACTAAACCAGGATGAGCACTTGGCCGAAAAAGGTTACATTTTTGAACCAACCTTGAGTACAACCAATATAACTAAAAAAAAATATGCAGTCATGGGACTGCCGACAGAAGTGAAAACTTAAACGAAACGACGAACTTAAAACGTACATTAGCAGGTTGGTTACATTAATTAATACGGAGCTGACAGAACTCAATGTTTAGATTAGCGCCCTTCTAGTGGATCTATATATGTATTATTAGCGTGACGGTCACGAGTTCAGTGCTTTTTCCCCATAGCAAAAGTGCACAAACGTGCCTAAAGAAGTTTTTACTTAAAAAAATGATGACGAAGATATCGTGGAACATAAATACAAAAAAAAATCAGTCTTGATTTGAATTGAGAACCTCATCTTTTTTTAAGATAAAAACTTTTTTCTTTTTTTTTTTCTTTCCCTTCGAATCTACAATCAGTCGCAAGACTATCAGCAGATGTGTTTAATGTAATATAGGTTTGGAAGGCGACGAGGCCAGCGCCTCGTCTGCCTTTTCATAATATCATAGATAAAAACTTGCTTCAAACTTCCACATAAAAACTAGCTAACCTAGCTGTTCTTTAGCGTAAACCTTCATAGTGATTCTCAAATTCCGAGCGTATTTATTAAATTAAGCCAGGCATACAGCGAATGGCATCTGATCCTCAGTGTAATGGCCCCAGCATAACGTCATTTGGCCGAAATATTTATTTATTATAGAAATGATCGCGGTCCATTAAACTTTTTACATTTCCCAACGATTCGTATAACGAGTTCCATTTAAAATAAATTGGATTTTTTTTTCTATTTCAATACATCGAAATGTTTCATTTTGTCTTTTTGGTACTTCTAATTATTTTGTATTCATTTTGTATGTATGTAGGTACATAATTATATTATATCTATATATATATGTACATATGTTGTGAGAGTCACTTTTTACTAATTGTATCTGTATTATATAAATGGGTGTACAAAAAAAATGTGTTATGAGTACTGGTCGATTTTCTGATCGAATCATTTTAAATTATCTTCATTTTTGGTAAATGCAGTAAAGTGTGGCAAAAGAAACTTTGTGACGTTAATACGTCACAGAGTTTCTTTAGTTTTTTGTCTTAGCGTATGTGTGTAAAATAGTGATTATCTTCTATGCATGTGCAACTGGTAACACATGATTTAAAACATAATACAGCTGCTGGCATTTTTAACTACATAGCTCTCAGTTCTGTGGGTAGATCACAGCAAACTGGGGACATTCACCCTACAGAAAACAGCCCTACTATAGTAATGATATTTTTCTGTCGGTATTTAGGGTTGCTAGAATTAAACCATTGATGTTATTCCATATCCTTCTTTGCCAACTTAACGAAAAGTAATTGCTTCGACGTAGATTTAATATTAAAATCGGCTGTGGAAATCAAAAACTTTAGGAATAGTATCTCATGGCTGTCAGCGAGATTGTCAGAATAGTTCCAGAAACCTTCGACAGCTTTTGATCGTCAAACAATACGGCCTTGTTATATGTAAAGAGTATTGTCTCTGAACAGGGCCGCAGTCTGTTTTCTGGTAAGCGTGGAATATGGTGCCATTGTCTCGCACCTGATATGTCACTATCTAGACAGATGATATGACAGTACACATTTTATAAAATTAAATTTAGCCTCCATTACGCAGCAAATCAAGGTTATTTTATCGAAAAAAAAATGGTATGTGATATTGTAGAATATCGAAAAAGTCATTTTATTTATACAGAAACCGAAATATAGCAGAGAGTATTAAGATCGTTAGTCTATTATCTTATACATCGCATTCCAACATCGAATAGCCAAGCAGTAAAGATAGACAGACGTCGCATCAGAACAATTTATTATATGCTTTTAACAACACCGGGAAATTACGTTATAGTTCGCTATGGAGACATGTTGGTTAGGAAAGAGTTTGTTTAGACCTTACGGAATTTTACAGCAAGTATTGGCATTAATGTGTCGACCGTTTGTTGTCCTCTACTCCAGTATGTTCAACTATCTGTTTGTTTCCTGGGAAAGGGAACCGATAATCACTATAAAAGCGTTTTTCAGTTATCCCATTTCCAAAATAAAATTAATGTTTTCCCCAGCATGATTTCCAAAGTGTAATTTTTTTCGAATACGATTTCGAATTACGAATTATTACTACAAACCGCGAGGACTGAACAGTGAAAAATTAAAATATATACTTTTTTTTAACTTTCCGCACATGAAACTCCAACTCATGTACTAACTAATTATGTAACGACCGTCCATGGCAATTTTCTGATCGTATCGTCGCAATCGTATCGGATGTTTTAAAGAACCTCTTAACGCGGTCTATCTTTCTTTTCGATCAAACGCAAGAAATGTCGCTAGCTAATGAGGCAATCGTACTAATATAAAAGTTTTGTAAGTAATACTTTAAACTTTATTACAATAGCATAAGGTTGGGAATGATGTTGAGAAGAAATTTTGGGCACATGAAAATTTATTGCTTTATAAACAGCTTGTCAGTTTTATTTTACTTCTAAAACGGTGCAGAGTATTTTTGATGACCGATAAAGAGCGTTTATGAGATGGAAATCTTTCCCATTTAGGGTTCAGTGGAATCCTTTTTAACGTGGGCTAAGACGTAAGAAGGTGAGTACACTTCGCACTTTTTTTTTCCATTGAAATAAAAAAGTAAAAAAATATAAATTCCAAATTTCACGAAACGGTTTAGCTTCATGCAACTTCATCTAAAAAAAACAGTATGGAAATAAAACGCTTCAAACAAGGCAGCATGATAGCAGCACCAATACCAAATCGATTTTAAAAGTTACCATCGCGGCTCGGCCATCTGTGGGTGAAGTTATTTAATAAAAATATATTTCCCGCGACAATCCCGGGATTTCTGTTCGTTCCCGATCTGGGATGGATTTTATGCTCAGCTTAGAGCGTTTAATTTTTCGTTCAGGAACGTCTTATAAGGTCAGGTGGGGTTCGACCTTGCTTTTAAAGCCTCAATTCAGTACAGAACATTTCATTCCATTTTTTTCACACTGTCCACGTGAGGTCATGGTTCTAATGCTCTAATGGTACATCCTCGAAAGTTAGTATTGGTACACTGCACTATGATATGGTATTGATCTTCTATTTTCATACGATTGCCAAAAAAAGAAGTGCAACGTTTTCAGGTTCATATGTGTATGTATGTATGTGAGTTTCTTTTTCTACCACAACTTCTAAACGCCTTAACATACTTTGATGTATGAGGTATTGTTAGATTCCTTACATCATCTCGACTGACATTGGCTATATAATTTTTCTGGCCCCATTTTCAAATATTAATAAAATTGCCTTTTTTAATTACTATCCTATTTTAAGTTCAGGAATCAGATTCTAGTAATCACTATTTAGCGGTAGTGAGATGGCAATTTCGTTGAGTATGTTTGGAATACAATATTATTAATTTGTTGATACTGACTACAGTACTGATCGTCTTGCCGTCAGATGATGCATTCTGAGACGCTTGTTTCGAAGTCCATCCACGTTGTCTGCTAAATTTGATTATATACAAATCACAACACAAGACGTGCAACTCTGTCTACGGCATATAAGGTAGGGGAAACTTAACTTATACATTCGGAAAGTTTGTAGTAGTTAGCAAGTTGAAGTACCAATATCTATGCTTTAATTACACTTGGAATGTTTTATCAGGAGTTGTTCATTGTTAGCAGGATATAAACCCCTTGAGACCTGCGTATGGAATTTCTTGACGTAAAAGCTGGTTGGGGTCTGTAATACGGCAAATTGTCGATGTTCTCTTTTTTAAACCCATATAATTATATAATGGCCATTGACTATCAGAGTTTTATCGTGGGAGAGCCATGCTTCTGCACGTATGGGCCGGCTCGATCGGAGTGATACCAGGGCCTCACAGAAAACCATCAGTGAAGCAATGTTTTCATTGCTTATCGCCTAAGGGAGTGAGGTTACAGGCAGCCCTAAATCCTCTCCCCCTCTCCCAACCTTCCCTCCCCCTTTTCCGCCCTTCCACCCACCCCTCCCCCTTCCACTCTTGAGCTGCAGGTGCCCATGGGCGGCGGTAGTCATTTAGCATTAGATGACGCGTCTGCTCGTTTGCCCCCTATACCATAAAAAAAAGAGTTAAAGACCAAAAAGGCATGTGTTCATCGATTTGAACGTAGTTTTTTTGGTTGTATACTCACTTACTGTATTATGGGTAATATAATTATACATAGTGTAACAGTTTGTTGGCATTTATTGATGTTAAAAATTCGAAGGAAATGGCACTGATTTCGGTTATCGGTGCCATTCTCGCATTTTTTTCAGGCATTGTCCAGCTCGGTTACAGTTGCTACATCCATTTTTTTTAATTAACTAGTTGCGCCCCGCAATTTCACCCCTGCACACTTTTTACAGGGTAGTCCGATTTCGATAATTCTGTTTTTATTTAATAGGGCTTACTTCGAAGTTGGTTCCATTTAAATTTCGTACAAATATTTCTACCCTAAGGGTGGAAAAATTGGGGATGAATGATTTTTTACCCATTGACTTTTAACCTGTGAACCGATTTTGTTGAAATTTAGCACACACATGTATTTTTAATTATATTACAACATGACGGAGACCTGTAGTTGATTGTATTCTAGAAACACAGAACTAAAAAATAAAAACTTTTTAACAAAAAATTAAACCGACGAAAGAATATAAGAATAATATATATGTATGTTTGGCGCCGACTCCAAATTATTTAGGAATTTACATTAATGTAGAAGTTTAGTTAAGCTAACAAGTTTATTTTTTACTTTTCAATTCCTTTCTTCTTTCGTCGGTTTAATTTTTTGTTAAAACGTTTTTATTGAGAAACAAATATTTTTTGTTTGAAATTGACGGGCATATTGGTCTAGTGATTAGTGAACCTGACTACTGAGCCAAAGGTCGTGGGTTCGATTCCCACCCAAGAAAAATGATTGTGAGATGATTACGACTATTTGTTCTGTGTAATTTATGTTATATAAATATGTATCTATTTGGTAATATATAAGTATGTTTATCAGCAGTCTGGTTACCACCTACCACCCCAAACTAGGCAGAGCCTGTCTGTCTAGTTCGGGATCAGATGGCAGTGTGTGAGGTTTTTTAAGTTATTATTATTCTTATTAGTAATTCATGTCTTTATTCCACAGAGTAATAGGAATAATATTTTAAGTACCTAATTCCATGAAAGAAAAACCAAACAAATCTGATATTTACTACGGATAATAATTGGACAGCATTACAGTACAATTGAAATTTAAATATTCCGTCCATCGTTTATTTATATCACCCATCTATTTTTGTCCAAAACTAGTGCTGTAGCCATCCCTAATTCTATGGTTAATATTTAAATGAGTACTTCAGAGTAATTATCTATTAGGGATTAGTAATAAGCGTATCAATTTATTATCAAATTAATGAAAACGGACCGTACAAAAGTAGAAGTATAAAAAATACTAAAGCAATAACTTGAATTTATAATACTTCTTTGACTTATATAATTCTAGTTACGGTTCGGTTTTTATTTTTACTTTACAATGTTGGTAACCCTTTAATTATACTTCTGGTGTTGCAAGCGTTTATAGGTTACAGATACCACTTACATTCTACCTTTTCAAAACGTGTTCTTTTTTAATTTCTTTTCGTTTAACATTTGTGACAGATGTCTAATGTTTGAAGTCTTCTTTAATGATAACAAGTTACTAAGCTTTTCTCTAAAATTACTAGTACGTGAAATAAAATCACTGAACACCCACGTGCTCCTATCAGTGCTACACCGCACGTCACCTGTGATTGAACGCCGATCAAAAAAAAAACACTCATGAATGGTGTTACGGCTCAAAATCAACTGTGCGAGGCAAAAATTTGTTAGTCATCTCTATTATGGGGTAAATGATTAATTGTAATTTTTTTTTTAAATGACGAATAAGCACACAGAGCGACGGATACGTGTGTTGTATCTGTAAACACTTAAAACCCGAATTTTGTCACTTGTAAGTTATAAACAATATTCCTCCCCACTCCCGTAGACCTGGCCTTCACAAATACAACACTATGATACTAATAATGATTCAATAATTTTGTAGTACGGGGTTTTGCCTGTTTTGCATCCTACATATCCCGCAGCCCATAGCTGTTTACCATGCGACGTCCACTGCTGGTCATAGGCCTCACTTAATGGCTTCTAAGAAGACCGGTTGAAAGCGATCTGTATCCACCGTCAACCTGTGATCTTTATAGGGTCATTTGTCAACCTTGTTGGTGGACGTGCTACGCTTAATTGCCACCCTCAAACATTTTGGCCGTCTCAAATTAGAACTAAATATTCGTAGTCAGAAAGATAAAAAAAAACATTTAATGCATTCCCACGACAATTTCCGTGAAGCACTTGCAATTTACTTTAATTTAGTACCTTATTCCAAGTAACTCAACAACTTGTGGTAATTGTTCAAAGAGTTAATTGATAGATGAGCTGGTGAAATGATCGAGCTAGCTCCCCCAGTGTGTAATTTGTGCTAAATAGTTCTCAACATCTGCGTTGAGGGTATCTGGTATCTTTATAACTTAATGTATTAAATGTATTTTAATGTTCAGACTTGTGGTTTGGTAGGAAAAGAGTGTCACTGGTGGATAATATAGTTTAGGGGAGTGAATGTTTGTTTTGTAGGATGGCATTGTTTTTGTTTTGTTAAGTAGCTGATTTTTTAATCTGGTGCTGTTGAAAATAAACTACATAGCCGTGAATATAATTTGTTATGAGAAACACACTTTAAATTGTTTTTATTAGTCATAGGCGCAATAAATAGGAAATCCGTCTTTGAAATGTTTACTAATACAAATTTCTGACATATAAAATAAAACTTAAAAGCAAGTATGGCCAGTCACATGTAAAATTTTTCACGTTGGGCCGATGAAATCGTAACACCACAGCTGGTTTTTTTTGGAATGGTAAAAGCCTTTCATTTATCAGTTAGAAGTGCAGTAGCACTTACGGAGTTTGTCTATATCTGATTAAAGAAAAAAACGAAACTCCAGTCTTTAGTGTTCTGCTTGGATTTTGAACCTACAGCCTCTCGATGGCTAGTACTATATCGATGCCGCTGAAGTACTTTTACTTAAATTACCAACACTGCATAAGTAATTTCTACATAACTTCTTAAGGGAAGGTTTTCCCCAAATGCTTACTATGCAAAGTTCTGAGGTTTATGCAAGCAAATACCTTCAATATCTCCAACGATCTAACTGATCTAGGTCGATCTTAGCATTCAAGAGTTTAAACATTCCTAAGTTTCTGATCTAACTGCCAAGATGAAATATTGAAACGTTATCTTCTTGGAGAACATTCAAATTCAAGAAATAGCAGATATTTATAATTCAGGTAACAAATGTAAATACTATCTCCATTACTTTTAAAGGTTCTATTTGTTTTTATTATATACGAAAACATCCGATGAAATATGAACAAAATGGATCAATGATAGATCGGTATCAGTCCATCACAAATTAATTATTATTTTTTCTGAATCTGTGGCTCCAAAAAAAAATGGTTAAATTAAACATATTTAGAATTAGAAATATGCGATATTATAATGTTAGTTTAGAATTTTATTTACGCTAATTATGTACATCCGTGTTTGGGCAGTCAACTATAAAGGAGAACATTAGAAAAAAAGAAGATTATACCATATGTAATAAGCCCTTACTTCTTATATAATATTGTACATTCTTAGTCTTTTAGATCATTATTTCTTTTGACCATTTCATCTATCTATTTAGTTACTTACTTCTAAAGTTTTAAACTCAGTATTCTTGAAGATAAAGAGAGAAGTTGTCAATTTTCTTTATATTAAATAAAATAAAACAAGAAATTTTACCATTCTTCTTCTTATCTCAAAACTAATGAGCTTAAGACATTTAAAGTAATAAGAAACAAGCATAGTTTAAATGTCTAAAGTTTCACGGGAACCATAACATAAGAAATATAACATTTCATACAACGCTATTTCTAAGAAACGGAACTATGATTCCACTTGACTTGTTTAACGCGCTTTTATTAACTTGATTTGTAACTAACTATGTAAACAAAATGTTGGAAGTGAAGTTTAGCCTACTTCTAACTGTCACCATATCGTATTGAAATGAAACTTTGTATGTACATATATGTATTTTGGATGACAAAACATTTTGCAGCTGATCTGACAATGAAGCCAGGAGGTGGATAGTGGATCTCTTCAGTGGCTACTAGAATACTTCTCGAGTTTGGGCTCATAAGTTTCGTTTTGTTGAGTCCAAAAGATTTAAACTTGTAACGACGGTCTGATGACGAAGCCAGGGGTGGATAGTAGAAGTTGTTTTTAAGTTTTATTTCGGTTCGTCTTTAAAACGAGTTTTTTTAGTTTGACTAAACCATAATTTTCTTCATTCGGTCTTATCCATTCTATCTTACTATGGAATGCGCTCCCTCCTGAGATTAGGATGTCCACCAAGAAAGACACGTTTAAAGCAAAGGTCCGTGAATTTTATATGAAACAGTTGGCAGAAATATCATCGTGACCTCGTAACTAAAGGTATATTTTGCATCTATATATAGTATTTATTTATATATATATTATATCTATAACTATAAGTATTTATGTATGTATGTATTATTTATAAGCAATTGTAATTGTATTTGTAAGTATAACTAACTATATTTAAGAACCATGTCCCTCTCTGAATCATCCAAAGGTTGACTGGTAGATAATGCCATGTGGCATTAAGTCCGACTCGTGCATTGTAAACTGCAGGAAGATTTTTAAATAAAAAAAAATATTTATTAGGGTTTCATAGTGCCACCCAAAGTGTACCAACGAAACCCTATTACTAAGCCTCGGTTGTTCGTCTGTCTGTCAGCGCGCTCTATCTCATGTCCCGTAACAGTTGAAATTTTTACCGGCTGTATTTGTATTGCCCCTATAACAACAAAAAATAAAAAGAAAAGTAAAGGGAAACGTAATTTTTTTGACATTTTTGTTAAATCTTGTAAGATTTTAAGGAACCCTTCGCATGCGAGTCCGATTGGTACTTGGATAATTTATTATATTTTTAACGATTTATGTGATTTGTACATATCACATACATATGTACTACTTTTAGGGTAGGCCTTTGTTATATTAAATTCAAATTCAAATTCAAAATCATTTATTCAATTAAGACACTAAGTGACATTTATGAACGTTAAATTGAAGCTACTGTTAAAAATCATAGATCGACGCAAACAGACGCCACAGCATGTACTGGATTGTCGAGGTAAATTAGGTGAAAACACCAAAATCTACTGCCTGCTTGTGTCGATCTATAACTTCCAGTTTCCAAAATGCGTAGAGCCTTATGAGAAGAATACTGGCAAAGAAACTCATGGCCACTCTTTTTAAAAGTCAGATCTTCAGGTTAGATATAGATATGTACATATTAGATAACAAAGTACAAAGAAAGAAAGTAGTTTTATTTAGAGTCGTCATTCTGTAGGTAGCAAATACTTCATACGTCTAAAGCTCTGAATTTGAATACAATTGGGTAGATGCCTATGCTCAAAATAAATTATTTCGCCAAGTGTCCCAATAAAATAACTAAAATACTGTGAAAATTGTCGTCTAGTTTTATTTTAACGTTTTTAATTTAGATTATAATTGTTAAATTAACATTAAAAGCAAATGATTTGACAATACTAAGGTGTGACGTCACGCCGTAGCATTTCATACAAAAATGTACGGACGCTACCGTTTTGACGTTTACTAAAAAGATACTGATTTGACTTGACAGTCATCTACCCTATTGTCTTATTTTTTCTCTTTAATCATTTTTATTCCACTTTATTATGACTATTGCCACAAAGAAAAAGTGCTCTAAAGTATCAACGCCATAAAAAATAAAAGGTACTAAACGTTTTCCTTTACCGGAACATTCAAAACTGAAGTAATTTTTACTTAAAATCCACTTCAGTAAGTGACCAAAGGCTTCTTGGGCTAAAGTCATGTATTTTACTTTAAGTGCTGTGGACCACGACACGGCAGCGGAACAAAAAATATAATGTGGGAACCTCAGAAGGTGTAACACCTGGTACTGAAATGGTTTGTGGCTATCTTTTTAATAATAGGGTTATATAGTCAGGGTGTCCTTTGTTAGAAGGATTGTAAAGAGAATAATAGTTAACTAAAAATTAAAGGTAACTAGAGTCAGATAGATATGTCTAGTTTCAAGATTGTGCTTTTTTTTATGGGATAGGGAGCAAACGAGCAGTCGGGTCACCTAATAGTAAATGACTACCGCCGACCAAGGGCACCTGCAACTCGAGAGCCACAAGTGCGTTGCCGGCCTTTAAGGTGAGGGAAGTGTTAGGGCCTCCGGTAACCTCACTCACTCGGCGAAAAGCAATGCAAACATTGCTTCACTGCCGGTTTTTTGTGAGGCCGTGGTATCACTCCGATCGAGCCGGCCCATACGTGCCGAAGCATGGCTCTCCCTGACGAATAATATGCTTAAGTATTATTTAGAATACATAAATATCGACATCTCGACAAATGTATTTTCAAAACTGCTCGGATGGCGCAATGGTTAAAGTGGTCACTTCACCATTACGCCCGTTGAGTATTGGGGGTGTGATTCTCACACGGGACAAAAAAATTGTGTGATCCACAAATAGTTGTCGCGAGTTTGGGTGTACTTTGTGTCAGTTGTTTGAATGTTTGAAGTCCCCCGGGACACAGGAATCATTGCTAGTGCGGGAGATGTCTTTAAATGAAAAAAAAAACTAATTGAACGGATTTTACAAGAAAAGAACCATCCAAGATGCATCCTAAAGAAAATGCGTATGAAAGTGAGAGGTGCTCGTCAGCTGCATATTGTCAAAAGCAAAAGGAGTGTTGTCTGCACAAAGGAATATGTATGTATGTGTAAAAAGTATGCGATTATAAGAAAATAAGTACCTATAACATTAAACTAATAATAGTTTGAACTGTTTATATCACGTTATCACACTTAAGTTGAGCTATTACGGAGTCCACGGCTCTTTTGTAAATTACACATAAATGCTATGGCTTCCATAAGAATGCCTGTACCTAAATATCGTTAAGTAATTGTACTTGATTGGAAAATTAACAAATGTTGTGTGTAGTTAAGAATTACAAAACGCATGGGTACGGAGGAGCGCGCACGAGTCTACAATTTGGTTTTAATTATGAATGAAATACTACTACGTCAACCGTTGAATCCCTCTATAATTAGTAATTATTACTTGGCAGTATTGTGCTGCCAAGTAATAATTACTAATTATATTATACTAATATAATAAAGCTGAAGGAGTTCGTTTTTGTAATATGTACAAAACATGTAAAAGTAGGTACAGTCATGCCAATTGTTGTTAAGCTATTTAATAGACTTTAAAGTATTAAGTAGTACAACAAGTATTAAGAAACATGCTCAATGAAGCAACGTACATATTAAGTTTATCAATTGTATTTTAAACAATAATTAAACTAAAAAAACGATCATTATAATAATAGTTAATATATTAATATGTAATTGTATATTCCACAAATCGCAGGAGATTAACTTTTCTAAATAGATACATTACAATATCTATACAATATAGATATTTATTACAAATAGTAACGGATTACGTACGGCAGAATGTGGGATATTTTTAAATGGTAGATTTTGTGTCGTCCACGATCAAATCTACTTGTAGAATTAGGTTGACGATTGTACTGTTTTGACATATTTATTTAGAAGGGGGCGTACGGGTGCTTCAAGAATATTAAAAATATTTTCGAATCGTAGCAATGGGCGATTTGGTACCGTAATAAGGGGCGAAATAACGTTTGTAGGTAATGGTGGCAAAAATTAAGGGGTGAACGGGAGCGAGATCATTTTTGACATCGATTAAAAGATAAATATCATTATACCCGGATTTAAGAACCAATCAACCAACACCACAACAACCAAGACCCAAGGGCAACTGACTTTATAGAATATATACATATAAGTACATGTATATACGTAACCAGAAAACTACCAAAGTTACCGTTAAGTTATTATACTTATCAATCTAATCCGATGACTAGTGGTCCTGCTGTCACCCATTTACATTCATTCAGTAGTAATTCTAAAGTCATTCAAAATATTTAATTCCCAAATCATTATTCCAAAATAAATTTTAACCAAAAATAAGAAAGGAAAAAGTATGTATATAATGTTTTTAAGTGTAATATCTATTTACTTATTATTATTTATTTTTTATTATTGTCGCTTCTATAATGAAAATCTTCTTGTCTTCTGGCTGCGGTTGTCTAATTCAATCAGAAGTTTACAGATCTTTTGAAAGACATTTCTTTTTTTAAATCACTTTATCAAGAAGTATCAAAACGATTCTCAATATTGATTAGAGTCGTCTCCAAGATAAGGTGTTGTAACTTGATAAATGTTTAAATTAATTCTATAATTTGTTCGATCCATCTGGCTTGCTCCCCGGAGAGTTTGTGGCGCTAACTTCACAGTTCTAAGTCAGACTACAACGAGATCTTGTTCTAAAAACATAAGATGTACCGGATTTTGCCCGATCACACTTACTTTGTGACTTACAGCCATCTTATCTACTGCAGGGATCCCGGAGTGGTTTACAATTGTGTGGGACAGAAAAATTGTTTTCATTCTGGGTGTATTTTGTGTTCCTTAGTTATATATATGTATTACATTTATAAAATCCATATACTACAAAAGTTTAATGTAATAAAAACTGTTTTAAAGCATTTAAAGAGTTCTAACTAAACCTACTAATTTAGTCCTTACCAAGAGGTGTTTCCACATTTCTTCACACGTTTTCATTCGTTTTAAGTTTTTATATGATAGGTATTACGAAATTTTAATGGTGTGGTAAATATTTTTACTGTTTGATAGAATTCTTGAATTATCCTATCAAACAGTAAAAATATTGATATAAAGTTGTTAACTAAGTAGCATTCCATATTAGTCTCTCATAGTTTTAAGGCCCATTTGCATGCTGTCCTGACGGCTAAATAGGCGGTAGACATTGGTGCCGATTCTGTTGTAAACACTCACCAAACCAAAACCTGACTTAATTTCTTCATATGAAATCAACCCTGTCTTCTTCGCAACAAGGTCTATTTGTTACTGGCATCTATTTCTCAGCGCCACTAAATTTCACTAAAACCTGCCAACGTATACTCAACTTTATTTCCACGCAGCAAGAGTCCCCATTTATTCAAATGCCGAATAATTACCGTACAAAAACTTGTTCAAAACCAACTAAGATGACGTTATTTTAATCGACACCTACAAAGACGCTTACTAAAAACACAGAGCAAAAGAGATGGCATTCAACGGATAGCGGCTCTCGCTACGTGGTATTAAAGTTTATTTAAGCGTGTCAGACTTTAGTCGACAAATAAATTTCTTATTTCGATAGCGACATATGTTACCTACTTGTTTAAATTTGAAATAAGACCTTGTTTCAAAGTATGCAAGGTTTACATCTTGTATGAAGAAAATATAGTCAATCATAGTCAAGAGAGTAACACAACAGAATTGACACCATTGTAAACCTAACAACTCTATATATACTAACCCTATTTATGGCAAATAAAGAATTTGAATTTGAATAGCGGGCTGGGAGTTTGTTTACAACTTCAGTAATATCAAAAACAGGTAGTAAAAAGGAAAAGAAAACATCACAAACAAAGCAGCACAGAAAAACGTTGAATAGTTTCGAAACAGACTTGTATTTTTTTTTATTAATTTATTATCTTTCTTTAGGCGTCCATTAGACGCTAATGCAAACGTCATTACCAAAAGTCATGATTGACGGATGTTCCTTGGTGATTGATGGAATAATATCGACATTAAAATCTTATCATGCAACCGTCAATCATTGAATTTGACGATAGGTTATTTGTCAATCACCGTTTTGATTGTGGCAAAACTGACAGCAAAACCAACCGTGTAATGGGTACCTTACAGAATCGTAGACCAGTATAACTTGAACTGTCATTGTATAGACTTACGTACATGACAGGGCAATATGTATATACTGGACGCGTTTAGCTTGATGCAGCCGTTTTCCCGTAATTTGTAACACATATTGTTCATAATTTTTAGCTTTCTGCACTTCTAAATATAAACTTTAAGTATTTCAAATTTCACGTTCCTCTATTCGCAAAATTTTCTTAATAATGCGTAAAAATAATTGTCTTCGCGTATTAATATATGGAAGATACCGCATTATACGTCTTGCTTATATTGATCATTGTAATTAAAATCCTCTTTCCAGCTATGTAGACGATTATGTTTACGACTGATTTCATCACTATTTTTAAATAATTTGTCTACATCACCACATATTATAAAACAAAGTCCCGCGCCGCGTCTGTCTATCTGTTCGCGATAAACTGAAAAACTACTGAATGGATTTTCATGCGGTTTTCACCAATAGACAGAGTGATTCATGAGTAAGGTTTAGGTGTATAATTTGTAGCCTTGCGAAGCCGGGGCGGTTTGCTAGTAAGGATAAAAAGAAAGCTGTTTAGTTACAGGCTGCTTTGATCCCCGGCCACTTCTGGCTCTTTGACTTACGTTTATGTGCTTAAAAAAATTTCTTGTCAAACTTATGAAGATGTTTTTTACAAAAAAAAATATTCACTTAGTTTAAAACCATTGAACCTACCTAGAAATCCTAAAAGTCACAGAGCTATAAAATGATTGGATATAAAAAACGTATATTTTAATACTGCTAAGGGCCTGATGAAGCTGAAAATATACACAACTATTTACAGTTTTAAATTTATTGATTCCGAGAATAGATCGCATCTGAAGTTTCGATGAAAAATAAATAAACAAATTTTACTGCAAGCAAGTACTTAATACACAAAGAAACGTAACATAAGCACGAAATAAGAACTTAGTCAATTTTATTATCAACAAACACAAAATTTTAAAAACTATTACTTTCACACAAATTACTGTTTAAAATAACTAAGAAAGAATATTATGACCGAAAACGCTCGTAAAGCGACTATAAAATTTACGATAACTATTTGACTCTTTCTATCACATTAATTAAGAAAGGGACGCCACTAGTCTAATTGTTTATTCTAGTGTTGGTACAATAATTAAATGAAGTTCGACTATTATTTGCCCTTGTATAGTCTAGACACGTTTCGGTCGCGATGGTTTTTAATTAATATGGCTCGAATAGCTTCTGAAACATTTTACTACTGTTTAGTATATATAAAGTTTTGTAATTAATTTCTTTGGAATCTGAATATTTTCAATTGATATCGCGTCTCTTAATGCAAGCGTGTAATTCATGTTGAAAATAAGCAACGAAATCAACTATGAAACACAGCTGGTGCCGGGGCTATCAAAGTTTCGCCTTGATTTTTCTTTTTTCAAATCATTTTCAGTAAAAGTTAGATAAAAATTTAGGACTGAACAATCATTAACCACAGACCTTTTTGTTTTTAACGAAATTCTTTTTTTATACAAACGATATACCTAATTGCATGAAGAATCTCCTCCATCATTAGACATTTACTACAACTAGTGTCCACCAAGTAATCATTATTGAAAATTTGAGAAAAACATATAAAGTATATTTGGCTGTTTCTAACACTTTTTGGCTACTCTCATAAATTACTGTACATCGGAAACCATACAGTTTTAAAACACAAAAGTTTCGTCGAAAGTAGGAAAATTCCATTTTTTTTATTACTACTACCAGGCCAGGCCACTCCGCAGTGTAAAGCTACAAGTACACGGAAGGGTCGATTAATCGTGCCAAAATTCCGTGGGATGCCACGCGATGTCCGTTAGTTCGATATTCACTCACGCGCTGGGTCGCGTCGTCCGTTCGTATCTAGACTATCAAGTTCTTAGTAACTGGCCTAGGTTTAATGGTTCACAAAAATAGGCACATAACTTACTGATAATTAAATATTCAGATTAATTAATTGTGTAATAAAAAACAACCCTAACGTCGCGCGGCTTCGTCAGAACTGATAGAGTTACGCGATAGAAAGAGAGGCAACTTTTAGGTGAATATAACTGTAGGTAATTAGCGCTGTGTGACCTGAATTGCGACTTTATTGTGTCCGAACAAGAGTAGTATTTAAATGATTTGGCGGAGTGAGACTTCTGTACTTACCTGTTCTATCATGAATTCTGTGCTGCTACTACTACTAGTGCTAAACCTCGTCAATATCTTACTTAAGAAAAGAAAATAAAAGGATTCATTGACAATGGGGATATTCCTGGGTTAGCTCAGTAATATCCCCATTGTGAATGAATCTTTAGGTAGGGTAATTGCACATTTTACTCCACCTTTGGGTAACCAAAGGTTGAGTAAAATGTGCAATTACAATTAAAGTGTGCAATTACCCTACCTAAATGCCTTCCAATATAAGTCATAAGGATGAAATCCTTTCGAATTACTACAATCGGCGATATTTCTATCTTTTGAAACAAATTATGTAGTAGGATCTCACCGCGACGATTAAATTTCACTTTTAAAAATCTAATTATTAGTTTCAAAGTCCCGTTTTAAAGAGCCCTTTGTCCTAACAATTGGCCGCTAGCACCGCTCACTTTGGCCACAACCGTCGCAGTCGGTATTCGAGCTCCATCCGGGATCGATTCCACCCGCCACCGGCTTTTATTTCGATCCTTTGTACTTTTTCATCTCGCGGGGATTAACCAAACTTCAACGGACCACAGTTCGAAGTCGACTTACTATCGATTTCTTATCGGTTCCGTCTTTTGTTTACACAGTTTTAATTGTTTTTTAATACAGAAATATTTTGGGGCTGTGGTAACAGTGAATGCTTTATTCGCAGTAGTATTTGTGCCGCTTCGGTTGTGCTATCATGCGTGATAGAAATATGCCGTAGTTAGTTTAATGAGTAGTTGAAACTGTTACTATAACACATGGACCAGGGATCACCAATTAGTTTCATTTGGAGTCAATTTTTTAAATAATATGGCCGCCACGGTCCTTGAGTACGTAAACACAAAAGTAGGGTAGTTAATTAAATATATTTAATTTATAATAGAAATTTAATCAAAGAAGAATAAATTTGTGTTAGATAGTGTACTGTGCCGTCCGGATGCACCATTTGATGACCCCTGACATAGATTTTTCTGACTTAAGTATACATAATAAAAGATCTAGGGTACGAAAACAAGTATATTTTTAATAACCACAACAGTTCTGTTCTTAAAATTAGGAAACTTTCTGCACCCTATAGATATGTTGTGTTTCTATTGAGATGAAGTTGGCAAACCGCGGGCAACACGGCTGGTATTGTAAGCATTTATATTCAGCTAGTGCCTCTAACCAACAGCCATGTGTTTTTTTTATGTTGACAATAAAAAAAGAAAAAAAATAGGTGTAAAAAGTGACATGCTTACAGTATTTTTCAGAAAACCCGTGTGATAGTAAGCGAATGTTAAAGAACATTGTGACTAGAAGTACCTTATCACGGTGCAGAACAAGAAAAATAGTAAAGGTGCTTACAGTATATATGTATAGCTTCTTTATTTATTTATTTATTGGTTTGCCCACACCTGCTACACTTTTTCTTAAAACTAGTACATGCTCTTTGACATATTAAAAAGCGTATTCCATTAACTGGCAAGCACAGTTTTTTCTGGACAAGTGCGAGTCTGACTCGCACGCCGAGGGTTCCGTTGGCAAACAAACTTGTATTCGTATGTAGATAGTACTTAAATCTCCGGAATTAATTCTCGAAGATGTTTGCCCTTTTTTTCGAAAACAAATTTCACTTTGCAGTTCTAAAAATAAAGGCTTCCTGCCAAATTTCATGGTCAATGGGAAGTACCCTATAGGTTTTGATTTACCTGCAAAATGTGTAAATTTGGTTAAATCCGTATCTATTGATTGCGTTGATTTGGAAGCTTGTTTTTTTTACAGCTCCAAGGGACCGCAGACATAAGTATTTGGTATTAATTTCAACTTGATATCTCCACCGGTTCCTAAAAAAAGGCTCCAGACAGACAGACGGACAACAAAGTGATCCTAATAAGGGTTCCTTTTTTTTCCTTTTGAGGAACGGAACCCTAAAGCATTATGCTAATAATGCAGTGAATAGATAATAAATAATATATGTAAATAAAATAAGATTAAAAAAGAATGTTAACAATACGTGATTGTTTAATAGGAGTTAGTTCTGCGGTGGACTTGGTTCCTGAATTTGTAAATGGATAAGCCAAAAATATCTAGCTGGTTGTCGAATTTGTTATACAGCCTACTAATTCTGGGCATTGGAGATATAGTTCTCTTTAGTATAGTTCTTTTCTCCTAAATCATTTATGAAATTATTTATCCCAGTCAACACTGTAAGGGCTGGGTCATTCGACGTTAAATCTGACCGCCATTACACTATACCTCTATGGCCTATCGCGTACGAACAACGCCCTTGAAAATGTCGGCACTCGCCCTTCATAAGTGCTCGGCTATTAACTATGTAATTTGATTCTACTTAATTAGTCATAAGGCAAATTAAATCTTTTACAAAGCTGGCGTGAATGCAACCGCGGTCGTAACGCCATCACGGCATCTGCTTAGTTCAGATCTTCTAGAGACTGAATGTATCCACATTTTTGGATGTTATATATATAGAAATCTGAGAGCAGAGAAAATACTTATAGTAATGAGTAATTCAATGCCACGATTTAGTAAAAATCATCCTTTTTTATAGGTATACATAGCTTCAACCTGGTTCTTTTTCTGAAAACTTTTTAAAGTTGCAGTAACATTTTACAAGTATCTGTACATTAAACTAAATTACCATTTTGTCGTCGCATTATACACTTAAAAAAAGAACAAAACAGTGTACAAAAAAATACAGCACTCAAATCCAGTATGAAACTAAGCTGATAAAATGCAAATGTGTTTGAGGTCAGCTGGTTACCTACTCACATTACAGTATCCCCTACTCTAAGATCTAGTTTTCTCACCAGTCGAACGAAGTCGAACTATCAGAATCACGTCGGAATTCGAATGCTCTAATTAGCAATTTTCAAGTTTACTCATTTGAACCATAATTCTGAAGGTGAAACTTAAAGCTATTTACTATTGAAGTGCGAAGTTTCAACAATATTTCTGATTATTTGTATAAACAATTTTGACTTTTATGTGTTATGCTTAAGATTTAAGGTAAATTAGTTTATCAATCAGAAATTTTGAAAGTAACTCCACTACAAAGTCAATAAGCAGCTTAAAGCCGCCATGTCTTCTCCCTTCAAGGTTAATAGGCATTACATGTTTATTTGATAGGTACCGGGTAATCTCCTCTAGTCTTTGATAAAATGTACTCTGTGAGCATTGGTGTTATATAACGACAGCAATCGATATTTCTAACTGACATAATTCGAGAAAATTTTCAATCTAAACCCCAAGTCACATAGTACCACTTCGAAGTCAAATATAATAATAACAGGACCACGTCGGGATCTAACTTAATAAAACTGACAACCGCTGAACATTTATATAAAAATAATTTTCTTTTAAAAAGTACAACCGACTTCAAATGTATCGTTAAATCACTTTAAGCTTTTAGTTTTCGTTAGCAATTTGTGTCCTTTGATGTCGGATTTTTTTTTTTAATTTTTGAGGCCACAGTCACTAATAAAAATAATCATTACCTACAATCTGTAAATAATTGGTAAAGATATCACGATATCAAACCATAACTATTTCAAAAATGGAATTCTAAGTGAACTCCCATATCCCTGGCGATTTTATCGATAGATTCTAAACAAAATCATAACATTAGTAGGGGCCATAGTCCAGTGTTACACGAATTGTTACGATTTTGTTATGCAGATGCGAGTCGTCGAGATATCGACAGCAATCGGACTTCGCCAATTGCTACCATTGTTGTAACGTGTAACACTGTAAATGACGCCATTGCACTGTGAGTATTTTCGTGTGGGATACTGAATATACGGTTACGTGGTAAAAGGTCGGTCTTTGTGGATGCCTTTCGTATTTTTTTATTCAGTAAAGTTGAAAATTGACACACGGGTCTTAATGACGGGGAAGCGACACATTATAGAATAGATAAGAATTCATTGTAAATCTGAGGCACAGATGACGATTAAATTAGCCGCAAATGTCAAACAACGCAACGTCAGTTTGACATTTGGCATCATTAAGTTACAAAGTGGCATTTGCGGAGTGGTATTCACATAGATCAGTCGAAAGAACACGGTTGAATCCAGGCTTTAGGAGTTACCACGGTTTTTTTAAAGTAGAGGCACTTTTCATGTCTTTCAGAAATCGTTTTATTCAGAAATCTGATGTACCCTACCGCTCTTAGGATTTTTGGACAAAGTAATGTTGTCCGCAATACTTTGTAAATGTCCAAATTGTATTATTTTCAAAGCACTGAATCTCCTCAAACATCCTAATAAGCTGTACATCGGCAGATGGTACCCAACATTATGTAACGTACTTTTCATTTATAATACACGAACTATACGAATCCTCTCACTTAGATTATGTTAGACTATATTGTCTTAGTACAGGAAAGTTTACTTTGAGACAAGGATTAAGGGATAATGTGAAGTGTGGTCGGTTGTTCCACTTTTGGGTCGGCCCCCGTTATCTGTCAGCTGTAAATCTAGCCTTAAAATGTCTGGATATTTAACCAAAATATTTCTAAGTCTGGCATTAAATAAGTAGAAAAGTTCTCTGAAAGAAATACTTTGTTTTAATCTGGCCCAGATTCTGACAGAATCAGCGGTTTTATTTATTGCTCTCGAAGAAACTGTTCACGTCTGTCTTAGATGTAAAGTAGTAGATAGATATACGACAAAGAAATTCAAGATTTTTGGTGTTGGATACGGAGATAATAATTTTTTTGATGTGACCAGCAATCGAAACGCTTCAAACGACGATATTGCAATGTTGTACGGACTTGTACGTTTGGAAGCCTTTTAAGCAGCTTTCACGTCTTCTATGACCTTCAAAATTTAGTTCACAAGTTATGTAAATTTGGTTATCACCGTGCTTAGACGATTGAACTCTTCGTATAAACGAAAACACGAAACGGAAATACCGGCCAAACGCGAGTCAGACACACGAAGGGTTCCGTGCCATCGTGCCAGATTTAACAAGAACGCCGAGAAAAAATTACGTACCTTGTTTTTTAATTTTTAATTTCATATTATTTTAATATTCTGGAATTTTCAAACCAGCATAAAAACAGTACCCAGTGACTGTTTTATGCTGGTTTGGAAAGAGTTTGATATATACCATTGTAACTACAACTGCACGAAAAAGGAATATTGTAATATTTCTTTTTGATATATTTTAAATTGTCAGAATTAACAGTAATAATTTTGAAAAAAGTGGTCGGTGTAGCTGTTTACGTGTTTACAAATCGGGTGATACCAATTTATAGTATTGTAATCCAAACTAACAGGAGTAGGTTAAAATTGACGTCCAAGAATTGTTTACATAGTCAGTTAGTTAGCCAATTAGTTAGTTACATACAAGTTAACCTAATAAAAGCGTGTTTAAAACGTTTCTTTTTTTACTGGAAACAATAAAAAAACATTTCCTTTCTCTTAGAAGCCTTTGATCGCTATTTACGTTAGTAAAAGTCAAAATGCTTAGAAATCCGGCAAATAATAAACCGGACTACATTTCTTGGTACTGGTTATATACGTAGGTATTATACTTATATATAGGTGGCAATGGGTTGGTCACGTGCCTGCCGTTACACTAGTTCAGGGTAAGGGCGGGGCCTTCGAGAGCTCAATTGAAAGACATTGAACATTCTATTACCTGATTTGGAACTCCTTAAGGTTTAGAGACGAAGTTTTTTATTTTCAATTCATTATAATGATTTGTAGAATATAAATTTATTTATTGAAAGTCATTTTGACAAATGAATGCAATGAAATTAGTAGGTAAGAAAACCTAGAAAACTGATTTGATCTGTTTTTTGTTTTTTACAAGATTCGTTCGCTTAGAATCTCGTTAACCCCTCCAACTAAGCTTAACGCTTGTGTTAGGATTGGGTTCACGACGGTGGTGCACTGGGTGGGGTTCGAACCCGCAACCTCTTAACCGCAAGTCCGACGCCTTAGCCATTACGCTACCGCCGCTTATATCTGTTTAAAGACTAATAAAATCTTGAATGTGAATATCTTTTGAGGTGTGCAAATTGATTCGAATTGACATAGCAGGTGCATGTAATGATAACACTTTTTAAAAAATACACACACGGCAGAAATGAAACTTCAGAAAAGTAGTCTACGACAGAATGAGAAATAAAAAGTAAAATCAACACAAATAATTTACTAATGTTGATAAATTTAATTTAAGATAATTTCTATAAAAGGTATTGGTCAAATTATTTTATTTTCATTTTACAGACAACAGATCAAGATATATACAAAAAATGGCCTTAATAATAGACAGTAAGCAAACCTGAAGTCCGTTACAACTGTACACAACTTTCAAAACAAACAATAGTTCGTTTTCAAAATAGGTTAAGGTTGAAAATTTGTAAAGAATCAATTAAGTAAGGAGAAATAACACTTTCTTTTTATAATTTAAATAGTACATATAAAAAAATAGTGCGTGTGTGTGCAATTCACACACGGCAGAAATGAAACTTCTAAAAAGTAGCCTACAAGAGAATGAGAATAAATTAAAATCAACACAAATAATTTAGTAATGTTAATAAATTTAATTTTAAATTATTTATATGGTTAAAAGGTATTCGTCAAATTAACACAGATGTGTTAAGTAATTAACATAAATTAATAAACCAACGAATTTTAAAACGCAAATGCACAAAAATAATACACGTGAATGATACACCAAGTTGACTATGATGCATTTTCTGAAAGCTTCGTAGTACACAGGCGCAAAAACAAAGATTAAAGGAAACACTGTTCACTTGTATTCTATCTCATTCTCTCGCAGACTAAATCCTATTTATGAATATGTTTGTCTCTCTTTAGTGTCGCTTTTTCGTTTCATCGAATTTTCAAATTACAACGATTCTAAAGAAGTTTCACGTCAATAATCACAGTTTTTCATCATTCATCTATATATTAATTACGTGAAGAGAATTCCTTGAACACCTTTTTAAGCTCATTTCGCGATGGAGAAATGTGAAATTTGAATTACACTCTTATTATATTATACATTTTTAATCAATATCCAACCAATATTATAAACGTGAAAATTTGTAAGGATGAGTGGATGTATCATGAATGTATGTTTGTTACTCTTTCACGCAAAAACTACTGAACCGATTGCGATGAAACTTGGTATGTAGATAGCTGTAGACCTGGATTAACTCATAAGCTTTTTATCCCGATATACCCAGCGCACCGGGACTTATCTGGGTGAAACCGCGGGGCGTAGCTAGTCTGTTATAAATTTAAAAATAAGCCGAAAACGACGACATAAAGCTACAGGGGTCCACTACATTGTTGATCTGTCGTAATAATAAAAGTCCATACAATGACAGCTCAAGTTATACCGGCCAACGATATAAAACAAACCATTTATAGTTTATAAATTATGTTTCAAATTTGAACACCTGACGATCTCAAGTTATTAACTTATGTACACACTTATCAATGTGAAAAAAAAAACATAATATTACAGCACAAAAGGATGTCGGATAATTAAATAAGACTCATTATATCAGATGTAAGAAGTAGTTAGTTATCCCACTAATCCCACTAATATTATAAATGTGAAAGTTTGGATGGATGGATAGATGTTTGTTACTCTTTCACGCAAAAACCACTGAATCGATTGCAATGAAACTTGGTATGTAGATAGTTGGAGACTTGGATTAACGCATAGGCTACTTTTTATTCCGATATTCCCACGGGATCGGGACTTACGAGGGTGAAACCGCGGGGTGCTGCTAGTATTGTATAAAGCAAACCTGGCTTAGTGCGATTAAATAAAACAATATTTTAATTATAAATGAAAAATGCTTTTAGTTAGATTGGAAAGTTTCCATTACACAACGACCTAACATTGATTCACGTTAATTAGTTTTTTAATAATAGCTTCACTGTAAACCGAGATATTAAAAAAACATGTCAAGTTGTTAAAGAATACATTGCTGATGCTGCAGATGGTCAGAGATTAATGATTGATATTCGTTCTTGCTAAATAACTTATATTAGATTTTTATGAAGCACTAGCGGATCCGACAGACGTCGTCGTGCCCAAACGTAGGGTTTTCTATTTAGTGTCAAAATAATTGATATCAGCAATAAAACAATTACATTAAAATCTAAAAAGAAACTAAAATCCGATTGCAGCGCCACTGGGTCCCATTGTGAATCTAAACCATCCAGGGACCCACTCAAACACACACATTTTTTGTCAAAAATTAAATAAGAATACTAGAACCCGGTTGTAGCGCCATCTATCGGATCCCATTGTGTATCTAACCCATCTACAGACCCATTCAAATACACATAAAGTTTCATCAAAATCGGTCTGGACGTTTAGGAGGCAGCTAAGGCACTTTTGGAGTAAAGCTCTGACAAGTTATTGTTGTATCCAGAAGCTAAAGATGGATTACCGATATAATCCATGCTAGTGTCTGGAGGGCTATCGTCATTTTCATCTCGAATAGCATCAATCTCAAAATGAAAGTAAGTGAAATGATTTAATTTATACCTTCCCTAAATTTTGACGATTCAACAGAAATGCCTAAAAGGAAAATACTTAATGTCCGAAGTGAACCTAGAAAATTCTGACTATGAAACAATTAGACCACTGAGTTTGCACAAGACTGGTGGTTATTACTTTGAATTGTTCAAAACATCTGACAGCACAACGAATCCCACTAATATTATTAATGTGAAAGTTTGGATGGATCGATGGATGGAAGTTTGCTACTCTTTCACGGATGATGAAGCTTGGGATGTAGATAGCTGAAGACCTGGATTACGCATAGGCTACTACTTTTTATCCCGATATCACCACTGGATCGGGACTTACGCGGGTGAAACCGCGGGCCTCTGCTAGTATACCAATAAGTTTTACAGTTGTCACTATTAAACTGTTCTGTGTAAAAAAAGGTACATTCAATTCCAATTTCGTCGAACCGTGTAGAACAGTATTGGAACTGAAATGAATTTCTTTTTAATTTCACAGTGTGGGATAAAAACTCGAGGCGGTCGACAAATTCATCTAATCCGTGGAGATCGGAACTTGATATTTGTGGAACCGGTCGGTCCCTTCTCTGTTATTAGTTTAGACACCTACACGCTTTGATGACAGTTTGTGTTCGTTATTTTACGATTTTTATTGACAGGACTAGGTTATTTCCATATTTGTATGTATTAAGATTGGAGCATGTGGAGTTTGGTTCAATTTAAATTCAATTTCCTTAATAGCATAATAATGTAAATATTTATATAGCTAGAAAACTGTACATACTATATATTTTATTTACTGAAATAAACTAATAACTAGTAAAATGAACTATACGAATACCTGTTCCTACAAACCATGTAATCTGAATTGGTTCTCATTTATCATTTGTCAGGGCGGTTATTATCATTATTGTTTTATTTTGTTTTTGAAAAATGGTACCCAATACAAAAATATAATTTTATAAGTAGATAATACTGAGTTGACTGTCACGATCTGGTACTATATAGAAGGAGGTCAGAACGATTTCATATCAGCAGCTATACACGTAGATTGGAGGGGTCACATGAATTCAAATCGCCCCCCCCTAACCCATTTAAACAGAGTACGAAGATATTAGTTATAACTATTATGTTAATTTTTTCAAAGTTTGTTATTTTCTCTGGTAATGGGTCACATATTAATAACGGTTTCTCTAACCCGGAAGAGGTTAGAGAAACCATTATTCAGTCAGAGTAGTCAGATAAATAAATATTCTCATCTATTATATTTAGCAAGGTGGAAGAAGACAAGATATTTATTATGTCGGGAGCAAAAAACAGTTGGAAAGAGATAGGTCGTAGCAATTTTCTCGGTGACGCTTGATGAGGGAAATACCACTACTCAAAAGGCCCCCATGAACCAGATCCATAAGCGCAGTAAAGTGCTTATGAATAAGATCGTCAGAATTTCATACGAGAAAATTTGTCCACGCACACATAATGTCACCAATGTCTCGAGAATTATTTCTTTCTTTTCGAGTCAGGCCTTGTTTGTTTTCCAACTTCTTTCTTCTTCTTTTCTTTTTTAACTTCCAACAAATTGTGTAAAAAATTAACTTGCCTGCGGCTTCGCTCGCCTAAATGTAGACTTTGTCAATCAATTCCGGTACATAACCTCGGGAACATAACTTTTTTCTGGATGAAATGTACCCAATGTCCATTGCTGCACCCCTGACAATGCAATGCGGCGAAAAGCAATGCAAGCATTGCTTCACTGCCAGTTTTAAATACAGATTTAGGATAACACATAATAAAACTCAAAAAGTTCTTCAGGATAAAACGGGATGATTAGGATAGTGTAACACATTACACTTGGCAAATCTTACCTTAACTAAAGATGGATTTCGTCCAGAAAGTGTCAACGCTGTAATTTCCCGAGGGTGCCGTGTAAGGAGACTAATAGATTCATGGCATCCACTCATGAATTTGTGACACCATACACAACAATTACTGTGCCATGATCATGTTTGTGTCTACAATGTATCATTTGTAATAGTTAAGCTTATTTGCAAATATTATTGAGGAGCAATTGCAACCGCGCATATTAATTTATAAGCTCCTAATTTAAAAAAAAAACATTAAACAACTGACATCCCTGAAAACGATTGACACGCCATACCGCCGCCATGTTTACTGTTAAAAAAAATTGCCTGTATCACTAGAGATGATGTAAGGATACTAACGATACTCCATACATCGAAATCTGTTCAGGCATTTAGAAGTTATGGTGGAATAAAAAAATCGCATACATACATACATTACACACAAAAATTACACTCCTGTTTTGGGCAGTCGCGTAAAAAAGATAGATTTATGTAACTCTGATCATTTTTTCTAACTTATTTAGCAAGCAAGGATCATTAGGGATTATGACAAGTGGTGACCGGAGCCTTCTAACTCTCGCAACATTAATAGTCTCTTATGTACTGCTAACCTTATCCACCCATGTAGCTCTGGTGACCTTTTACTACAGCAGATAAACTACGTCCATCCATGGCTTCAATACGAGTAGAAATCGGCTGTATCCTACCTCCCCAAAAACATTTAAGAACATGACATTCCTTTCATGTTACTGAATACTAAAGGTTTACTATTGTCTATCGCAGTCTTGAGCTTGATCTTGTCTGGAAACCAGGATATTATTACGGCAACATATGGACTGAGACACTGCTTTCGAGCAGGCATTGTTTGTTTGTTTTTTAATAAAATATTTTCTTCTCACTACTTAGTGTAGTGAACTCAAAAAGACTGAATTTCTTTTAATAGTGTAGAAATTCTTTAACAAGTACAATATAAATTTTGATAATAAAATTTCTTTGTCGTCTTATATAATGGAAACGCACCGTCAGTTGTAAGCCCCGGTATCGCTCTCGTCAAATATTTTCTTGCGTTCATCGTCTCATGTACACTGTTATTGTTTTTCTAACGAATTATATGAAAATTTAACTGGAAAACATCAACATTAATTTTGTAAGTTATTAATTTATTTTTTGTTCTATCTTTGTTATATTGTGATATTATGATAAACTTAGTATACTTAAGTTTATAAATATTATGATAATACGATAAATAAATATGTATAAGTACTGACATTTGCAGGATTGTGGAAGATTTTCGTAATAATGTACTCGGCTATATTAGGTGATGCTTGCTCCAAGAAGGCGGAACACGGTTAGCTAAATGTTATGTTCAGAACAATTTGTGGATGGGTGACCAATTACAAGAATTCACGGCCTTTCGTATTTAGGGGAGCACGCAATGTCTTTCATGCCCTCCCTGTCTTTGGTTAAAGTTAGTAGCCACAAATACGTTCGTTCGTGGGAGAGCCATGCTTTGGCACGTATGGGCCCGCTCGGGCGCTTTGGCAATAAGGGATGGGAAAATTGTGATTACATAGAAAGGGAAAAGTAGCTAAGCAGGAATGCAATTGAAGGTAAGGGATATTGTTGATACGGATGGATTTTGGAGTGTAAGCATGGCTCGACCAGGTCAGGGTCGCAGACCTGTAGCTCGAACTAGCTGATGCCGGGATGTCCGAGACCTCTAACCTAGTAAATATATTATTAATAAAAATGTTTAAATTGACTTCATAAAAACTAGATCTCGACTCCGTGTTTTTTTATTGTATGTAAGAGAATCTGAAATGCCCATCCTAAAAAATTGGTTAATTAAATCTTTTTGAAATGAAACTTCTTTAGAATTATTGTACAACACCAAAAAAGAGACAAATATATTCATAAATAAGATTTAGCCTGCGAGAGACTGAGATAGAAGTATACAGTGTTTCCTATAATCTTTGTCTTTGGGCCTGCGTACTACGAAGCCTTCACGAAATGCGTCATAGTCAACGTGGTGTATCGTTCACGTGTATCAGTTTTGTTCATTTGCGTATTAAAATTCGTTGGGTAATTATCTTTTGTTAATTATTTAACATCTGTGTTAATTTGACCATAACTTTTATCAAAATTATCTATAATTAAATTTATTAACATTAGTAAATTATTTGAGTTGATTTTACTTTTTAGTTCTCATCCTCTCGTAGGCTACTTTTCTTAACGTTCACTTCTGCCGTGTGTGAATTGCACATACACACTTTTTTTGTTGTTGTATGTAACGGAAACTAAAATGCCCATCCTAAGATATAGGTAATAAAAGTTTTTTTGGACATAAAGATGAATAATAATAATATAATCTATAGTACACAGCCGTAGATGCAGGCCATTTCCAACCGGTCTTCTTAGAAGTCATTAAGAGAAGTACATGTCCAGTAGTGGACGTCCTATGGCTGAAATGATGATGATGACTCGACCGTCTGATCCCAAACTAGACAGAGCCTGGACTATGGTAACCAGACTGCTGATAGACATACTTATACATTACTAAATACATACATATTATAGATAAATGGCACCCTGAAATGGAACAGATGACTGTGCTCACCACACAATTATTGGTTCTGGGTGTAATTGAACCTACGAACTCTGGCTCAGCAGTCAAGATCTCTACCCACTTGGCCAACAGACTTGGCAGACAGGTCAATGGACCTTTATTTAGACCTATAAATATTAAGTGTTAGGTATTGCATCTCGTACTAAATCTCGTTGCCATGGCAGTAAAAGGCCTATCTCCTGATCATTAACGAGTCTATTAATCGATTTTAAAGTTTTTTATCGATAATACGAATATTGAACACTCCTAAAACTACACCCCTAAAAGTCGTAAATCATCTAAAACGCCTAAAGCAATGTTACTATCCACAATCTCACAAACTGTTCCTCTCGCAATGACGTCACCAACTAGTATGTATGTATGGTGTGTGGTAGATGCCCGGGGCTGGGTAGCTACGATAACTTAATCCTGGACTTTTTATCTTTTCTGCAGCTTTCGGAAGGGTAGCTTTAGTTTGCAACACGTTGATTAGAATTTCTGTGATATGTATTATGCAGTCAAATCATTTATAGGCCCTGTGCCTATAATTTTTGTGAAAAAGAAAAAAAAATAACAGGCAGGCAAGGACCAGGTGGAAAATATCTTAAAGTTGGAACCTCAACAACATTTTCCACTTGGCCTTTGCCTGTTATTTTTTTTTATGCTTAGCGTTTAAAATTCGTTTTGGCACCAGCCTATTATGTAGGTAGTGTGATGCAGAAGCATGGTCTGAACAATTTTATAACAAAAACTAATTAAGACTCAGACTACGGAGGTACCACACAGCCGATTTTCGTTGGAATCTCACTTTTTGCTAGTTTCAGACAGTTTAGATAGTTTTGCCTACTACGAGAATGGAGGATGAAGATGAAATGATGGAAGATTCCTTGCAGAGTAGAGAAACTGAGAGTGAGTGATAGGTCCGTTCCGTTATTAATGTAATATCAATTTTTTAATCTGGTTTTTACAGTGTCGTTTTTGAATAATGAATTTGAACCACAGAACTTTTGATTGTCACACCTATGTTCCGCCACCGTTACTATAAGCTTATTTTTCACTTTGATAGATAATGGGATTCTTTGAGAAATGCGTCCCAAATCCTTTAATAAATAAGAATACAATTTAGATGCTAAAACGGCAAGGTTTCTGTTATTGATGGCTTGAATTACGGAAAGGGGGCATTTGTTTCGAATGTAATCCATATCTCGAAGTTGCCAATGAAATATCTTCATGTTTCCTTCAGACGAGAAAAGGTCAGAATTTTATATATAAGTTTATTAGTTTAAGGCTTATTCCTATACTACAAATTACATATTTATACTGGAGAAATATAGCTCTCGTAAAATATCCCAAGATTTTTTTATTTATTTTTTATTCAAGTTGACATGCTTTTGAAAAAGTTACATTTAAATTTCATTAAACACAAAAAAAAACTAGTATACAATAAAGAGGTTTCTTATTGTCGGTGAAATAGAAAAATATTCACCGCCGTTGCTACGATTCTTTGTAGGCATCGGTAAATTTTAAAAAAGAAGAGAAGAAAGTCCATTGTTATTTCCTACTTAAGAATAAATAAATTCAAATAATTCTTGGAAGTCACGAAATATTAATAAAACACTACGCTTTTTAACGACTTAAAATAAAGACTTTAAAAATTAAAAAAACAAAAATTAAAAAGTGTTTTCCATAAAGCAAAATAAAGCTTATTTTAAAAATTAGAAGAGCTTTTGTCTTTATAAAGGACTAGCTGTTGCCCGCGACTTTGTTCGCGTGGAAATTCAAATTTATCTCGCGGGAAACGAAATATCGGATTGCCAAAACGGGATACTATAATGATTCGCTATTTTGCTTCGTTGATCGATGGCATCGGCCATTTTGTGCGTATATAATGACCACCAAAATAAATAAATACTACGACTATTTCACTGATTTACATGTAATAATCAAATACAATTTAAATAGATAACTAAATATTACATGATTACAAAGAAATAAACAGATTTGGAGCCCTGCGACGGAGTGCGGAGTTCTGCGACTACCAAAGACTGACTTTTAAGATGACATCCTTCAACTTCATCCGGCCAGTTAGTTGCTCTAAAAATAAAATGGATACAATCATAATATAAAATTTTTGCAATGCTAATTCAACCATAAATAAAATATTCAACACCATGTGCAGATTCAACCAGCCTAAACAGCACGCGCCATCATATTCTGTGGTTTCTTTTTAATCAATATAACTTTCAATATAACGACAAATCAAAAAACGTGCTTAACTACTGTTATCGAAGAAAATGAACTACAATTATGATATATAGTTCGTTGAAGCGGATAGGAAAGGCGTATCATGACAACACTCGTTTTGAGGATAAAAAGGGAAAATATTCCGGACTGACCTATCTATACAAGCGTAGGATGAATCACGCAGAAGCAGGAAAAAGCATTCCAGATTTCAAATTGATTGGGTACAATAAAGAACAAAATATCTGAACATTTTTGTTACAAATTGGTATAAGATTTCATGAAATAGTCCTATAGGCACAATTCTTTGAAACAATTTGAATACAAAGAGCAATTTTATTTCATGTCGTATTTTCATAAACCTTAATAGAATAGATTCAAAGCAGTTTGAAATAACATTACAAAACATTAAGAAATTCAAAATAACTGAACAGAAAGGGATTAAATTGAAATGGTCTCGCAATAAAAATCAATGTTTATAATCAAACGCAGAGAGTACATTTTCAATTCAACTATTTTGCACTACTTTCCTTAGTCTTAAGGAAAAGTCAAATTCAATTTCACAGACGGTCAACTCGAACTGTTTATCGCAAACTAGTGTGAGCCGGGATACGTCCAATACAGGTTTCTCGTTTAATTATCACCGGGTTCCATCCGTTAGTCACTAGTGAACGCGATTAAACCAATCAATTTGTCACGCCACTTTCGACTGACAATTGGTACGTTTGCTATCACGATACGGGGACGATACGATTCCGATTTTACGAAGTTTTTATTAGTAATATACGGTGTGGATAGTTTGGGGTGGCTTATCTATTATACGGTATTGTATGGTTGGTACGAGTTTAATACCTTTAATGAAAGATTTGTGACCATCGGTGATGAAGTTAGGAGAAGAAAATTTTGGACCTTTGATGTCGTAATAAACCGTTACCAATGGCAAAAAGATTTTGTTCGTATAGTGACACATAGTAAGGTATACGTGATTAAAATGAATAATTTATGTCCAGATAATCAGAAACACGAGCTGGTATGTAATATTTACATTGACTGACATAATGTGTGATGTAAAAATCCAGATTGACAACCGTTTGTTGTGAAACAATTGCAAATCGACGAACTACTGTGTAAGTTAACTCAGGTACAGCAGTCAGGTAATTTAAAAACCACTGTCAAAAAATTTTAGAAAGTCATACAAATTGCATCATTTCAAGTACAAGTGAAATGGAACGAGGACCTACAATTAAGTTTTATCAGTTTTTATGATGCCAAAAAAGGATTATCAGAATATTAGAGATAAGACATATAAATAGAAAAATTCAATTTAAAGTAAAATCCAAAATTTATTCTGCATGACGGTAATATGAACTACAAATTGTTGGTGCAAGCGAACCCCAATAATTGGAAAGGTCTTACCGAGACAGGTACAAATGTGTATGGCTGATGCGGTCTCTAATTTATTGCAAAAATAAGGGCCTTGCCTGAGGGTGAGGCCCTGCCGGATATAAGCAGGTGTTGCCGTCGCTTTTAGTGGCCCCAATGCTAAAGCTCTCATTGTTCTCAATGGAATATTATAAACCGGGCCTTTGGTTTTTTTGAAAAGGGTTAAGATTAGAATCTTGTGTGACACGGGATATACGATCTGGGGGCACGGGTTCTATTTTTACTTCGACTCATAATTTTATGTTCAATATATCGATTTGTATAAAAGAGGGTGCGAAGTTCACAGGCAAATAGATTTCATAAAGGAAGAGTCGTTGGTAGACGATGTGGCGTACGCATACTTGCTCCCAGTAATACCTGCCTTGCTACGGTACGAAGGCTGATATCAGCTGGGCCAACAAAGGTAGGTATCCTGACCCCTAAACAGCCAGCTGGGACAGACATTAGTGCAAGTACATATACAGCAACTCATCGGGTCAGCTACCCTTAACAGCTGACACGAAAACGACAATGTTAACGCTAATAAATAGTTTCGTAATCCTATTAACATTTTCTGCAAACAAACTTACGGTTTTGTTAGTTAACGGATTTATACTCTTTTGAATAAATAAATAATTCTTACATCGATACATATACTAGGTGTACAACTATAATAATACTACACGGGAACAGCAGTATTAGGGGAGGTAAGGTACAGTTGATTCCAATTTGATTCCAAACTCCTCAGGCTGGGAAAATGTTCCCACCGAGACAATTTCGTTTAAACAACACTGCTGGGAAGTAGGATTGAGAGTTTGAGGGAAACGGGGATAGAGTTGGCCAAGTGTTGTAAGTGTTTATAGCTTATTTGTTACCTTTTCACACCTTAACTACTCAACAGATCATCATGAAATATTGCATACACGTTGTCAGGGGTCCAGAAAAGGACATAGGGGACAGAAATGCAATGCAAGCATTGCTTCACTGCTGGTTTTCTGTGAGGCCGTGGTATCGAGCGGAGTTGAGCCGGCCCATACATGCCGAAGCATGGCTCTCCCACGTAACGTAACGTAGCGTTAATCAAAAGTATATAAACATTGGTTTAGATTGATGGTAATTTACATGCTACATGTTGTAAAGCATTCGACATCACAATTAGTTGTTGTTGTTACGCGTTAAGGCTAGACTACCTCACGTTCGTTCTCAGAAATGGGATTACAAAGTAGCTTCTGATGAAAAAGGCAAATAACGGTAAAACAACATTGAACTAAAGCAATGCTATTACTTACTTATGCATTACATGAACAAAAGAAATATATTGACAAGTGTTGTATATGTATAGTGAAAGTCCTCAAAAAAGTGCCTTCATGAACTTAAATAAATATTGAATGCAAAATAAAATTATTTTTGGAAAGATTCCCAAGTCTAAGTGAATCATACTCACCCTTTGCAAATTTGGCAACAGACTGATCACATTTCCTTTTTTTTTTTAATAGTTTGGATGTTGTTGCCAAAGGATTATGATGAGATTGAATGGAGGAAACGTTGCTGTATTATGAAGGGGGAGTCCTGAAGTGAGTCATAATATACTACTGAGTAATAGAGCATGCTTTACAGTTTTGGAATTATTGGTGCTACTGCAAATATTTTTATTTTTTCCTTATTATTGTTGATAAATTAATTGGAATAGATTCAACAATCAACATCAAAAATATTTGTGAAGGACCCTAAACTCAAGAAGGTTTCAGATACTCGTTTCAAGAGTCAGTCAAGACAGAACGCACGAACAAAACGTAACACACGAATAAACGAAACAACAATGATGAAAAAAAAAACAAGTGAGTTTGAGCTTTAAGACATATATTTTAAAGGCAAACAGTCGGAACCAATCTGCAAATATAACCTTGCAATGACAAATTTCTTTTGAAATTGGAGACCTGAAATTTTATTTGAATTTCGTTCTTATTGTTGATAATGTAAGAGGGAAGAAGAATATTTTTGAGTAGTAAAATGTATCTTTGTATGGGTAAACACTCGAACCACCAGAGACGCCCTAGAGCAGACGTCAAAAAAGTACCGTAGAGTTTGTTAACGAGGGAGAGGAAACAATGTGTTTTCCGCTTACAACTTTTGTGTATGCCCTCTTTGGGATTTAATAGAAATTGATCGTGGGATTTGTCTCAATGAAACTTGGACAAGATTGATTGCTTTGTTAAGTAAATGTCTAAATAATTAATATATTTCAGTTGAAATAATTTTCATAATGCAAGGATATCGTAGCAGTTTAGGTAGTCACCATGAAAATTGAAACCGGCAAACTGAGTTTAGTGAGTTGTGTTTCTGCTTTAACTGGCTATACGTGGTGACAAATATTCTTAGAGCGATAAGATCCTAGTGTAACAGTTGCAGTAGTGATATTGGCCATCAGCGATGTTGCATTGCATTATCTTCTGTCAGAGGGCGTTAATCATTCCGAAGTGAAGTGGTCACTGTGTAATGGTTGCATTTCTTTACGCATTATTATTCGTGGAAGTTAGTGCTGAACGACCTAAATATCAAGCTATGAGTGTATCCAAAATCCACAGACCAACGACAAACGTGATCCAATCTACTCACACCATCTATTTGGCGTTATTCAGGGTAGCAAAACGGAGCGCAGCAGGCGATAACAATCTCATGCCACATTCGACCCGAGGCTCGAATACTAATGTGAACACTCGATACAACGCTCTCGTTATACAACCTTTACTCAAGATTCGTTTATTTCAGCGACAAAATAATTTTCAAGTAATATAAGGATTCATAATATGTGACGTAAACATTTCGAGAGTTCCATAATGGGAGAAGTTCTTCGGAGTAAATTAACAAAGGTATACTTTTGATACAGACATGGTCGTATCTTAAACAAGGACGTTCAGTTAATGAGTAGAAATTGGTTTAAGTTAAACGGAGGAACAGAATTGTCTCCGTAGGAGGCAACTTCTGGTAAAAGTTTGTAGATGTAACAGGCTTTTGATAGGTACTTTAAACTGTATTTATACTTCACATACTCTTAATACTCTCTCGGATGTACAGAGATTAAAATATTTTTTCTCGGTTCAGGTAAATTTGGAAAATCAACAATACAGAGTATTTAATATACAATTAAATTCATGCCAGCAGGATGTATGATAAAGCCGATTCTGTACTAACAATGGTCACTTTTAAAACCTGTCTTACGACTTAGCCTATTATTTTTTGTTATCATTCAAATACCATTAAGAAATTAAATCAATGCTTTTGTTATCCATCTTACTAATTCATCACATACGATACCTCAAACATTTTAAGAGACTTCCTTCATTTTCTATTATTAATCTACCAAAAATGTAGTCCATTAAAATGTAGCGATATCTCATCCAAAAGAAGCTGTCAAACTGATAATAAGAGAAAAGGACCTGGCTAGGTGGAAGCGAACGAACAAAATGCGATCCGTCTTAATATTAATGTAGTTGTTAAGTCGGATGATGAATGGTGACATAGCAAAGCACTTTGCGGTAAACTGGTCCATTATTATTCTTAGCGGGGTGTTTAGTTACCAATTTAGTTAATTTATATACATTTCCATAAATATGTAGGTGAGAAAATTTAATGATTTTGTGGGTAGGCGACAGTTAGCATCATCCAGATGAAACTCGACGTCATATTTATTCGGAATAAAGAATAAAAGTTTACAAGTCCTTTTGACTCTCAATTAACAGTTATACATTAAGAACAACCTTATCAGTATAATTCTGGCAAACACAAGTAATAATTAACAATCCCTGGGAATCTTGTGTTTGAATAACAATATCTAAATGTGTGGCAATAATGTAAAGTACATTAACGTACCAATTTAGTGAGCTCACGACGTATTTATGAAATGCATATTGGTTACTAAAATCGTACACATTACTATTAGTACTAAACGTAAGAGAATATTAATAAAATAAATGACCCTCGGATTGCCTTAGTTTTAATCTATGATGATCCAATAAAGTACTATGTTACTTTATGGTAAAACCTTTAGTATGTACTAGCTGCACCCAGCGGTTTCAGCCGCGTAAGTCCCCATGCCGTGATAAAATATCGGGATAAAAATAGCCTATGTGTTAATCCAGGTTTCTAGCTATCTACGTACCAATCATTTTCATCGCAATCAGTTTAGTAGTTTCTCCTTGAAAGAGCAACAAACATCCATACATTCTCACAAACTTTCACGTTTATAATATAGTAGGACAAGGACTGCAAATGCTAATCATAACGAATATTACAAGTGAAAGAAGAAAGAAAAAAAAGTATTTATTTCTTAAGTGACGTTAAAAAAAGTGCTGATTAATCAACCAAGAAATAACAAATTGAAGTAATATAAGAAAAAAAAATCCAAATAAAAATAAAAGAAATAAAACACAAAAAGAACGACAATTGCCTTGCACGCACTTGCACGTCACTTTTTGCAATTGGTCATGCTCAACATTGATGCTGATGGAGCTGGCAAGGTATTTGCTGCGTACCAAACAGCGCTAATTTTCTTCTCCTTTTTGACAATATGATGTACTTATATAAAGATAAACTGGGTAATGTATTTATGGCTGACAACACTGGGGCGAAAGTGCGGAGATAAGTTTGTTTGATTGTTACGCTTTCACACTGAAATGATCATCATGACATTTTGCCGTTGCCAGGGGTCTAGAAAAAGATAATATATACCTTTCATTCAGAAAAAAAAACCTTTTTTCCAAGGGATAGATAAAATAACACGCGAGCGGCGCCGCGGGTGACAGTTAGTTCTGCTTATAAGTCTTTCAGATGGCAATAACGGTGTGTTTTTCAAAAGTGTTATGCCTCCCTCAGTGGAGTACCTCAGGAGCGTGCTAACTTAATTTAGCGAAGTTTTAGACGGTAGTTTAGGTTTCGTAAGCGGTTTTACACTCGTGTTCACTTTGCTTATTTTTCACTAAATTCTAGGTGAATTTCAGTTTAAATTTAGTGTAATTGTTTTCTTTTGCTCCTTTATGTATACTACGTATATATGTCTGTAGTACGTTTGTATGTACATTATGTGAAAACATAGCATGGACAATAATATAGTATACAGCACAAACGAAGACCAAGTATAGGTGGTAGTACTAGTAGCTCTTATCAGTAAACCCAAGATAATAGTCGGTGTAGGTTGATCGAAAAAGTCTTTAAATACTTTGTACATAATCCCGTCATTTAAAACCCATTAATTTTCAATATGAATTCACCTTAATAACGATTTCTTAATTTCTATATTTTGAATGTCCAATAGTGCGGTTTTTGTTTATTAATTTTATTCCTTATCTAAGACATAGATAAAAAAATATAGTGTGTAGGCGTGACTCGATTGATCAGCGGAATTACTGACGAGGATGACAAATATTTTTCTTGGTGGTTTATTTTTTTGTTTTTTTATTCGCAGAGCCAGGCTGCTCAAAGCTTTATTCAATTAAATTTCTGATTTTACTTTTAACTTAGAAAAATAAATACTTGTAAGGTTTTAAAAATTAAATTTTTAAACTGTTACAGCTCCCCTTATTTTAGAGATCTGAATTTTATACCGCATCTTTTATTAGAACACTCATTTCATCCGTGTCTTTCAATCCTATCTATCTATCTTTTATTTCAAATTCTTCTTTTGTTTCATTTATTTCTCTAAGAACATTAATACAAGTACTTATTCTTATAACAATGGAGTATATTTTCCTGCTGATCTATCTTCAGTACTGTTTAGATGAAACATGCAATAGTTCCCTGTACAAGTCTCAAGCACCATTAAGGAACCCCCTCTGAAAAGTTTCCGACAAAAAGCAAGTTGCACCTGACATTGGTAATTGATATACGACACCATTAATCACTTTGTATTTTACTGTATAAGCTTCATGTACCTATTCTGCAGCGTAAATGGGGATGGTGAATATTTTATATACGTATTTCCAAAGAACGATACCGAGTCGTAGTCAATTTTAATGGAAATTTTAGAACAGTTGTTGTAAATTTTGGGCAAATAAAATCCTGGGCAATTTGAACAGATATTTTACTTAACAAATTATTTTCGTCGTACATAATGTTATTTCTTTCAGTCTCAAAATTATAACCTAGAAGGACACAAACCGCAACGGTTACTCCAGGGTTCTAGACTTCTTAGTTCTTTTGAGTTGAGCATACATACATATCTATATACATAATTATATAAAAATGAATCAATATTTCCCTTGCTCACGGCATCACATGTGAACGGCTGGACCGATTTAGCTAATTCTTTCTTTTGTGTTTGTTATCAGGAGGAGGTTCTTATAAAAGAAAAAATAAAAAAAAATGAGAAAAATTAATATGGTCGTTAAGTTTTCGTAAATTTTCTAATTTTAAATTAAAAAATTTACGAAAACTTAACGACCTATTTTAATTTTTCTAATTTAACCTTAACGCTTTTGACATAACTCACAATTCGAATTCAATATTCATAGTTAAGACTTTCAATTATTATATATTTTAGTTTACGGTTAAGACAGGACAACGTCTGTCGGGTCAGCTAATATTGAATAATTTGATATCATTTAATAGCATTTACTTCAGTTCATTTTAGAGTTTATAGACCATTATCAACTTTCGCATTTTCAGAAAAAAAAATCCATTCAAAAAAATAATTCAATGTAAAGTAACACAAGTATTTTCTAGGTATAAAGTTAAGTATATCAATATAAAATCTATGTAACAAGTACATATAATACCTAACACACGTCATCATAACTATAAAGAAGAATATCAAAAATAAATATAACTCACATAATGTTATTTCCATTGAAATATGTTATATCTTTACAACAAATAAGCCATAGCCAAACTTGTATAACATAATAGAGCTATGATATACGGAGTTTCGACTGCTAATATCAATGAATGGTGCCCCCGGGAACGGAGGCACACTTGGAAATATCATTGAGGTTAGCTGTGAGTTAGGACAGGCACGAAATCCCAAATGTGTCTCGTGTACAATATATAGAAATATGATGGCTGTAAATAAATCTGTTTTGGGATTTTGGCACATTTGTATTATATGATTTCTGGATGTATCTTGTTTATGTTTGCGTAGATGTCTATGAATAAGAGTAGTTGACCAGCATTCATGGTTATTAGTATCTCTCTCTCTATCTCTTTTTATGTCTCTTTCTCTATCTTATAAGTATTGTGATTAGCATTGTTAAGAACGAGCAACACCTTATAAAGTTATTTCTAATTGAATTTTCGTTGATACATTTCACTTTGTTACATTCCTCCTGTAATTGTTACCCACAACTAAACCTTGGACTGTAAGCATTAACAGTTTGAGGTCATAATTTAATTAGGCTCTGTGTCCTTAACTGTGGCTACTAATTAAGCTGGAGATAGAGCTCGTTTGATATTTGACCCTTCTCCCACTAAGATTACTTACTGTTTAATTTTCTATAAGGGCATCTAAGAAACCTATGTGTAGGTCAAAAACCCTAACAATTTCAAATCTATACTAATCTATAAAGCTGAAGAGTTGGTTTGTTTGCTTGAACGCGCTAATCTAAGGAACTACTGAGCCGATTTGAAAAATTCTTTCAGTGTTAGATAACCCATTTATCAGCTATATATCATCCGGCTACGACCAATAGGACCGGAGCAGTGACCATAAATGCAGGTGAAACTGCGGGGGCTAGTTTAATTAAAAACAGTTTACTTCTAATAGTTAGTACATCATAATCTATATGTTTTCTTTTATTTCCTTTTTTTATTCTGCCTTTACGGCCTAATAAAATAACAATAGCCTGTTCTAACTAAGCATAGTTTGTACTGTAAGGTCTAAAACACGGATAAACATATACTAAGGTAATTTTTGTATACACATACATATTAAACGAAGAAACATTCAGGAGAATGCAAATAGAAATAGACGTACATTCAAATATGTGCACTGGGCGGAGTCAAACTCGTGATCTCTCTCTCTCTGACGGCTTCGTCACAGAGGTCGTTAATAATGTAGATATTTTCTAGTTTAACAATAATGGGTGGTAGAAGATCATAAAAAGTATTCTTCAATCTTTCTTTTAGTTTAGAAGTCAAAGTAATCCTAAGAGAGTTTGAAATAAATCTGTATTCTGAATCTCAATGCACTTCAGTTCGATATCAAAAATTCCTTTACAACGGTAGACTATCTGTTGGATTTGACAAACAATACGAAGAGGTTGATTGCGACGGCTGTTGAGATACAGAGAACTACAAATAAAAAAATGTAGAAATATAGTCTTGTTTCTATCATTTCGATGGCGCACCAGTCATGTTTAAATATATCCTACCACTGTTATTTAAATGTGAAAGTTTTTCAGGATGGATGTTTATGAAACTAAATTCCTTATAGCATAGTGTCTGAAGTGTACTTCAGACGCCCGACAGGTGGAGCGCAAGGTGGAAAAAAGTCCGTATTATGTTAGCGCAATAAAAAATGCTGACCGCAAATGCAAACATTGCTTCACTGCCGGTTTTCTGTGAGGCCGTGGTATCACTCCGGTCGAGTCGGCCCATATGTGCCAAAGTATGGATCTCCCACGAATATTTTTGAACCGCATTATGAATACTGAATATATTTTGAGAAATTATCGCCTATCATGGCAGTTGAATGCCGCACCACATAGGTCTTAATAAAATTGTACTGATGCTGAGTGTGTGCTAAACTCTGCTAATTTTTGCTTCATCTATGTGTGAAATGGTTTGGAAAGTATGCGTAACGACAGACGGATTAAACCACCATATAGGTAACGCCATATGTATTCCAATTTTAAATACTTTATACCACTAGATTCTACTTCATAATTAACTCATCAATTAGTTTGAAATTCGAATTAAGTTATAATTTCATACATGACGCGCCATTATTTCATTAATTAACAACGTCATCAACAGATGTATCAACTGTATTTAAAAAAAAATCGAACAATAACGGAAATACAAATGAAACACGGTGTGCAACAATTAAAAATGAATTTCCCCTTTTTTTTAATACAATATCCGAACTATCCCGTTTTAGGGTTCCACTTGGCAGAAGGTGAGAATAGTTATATCTATATTATACGGTACACTTGCGGGCAGAGAAACACATCAGTGTTTTTGAATATATTTAAGAGAGATAATGTATGCATATTTTTAATAAATGACAAAACAAATGAACAGAGTAAAGAAATATAAAAAAAAGATTCTTCTCCCCTCAGGATCGACAAAAAATGCTCAGTCTGGCCTACCGCACCAGGTAGAGGAACCGGTGCTACTGACCAGGCTGACGTTTGGGTTAGTCAGAAAGAAGAATGGCATGCGGTATAGCTAGAGTATAAAAAATATAAATAATGAAGGTGGGGTCTAAATGGCTCTAACTACGAGTGTAAAAAAACTTAAAATACCGACTTAAAAATCCCTTCAACGATCGGTCGATCGGTGAACGGCTGAACGATTTTTAAAATTATGGTTATATTATAAATCAATCAAGTTAAATTTCAAACAAAAAAAACTAAATCAAAATCGGTTTGTCCGTTTAGGCGCTACGATGACACAGACAGACACACAACACACAGTTAAATTTAAAACACTCCTTTACGTATGTCAATGGTTAATAAAAAGCACATGAGCGTTTAATGTTTTGAGAAACGTTTATTTTGAAACTAGACTATAAAATTAAATGCACATAATTAAGATGAGCTTTTTTTTTATTGTTGGTTTGTTTAAACGCTCTAATCTCTCGAACTACAAGTCGGATTCGATTTTTTTTGTATTGGATAGAGTATTCGATGAGGAAGGTTATAGACTATGTAACATCACACTACGGCTCTTAGGAGCGGAGCAGTGACCATCAATGCGGGTGAAACTGCGGGGAATGATTGGTGTATTACATTTTGTTATGACATTCACTACAGGCAGTAAGACTAATGATTGTTCTTTTAAAGTCTTCTGTTCTTTTCCTATTTTTCACAAAGAGACAAATTGATTTATTTGTTTAATAACGTATGTTGGCTTCGGATTTTTCTCCAATAAGTTAAACAAAATTAATTAGACAGGAGTACCCGAGATAAGATATGTTACGTACCCTGTCTTAATGAGAGCTTAGCAGGTATTAATTTGCTCTCTCTTCCTCCTTTCATCTTAATCAGTAGCGATCTAACGGCTCATTAAATTAAATCACTAAGTATCATATTATATAGTACACATCTGAGGGCACAAGTCGAGTTTTGTGGGTTCATGGCCCACAAATACATGTATTAATAATTTTTCAGATTATGGACGTCCATTTTGACTATATAATCGCACATTATTAAAGTCCATAGCGGAGTTTAATTCCTTGGTACATGAGTTGTTTACTTTTTTAACTAAGACAACAACGGAAAGGACACATAACACAAGGTCAAGCTTATCTACCTATTATATATTTTTTTGGTACAAGCTAGATAGCGAGCTAGCAACGTTTTTGAGAAATAATTTTTAACAGTAGGAAAAGGATGCGCACTGGTAAACGTAACCGTTCCCAGGTGCCCCACACTTACACCCATATTCACAAACAATGCTATGACGACTCACAGTGAACGCGGACACATAAGGTCGGCAATTAAAATGTTTAGTACAACCCTCTCTACATAAATAGAGAAATATGTATAAAAAACCAAACGTTATAAAATATTTTTTTCCCGACGTTGCTAGCTCTTGTAAAGGAGAAGTATTCATTAGCGGTAAGACTCGTACCGTCTTAAAACACACACAAAATAAGAAAACTAATACAGTCATGACACGTTTTTTAAGTTGAAGCATTTACAAACGAATACCACATTGTTAAAAAGCTGAGTACTTTCTCACAGCGTACACAATACATATACGGAAGTTAACACTTTACCGTCGAAAAAATAAATCAATTTGTCCTTCAAACAGCTTTACAATTCACATACAAAAAATACAATGAAAATCTTTATAGAATTTAATTGATTCTTGAAAGCACACGTCCTTTTTTCCATTAAACCGCGATGGTGGGTATATTTCGCTGGGCGACAGTGTACAAAGGTGAAATAAAACATTAATTGCTGTCAGACAGAGGGGCGAGACAAAAGGCTCGTTTTTTCGTAACTATTGTATGTACGGGACCCTCCGTTACGGTTCGGAGACAACTTTGGTTCGTTGAAAAATTGTTGATCGATATTTTTGTTTCCGACGGTAATATGTAAAATTCTTTATTTTGGAAATATAAATGTTTACTATGTACATACAAAGGCAGATGCAACTGGATCTAATTGTTTGTTATATTTCACGCCTAAATTCTAAACCGATCTTAATAAAATTTTGCAAACAACTTGTTAGGAGAAAAGCACATGGGACCACATCTTTCATCTAGAAAGTAGGAATGTTCCAGGACAATTGAAAAATAGATTTAATGAGTGCGAGATCGCGGGCAAATGCTAGTATTATGTATTCAGTCAAAATAGAATGAACTTCAGGTTCAAAACAGGCATGAATGAAGAAGAAGCATGTATACATACTTCTTTAGGTCTGGTGATTAACTTACGAGTGGACTTATATTCTTGATGGTTTACAGACAGTAGGTTACAGTTCTCACATGACCAGTATTTCATTTGACTAGTCAATAACCAGCCAATTAAACTTCTAACCGATGCAACTGCTTTTTATAGTGCCCCAGTCAAACGAATGTTTGTAACTGACCCTAATATATTTGCATTACTTTGTCGTAGTGATGTCACTAAACGTACTTTTTGAGTAGATTCTATTTAAGTTTGTTTGTGGGAGAGCCATGCTTCGGCACGTATGGGCCGGCTCGACTCCGCTCGTTACCACGGCCTCACAGAAAACCGGCGGTGAAGCAATGCTTGCATTGCATTTCGCCGCGCGAGTGAGGTTACCGAAGGCCCTAACCTTTCCCTCTCCCTTATTCCCGTCCTTCCCTTATCCCCACTCTTCCCCCCTCCCCCTTTTCTCCTACTCCCACCTTAAAGGGCGGCAACGCACTTGTGACTCTCGAGTTACAGGTACCCATGGGCGGCGGTCGTCATTTGCCATCAGGTGACCCGTCTAATCGTTTGCCCACTATATCATAAAAAAAAAAGTTTGTAAGCTCAGTAAGTTAATGTAAATCAAAATAACGAAAAGAATGACAATGAATTGTATGCACGAATACTAGCTCAGTGCAGTCTTAATTTACTTTGCGAGAGGTTCCCGGGATTGGAGAGGAATATTTCATTATTATTATTTTTTTATATTAAAAGGGCAAACGAGCAGACGGTTCACCTGATGGTAAGTGACTACCGTCGCCCATGGACACCTGCAACTGCCCTTTAAAGTTTTTATAGGCCCTGGTACCCGCTTACCATCAGGCTAGTTGTGTGTTGGTAGTATAAAGCCGTGATGTTATGTTGAAATTTTATTTAAACTTATCTAGGCATTGTAGTTTATTTACATGAATATATTTTTAAGGATGTATTGAAATAAAAAATGGTTTTTAAAATCTCTAGGGCTATATTACTCGATTGATTGGTTTGAACCACATCAAATATTATCATGCACTGAAGTCTGAAATTCTTATATCTACCTTAAAAGTAAAGGTAATAAATAGGTAAGGGTGGAGACTCGCATATTTAATCATTTATTTTTCACTACAGTACATATTTTTTAATGACATAAGTAAGTAAGTTAAGTCAAAGATTGTTAATATATCCAGTTACAGCTAATGTGTTATGGTGGAATGCTCAGCCTGGGGCGGAATGCCCAGCCTGGGCTAGCCAGCGCCGTGATCTCATCGTGGCAGTTGGTGCTGCGGGTAGTCTCTCGCTCTTAACCGTGCTTCTGGCCATGGTTTCCGCATCATGGCCGGCGTTTCCGGCGGAACATCGGGGTGGTTTTTAGTCGGTAAGAGTCTGACAGACCCCTTCGCCTCCTTAAGGGCGGAGGACATTCATGAGGATCTTCCGCCTCGTCACCAAAAAAAAAAGCTGATGTGTTATGGTACAACATTCTGAAGATATCGACTAGATTGTAAGAAAATACTGTATATCCTTTGTAACTTAGCAAACACGAGTTAAAAGCATACCAAATTCAAAAATACTCGAGTATAAAATACTAAATTCTCCATCCCTAGCTGTTTGACAACGGCGCAGCATTGTATGTGACGTGTTTACGATTTCAAGAGAAATTTACAACCTTTTTGTGACTGTCAGATTGGCCAGGCCGATAGTTTTATATATATTTTTATATGTAATAAGTATGGTACAGGGAATTATGTCGATACCGTTGAACGGAAATGTTTGAGGCATTTTTTTATTGTTAGGTTTATTGGTTAGATTGCGGTGGTATAAAATAAGATTGTTTTGTGGGTCAGGCCGTGAGTATGAAGTTTTATTTTTCATTAGGTACTGCTATCATAAATAAAGGATAATTACAGCTAATAATGCATTAAGCTGCGGCTGACGAAACACTAGGCACTTGTCTGTCTTTTTTTTTACCACCACTTTTATACTAACACAAATTTTTTTTTCCAGTTAACAGCCTAGGACCCGGCATGGCAGTAAGTCCCTGTGATGGAACACCTTTAAGGTCGTAGCTCCCCTTTACGACGACGCCGCTCCCGCACGATAAAATACTGAACATTTTAATAAAAGCTTAAAATCGTGCTATTTAGGTACATTTTACAATGGTAACGTCTGTGAACTCCCCAGGAGGGTTCTGTTCTACTGGTAGGAGCTAGGCTGGCTTAACTAACCAGCGATTTACCAAGTATGAGTTTAAATAAAAAATAAAAAAAAGAGAGTTAAAAGCGACCTTACTGCTAGCTGACATCGGGTGCACAGCAAGTAGTAGTCAGCTGTCGGCGTGTGGACAGCGACCGGTCAGGGCAATTTGAGGCGGAGTCGTCGGTAGGAGCAGTATCGTTTAAATGAGCTATGACATTTACCACTTGTCAAAAAAGCAGATACACGGCGATATCTACTTTGTGTCTCGAAGAGTAAGTAAAACCATCGTTACCGCCTGTCATGAATACGACTAACAGGAATGAAGTCTGTAGTTTGAAGTATTATTACTATTACTTTAGCTAAAACTTTGTCCTCTTGGGAACCGTTATTATTGAGCGATCGTGATACCATCTATCCGCAAAGTAGTTTGGTGGATAACTTTATTTTGGTGTAGGTAACAATCCCAATACTAAAAAAAATATATGTAGGTATATTATTTAAACGACAAAATGAATGAAAATATGGTTTATTTTATTTATTTGCGTAGGTAAAACAAGGTATTCCAGTTCTGAAAGTTTTAAAACTACATTAAGCAGGTTCTTTGAATTATTCGCTGCTGTCTAAAAATAACTAATATCTTAAAATACACACTGCAATCTTAAAATGGCAAACACATTGATAGCTTCTCAGAATGACACGAGCTCAAAGAAAGAAATGTGATTTATTAAAATCATATTTTTTTATTACTCTCTGGCCAATTTCGACCATTGACTGTCGACGCCTCAACCCCTCTAGGGTTATCGATTGTTTGATCGCATGTGACTTACAAAGCCAATTTTTATGTGTACAAAGAATAATTGTTAACTACCATAATAGAACGTGCTTAAAACTCATCGCGGCTGGCATGATGCCTAGTCATGCGATCTTCTTAGATCCTGGTTTTTATCTAGATCATATAGGCTTGCCATTTAGCTTACATTCACATCACTCTAATTTCACATTTTGGGCACCAATCCAGCTTTTGATTTCAGGATCAATTTTATACTTTGCTCCCCAGATACCAGGGAAAATAATTTTTTTTTAGTAAATCATCCCTGAGTATAATGACTGGAGTCTTATGAATATCCAGAGATATCACTTTCGTATTTTTTATACTGATCTTAAATCTCTTTTAAACTGCAAGGCCGAAGATTTAGTCAGAAAGCAATAATCGTGGATGCAATAGCGTAAGATACTTTTGAGCTTGCTCGATCCGGCTGCCATTATTATTCGAATGCTCAATAGAGCGGATGCTCTAGAAAGCACATTTTTTATGGTTTAGGGGGCAAACGAGCAGTCGGGTCACCTGATAGTAAATGACTGCCGCCGCCCATGGGCACCTGCAACTCAAGAGTCACAAGTGCGTTGCCGCCCTTTAAGGTGGGAGTAGAGGAAGAGGGGGAAGAGCGGGAAGATGGAAGGGGGGGGGGGGGGGGAGGGAAGGGTTAAGGCCGCCTCCGGTAACCTCACTCACACGTCGAAAAGCAATGCGAGCATTGTTTCACTGCCGGTTTTCTTCTGTGAGGCCGTGGTATGATACGTGCCGAAGCATGGCTCTCCCACGACCATATTTACTTTTATTTTATTACCACATTTACTTCCCCTTACATATAAAGAGAAAAAGCATGATAGTTGTCAAAATCATACATTCCACACAAAAATTGTACACGCGTCCAAAATAGCAGTATGACTGCTTACCATCACAGTAGGGCTGTCCAATAAATGTCAAGTGGTCCTCAACATTTTTATAGCATGGCGTAAACGCTAAACGTTATTTTATAGTGCGATTATGTCTCTGACGCAACCCTGATCCAGATACGTGTTCCCATTTTGAATCTTTTGTTATTTTTTTTTTATGTATTCGGATGTTTTATTTTGAGAAGTGATAGGTGGTGTAGATTTTTTAGTAAGTTTATTTTTTATGCCAGTAACACTTTCTTCATCAGTTATCAGTTTCTTTTAATCATATGAGTGCTCAGTTGTAGTGGATTTTTAATATAACTGTGTATTCCACGTTGTACTTTACACTGTGAAATCTCGACCAAAGAGAAATCACATCTTGAAAATTTGTGTGATAGTTTTCTGTGCTGCAGGTACTAATTTTACATAATTTAGTTAAGTGATAAGGTGTGACCCTGATATTCCTGGTATACTGTTTAATAACCTCTGAGAACATTGTGAAGAACTTTTATTACAGATTTCCTTACCATGTTTTTCTCACTCAGTTTAATTCTGAGTGAAGAAATAATATACGTAATTCTTTTCTACGAAAAGCGAGATTTGCGTGATCCAGATATGTCAATGATTAGAGATTACAAGTCAGTTTCTTAATCTGCGGTCAATTGTAAATATTAAAATACAAATTTGTAGTTGTTATAAAACGTAGCTTGCGAAAACGCAGCCCTATAGCGTTAATTCAACAGATAAGGCGACTACATAGCTAATCGTGTATTACGAGTAACGTAACAAGACCGCAACTAATGGGCTCGGTCTACACAAACCAAATGCGAACCTAACCTGTACGCGGCGGAGATGTGCCCTCACCTTTGTAACTGGCTTAGGATTTGTTCGCGGTTGGTAACAACAGCGGTTTGATTTTCTATATTATTATTTTAACTTGATTCGCAATCTCACGTATTTATAAAACAACTAGCTGCGCCCCGCGGTTTCACCCGCATAAGTCCCTCGTTAAGTTTTCTTAAACTTTCTAATTTTCCGCGCAACTTTCTTAATTTTTTCTTTCATAAGAACCTTGTTCTGACAATAACAAACACAAAAAAAAAAGAATTAGCGAAATCGGTCCAGCCGTTCACGAGTGATGCCGTGACCAAGGGAAATAGGGATTCATTCTTATGTATTTTGATCAACATTTTTACCTTACTATAGGATACATTAATGTCACTAATCCATCCTACTAAGTAGGTAGTGTTGGTACGAGTGCTGCGACTTTTCCGTTTTTAGTTACTCGTAGTAATAAATGCATTGGTTTAATTTATGTAACTGAATTTTCATTTAAACTAGTGCATTTAAACTGAAAAATCTCAAAGCAAAGATTATTCGACTTGTTTTTGCTTTACAATAAATAATAAATGTACCCTTTGCGTGTTATTATGACAACGACAATTGATATGATAGACTGACATTAATCGCGATCATTTACTTTTTAGGAACCAAATACCTTCATCACCTCGGCAACTAAATCGATAATAATAGTAGATGTTTGATATGCCTCTGTTTACCCCTTCCGGGATTATCCAGGCATAGATTTACAAAGTTAATGCTATAAACAAAGTAATTTAAAAACTATCTCTCACTGAACTTTTACGTTAATTGTCAAAAGGTTTCAACTTTTTTTGTCGTCAGCAATTGTGACGATGACTTTGTAACTTGAAAAAGCTTTCACGATACTGACATGGCAAATATCGTTTGTGGTATCATACGTATTTGATGTTTGAAGCTACAAATGTACTTTCATTTCAGTTAAAATGTTTACTCTTGTACTTAAACGTGGGTATGAGAAATACGTATAACATTATGTACTATGAAGTGCGTAAAGATTTCTGGTTAGTTATAATTCACAAAATACTTCAAACCATTCATCTAAATGGTTTGAAGTATGTACAATTGTACATATATAGTACATTAAATGTATAAATCGGGCATTGAATAGAATTGCATCTAAAATGGATACTGGTCACGGTCCACTCATGACCACGATCGGTGCAATTCAATCGCAGCGGGTAGATAAAATGGTGAAGTGAAGGTGTTTTAAATATTATCACGATTACGTTCTAAAATATAATGCAATAACCAATACAAGTCGTCAAGTTTAAAGACATATGGTAAAAACGTAAAACGTAAACGTTTTAGTATGCAGAGAAATGAAAGTAGAAGCAGTGCTGTAATTGTAAAATGGTCGATCGAGAAGTTGCACTTTCGATCAAGACCTAGTAAACACTACCAACGTTAACTGGTTGGGTTTCCATACCTTTATTTTTTGGAAGGTCGTGTAGAATTAACAATTATGTCGCTATCACCAGGGTTACTATAGGAAGGTATGGACGCTGCACCGTTTCCCCGTGACTCATCATCGTCCCTTCGTAGCAAGGATGTCGTGTATCAGGTAATAACTGCTAAAACTAGCATCTTTACATCAATAGAAGTTCAACTCACCATCTTGCTTGACAGTGTTCCCAAGCGGGCCGCAGCTAGCGAACCACACGAAAAGAATCCACCTCAGCATGAGGCCGCGGCGCAATTCCGGCTGGTTGTGGAAGTGCCTGACCGTGGGTTCCGCCCGCGGTGCCGCCATGATGACTGTGAGACCATTGATCCGCTCACATGGTATACCTGGATTTAAATGAAGATTTAGTCAGTCACACGTTGTTCTGCAAGTTCTTATATGATGATGAATTGAATATGGAAGTTTAATATATCAAGGCAGACTTCAAGTAGCTCCATTGGCAAAGCCTCTCGGTGCAGTGGGAGACACAAGATGGTAGATATTATGTACTATGAAGTGCGTAAAGATTTCTGGTTAGTTATAATTCACAAAATACTTCAAATCATTCATCTGAATGGTTTGAAACCAGAAATCTCTAGATGTCAATTAAATCAAATAGTAATAAATGTTGAATATAATTCAAAACTTTTTTAATCTTTCCGAGAATTCAAAACTTTATTGGACCTTTCTTCTCTGTACGTACGTACATAAAAGTTATAAAAACGATTTACCATTTAAGACTTCATATCTAAAAACATTTCTAGACTAAATTCTAAGAATTGCTGAATAACAGTGGCGTAGTCGTTAAAATGGGGCTTTCAAGTATTCTCAGTAAAATAATATAAAATGAGTTTTAACATGGGCTTGATGCCATCAACTGACCATCTCACTATGTACATTTAAAAAAGGCGCACAAATTACAACAACATTACCAGTTCGTTATTTGGTGACGAACGACGACGAACGGTGAAGACAGTATGACAGCTCATAATACACAGTAGTATCACAAGCACTTCATACATTACTTAGCGGCAAGATTATTACACGTACCTTTCTACATAATTCACAATGAACAAACCGACGTGCTTTATCGAGCTTCTGACCTTAATAAATCAAAAAGCTAAAACAGATCTGCAGATAAGGGGCCTTTTAAGACATAACCTTCTGATTTCTATCCGAGTTCCGCACCATAAAACATTGGATAGAGAAGAAAAATATACGTTTTTGTTTGATCATGCTTTCTTTTTTTGTTATTAATTTTCAGAATGTTGATTTAAGTAAGGTTATCGGGAAACGGGAGTAGTAAAATGTTATAAAGTAAGGCTTATCCTGCCGATATTTTTCCGAATTACTATTGACATGAGGCGGTTTCAATATTGGAGATTGTAATGTCGTAAACAAATGAGCCAATTTTGAAATCTGTATAACGCTTATAATAAAAGCATTGCAACTTTTGAATACGGTAAAAATAAATCTTTTTGTGCATGCACTTAAGCTATAAGATCCTCTTTGTGGATTGAAACTAACAACTTCTTTACTGGCACTTCTTTGTCTATCTACTATAAAAGTTTTTCATTGCTTCGCAACCCAGACTTACCGTTCATCGGATAATTTGGATTTCATTATATAATCTATTCTTTTCAACGGACTTCAAAGGCGTTATCTGTTCGATGTGTATTTTTTGTAGTTCCTATATCTAGTTTGTAGTTCTTATATTCAAGAATTAATTAATTGAATTAGTAGTAATACGGTATTACTGGAACGATTTAAGGATTTTCTAAGAGAGTACTGTATTTCTACAAGAACCACATTTTAGTTCCTATCAACAACGTGAAAGTACTAGGTATAAGTTTGTTTTACAACGGAACAACAGTTTTCTGCGGAAATCGACCTGCAAGCTCTGTTTCCGTTTGCTGCCCCTTGCCACGCCTCTGTTGATATAGACGAGCTACCAAGTATCTTGATTATTTACAACTTTGTGTTTGAGAAATATTCTGACATGTTTTTAAGTGCCATACAATCTTTGTACTTAGTACCTATAAGCACTCGCAACATTAATGGTATCAATAATGCGTTGCCGTCCATATCCTTATCCTGCCCTCTGCTGGCTTGAATTCAAGAAAGAAATTTTACGAGCAGTGTCTCTACGAATAATGCCTATTAAAATCGGAGGTGACCAATTCGATTAAAAAATTCTTACTAATATTATAAATACGAATAGAATAGATAGTCTAGAGCCTGAGAAAGGACTACTTTTTAATACGAAAAAGGGGTGTAAGGGGTTGAAAGTTGGGGTTGAAAAGTTGTGTGGAAGTATCATCATATTTAGAGCTAGAAGTTTGAAACTTATTTTTTAGGCTTTTGATTCGATATAAATACACTATTCCACGCGGACGAAGTCGCGGGCACAGCTGGTGGTAAATAAATCGTAGTTTATGGATGCCGGAAACATGATGTATTGGTAATACAGCATCTTTTACCTACATATATGAAGAGAATTCTTTGTACCCCTTTTTAAAGAATTTTGGAACGCATTAACGTGAAATTTAGAGTACTTACAGTTGATATGCAGAGTACAGAAAGCTAATTTTTTTAAGAACATGTCTGACAAATTTAATCATTACGTAAAAACGGGTACATCAAGTTACACGTGTCCCGTATATGCATTGACCTATCATGGTACGTAAGTCAGTACAATTAAGGTTCAAGTTATACTGGCTAATGAAATACACATTGATCGAAATTTGAATATCTTTAAATACTTTGAATGAATAGTGGACGCCGACACAATAGTTAGACATAGCAAAGACAGAGCATTCTACTATAATGTCAGGAATACAATACAACGCAAGATTATTTTAACAGTGGTCTTATGAAAGACTAGCCGTCCCCGCAGTTTCACCTGCGTTTATGGTTACTGCCTCGCTCCTATTGGTCGTAGCATGATGTTATATAGCCCATAGCCTTTCTCGATAAATGGGCTATCCAACACTAAAATAATTTTTCAATTCGAACCAGTAGTTCCTGAGATTATTGCGTTCACTCAAACAAACAATTGGCTATGATTGACTAAATTTTCTTCTTGCGAGATTTAAGCATTGTTTGCTTTGAGGCAGGGTCTTATTTGGAATTTAAACAGGAAGAATGTATAGTTTCTAATTAAAATTATTTATACCTTTTGTATTTTGGATTTTTTTTTTCTTTTTTTTTCTTTTCGGTTTTTCTTTTATTTGTTTATTTACAATTCTAAAAATTTTCAGACAGATGTATTTTATGTATTAATGCTATCTGTTGTCTGTGAGCGTCATTCACTACATCCGGTCTTAGCAGAATATCAGCGCCACCTCTTAACTAAAAAGTGGCCCAATGCTGAGCTAAGAACCATTTTTGTACCCTGTAGTCTTATGTCACTGTGTTATAGATAATCTAAGAATAGTTTTATAATGTAATTTTAGTGTGTTGAATTTACTGTAAACTGTAAACAGGAGTACAAAATAAATTCATTTCTTTCTTTCTTTCTTTCTTTCTTTCAAACAAACTCTTCACCTTTATAATATTAGTATAGATAAAAAAAAAAAGTTTTATTTATTTCAAAGTAGTTTTTGCTCGTGGCTTCGCTCTCTCGGGAACAGAACGTTATTTTAAGATGAAAAGTACCCTATGTCTTGGTTGTAACACTGATAACGTGCATTGCATCTCGCCCAGTGAGGGAGGTTATCGGAGGCCCTAACCCTTCCCTCTTCCTCTCTTCCTTCCTCGCTCTTATTCCGCCCTTCTCCTACTCCCACCTTAAAGGCCTTTTTGAGTTGCAGGTGCTCATGGGCGGCGGTAGTCATTTACCATCAGGTGACCCGTCTGTTCGTTTTTTTTCTTTGTTTTTTGGAATATGCAAACGAGCAGACGGGAGTTTGCCCCCTATACTATAAAAATAATAACGATGATTGAGTAGTTAATTAAGGTGTGAAAGAGTAATAAACAAACCATTAGGATTAGAATCTCACTCGTCGTGTGTCTCAACCGCATCGTCATTTTTTAATCTGTCGTATGTATAAACTTTCCTAGAGTGTTTCTCAAGTCCATGTACAAAGTCCTAATTTAATAATAATTATCTGGGATATGCATATTACATAGCACTCACTAGACTGAAACAACAGAATACATAATAGTACAGGTACAGAAGTCTTACTCCGCTAAATCATTTAAATAAATAGCGACTCTTGCATTGACAAAATAAAGTCACAATTCGGATGGTACAACGCTAATTACCTACAGTTATATTCACCTAGAAGTTGCTTCTCTTTTTATCGCGTAACCTTTATCTATCCTGACGAACGGTGCGACTTTAGGTTTGTCTTTTTTCAAAGAATTATTTAATTTGAATATTTAATTACCAGTAAGCTATGTGCCTATTACTCCATTTTTTATGACCAAATAAACCTAGGCTAGGTACTAATAACTCGATAGTCTAGATCCAGACGGATGACGCGACGCATCGAACTTAACGTGCGGCCCGGCCGGCGCGCGGCAGCCCACTCTATTTTGGCACGATTAGTCGACCTCGCTGTGTACTTGTAGCTTTACCTATAACTCCACTGCGGAGTGGCCCTGGCCTGCCCAAACTAAGCTGAACTTGTGCTATATGTTCTAAATATATCGTGGGAGTGGTATATTTTATCATGGGAGAGCCATGCTCCGGCACGATTGGCCGGCTTGACCGGAGTGATACGGCCTCATAGAAAACCGGCTGTGAAGCAGTGCATTGCTTTTCGCCGAGTGAGTGAGGTTACCGGAGGCCTTAATCCTTTCCTCCCCCCTCTCCCTCTCTTCCCCTACTCCCACCTTAAAGGGAGGCAACGCACTTGTGACTTTTGAGTTGCAGGTGCCCATGGGCAGCGGTAGTCATTTACCATTAGGTGACCCGTCTGCTCGTTTGCCCACTATACCTTAAAAAAAAAATACGTTTATAAAAATAAATACATTCTTACAGGGCTTGGACTCAGAGGCAACAGCAGTTTGAGTTACAGATATGCAACATCAGACAGACATCCAAAGATTATGTGGATGTCTATTACGCCTCTGCGTGTCCCTTAAACCTATACAGGCGTGATTGTATGTATGTGCACGTTTCAATGTAAAAGGCAGCTGAGCCATGTGCATATAATTTATTTAACAACGCAGCTACGAGTTGTATCAAATTGTCATGCTTGTTATTGTAATTTTAATAATAACACACGCAGTAGTCTCTTGTTGCCATATTTAAATTTGAAAGGATGTGACATGCAGGCAGACAGTTGTTATTTCTCAGAACTACAAACACAATGTGTAATTTGTTGCAAACTTTGGTGAAAAATTAAGTTGTTTCGAGAAGGCGATTTATAGAAATAAGAAATCGCCTGATGGTTGAATGTCGACCGGTCGGTTAAGTTTTGAATGGTTTGTTTTATATCAATCGCCAGTCTAACTTGACCTGTTGTTCTATAGCCATTTTCTAACATGACAGGTCAGCATTTATACTGGGGCCCTGTAGCTTGTTGTAGCCGTTGGTCACATAATTTTTCAATTTATAATACAACTATGCAAAATTTTGGCAAATCTATCACACGAGAATCGTATATTTTTCCAGGATAAAAAGTAGTCTATATGCTATTCCAGACTAGAATCTATCTCTGCTCTAAATTTCATTCACATCTGTTTAGCCGTTTTAGCGTGAAAGAGTAGCAAACATCCATCCATCCTCACAAATTTTAGCCTTTTTAATATTAGTAAGATAAGATTAATAAAAATTGTAACTTTCTGCACTTCTAATGAACCTTAATTATTTTTAATATTCTCTAGATTACATATACAAGTGCAGAAATTTAATTTTTTTAAATAATATGTGCTCTAAAGGTCAAAATATTTAACTTTAGAGCACATTGGCGACCCGCCCTGGCTTCGCTCGGGTGCAATGTGGTGAACAATTATCGTCATATGTCAACAAATTAACACAAAACAATATAAACCTATACGTATAAACCTTCCTCTTGAATCACTCTATCTATTTATCAAAACCGCATTAAAATCCTTTGCATAGTTTAAAAGATCTAAACGTACAGACGCCGGGAAGGGACTTTGTTATGTAGAGATACCTTTGTTATAAGGTCCAGTGTATATTTTGACCTGTCATTGTACGAAAGTCGATACAATGACAGGTCAAGTTATACTGGTAAATTCAAAACGGTCGGTTCAGGTCAGGGGAGCTCTAGTGTCTAAGTAACATATTTAATTAAGACGTATTTTAGGACAATGTTAATTCGGGGTACACACATGGTCTTGTCACATTCTTGCATAAATCCCTTACGATATTTTCTTAAGAGCGGAACAATCATACGGTACCAAATGACCTACAAACTCACGCACGCCCTAAAATTTATTACCATAATAGTAATATGATTGAACACATCGTGCCCGTAATTTTGAACGTGGTTCGATGTCTAATAATGTTATTTTTGTTCACCAATAAGGTGGTTGCGTGACGGGGGCTAATTCTTGCAGCTTTTACTTTGCAGTTACTTGCACTCTTATTCGTTTAAAGATAAGGTTGAAATTCGAGCGCTTAAGAGAAGTTCGTTTATCACAAAAGTTGGTACCATAGTGAGTTATCGTGTTGCCATTGTCTGGAATGTCGCGCTGATCGAGTGTTTTATTCTTTACTGGTATTTTAGTGGATGAAATTAGACATTGAGTTTAACGTTCATGTACCTAGAGGGATTTGAAATGTACTGTGGTTTGAATAGGAGGAATATACCTATAACATATTATATATTGAAAATTACTCTGTAACTAATGAGTTAATTTAAATCGTATATTGTGATCGTATTCTGTAGTAGTATGGGATACATAGGCAGCACTAAAAATATCGGGAATGGAATATTTCCACCATTCCATCATATTAAAATCTTTTTAATTGAAAACTCCTTGGTTTTAAAAATCGAATACCATTTATTTATTTAAAAAAAAGATTCTCGGCCTTCTCACAAGGTCTTCTCAAACTTGTTTAGTCGTTGAGAAAATGGAATTGACTCGAGAAAATTCAAGGGCGATGATTTATTATGACTTTCGAAGCGGTTTAACACAAAACCAGTGTGTTGACCGGATGCTTTCTGCATTTGGTGATGAAGCCCCATCCAAAACGACAATTTATCGATGGTTTGCTGAATTTCAACGTGGACGTGTCAAGCTCAGTGATGATCCCCGTCAAGGTCGTCCAAAAACTGCAGTCACCCAAGAAAACGTTGACGCTGTGCGTAAGCTGATTGAGGAAGATCGACATGTGACATACCGCGAAATTCAGGCAAATTTAGACATTGGCATGAGTCAAATACAAATAATCTTGCATCAACAATTAGGTGTAAAAAAGTTGTTTACCCGATGGATACCGCATTTGCTCTGTGAAGAGCAAAAAGCGGCTCGCGTTACTTGGTGCGTCAGAACTCTCGAAAGATTCCACGCAGGATCCTCAAATGCTGTATACAACATAGTATCAGGTAACGAATCCTGGATATACGCGTACGAACCCGAAACAAAAAACCAGTCACGAGTTTGGGTGTTCGAAAATGAGTTAAAGCCAACTAAAATTGTTCGTTCACGGAGTGTTGCAAAAAAAATGGTGGCCACGTTTGTCTCCAAAACCGGCCATGTTGCGACTATTCCTCTTGAGGGACAAAGAACGGTTAATGCAGAATGGTATGCTAGCATTTGTTTGCCACAGGTCGTTTCCGAACTCCGTAAAGAGAACTGCAGCCGCCGCATTATCCTCCATCACGATAATGCGAGTTCTCACACCGCGCACAGAACAAAAGAGTTTTTAAAGCAAGAAAACATAGAATTATTAGACCACCCGCCGTACAGTCCCGACCTAAGCCCTAATGATTTCTATACTTTCCCTAAAATAAAGAATAAATTGCGTGGTCAGAGATTTTCATCACCTGAAGAAGCTGTGGACGCCTACAAAACGGCCATTTTGGAGACCCCAACTTCCGAATGGAATGGTTGCTTCAATGATTGGTTCCATTGTATTTAAAATGTGTCAAATTTCGCGGAGAATACTTCGAAAAGCAATAAATACATTTTTAAATAGTAATGTTGTGTTACTTCCTTGATTCCTGAAATTTTCAGTGTAGCCCTCGTATGTGTACGTTAAATTTTAACTTGGCAGATTTTTTAAAAATTGATTTCGGCAGTTTTGATTTCCTGCGCAGGTATAATTTAGTTTTTTCAATCCCTCGGGAAGAGCAACGAGGGGGAGAGGGGGGCGAGGAGAACGGGCGGAGGTTGAGAGTTGGGAAGGGTTAGGGCCTCCGGTAATCTCACTCATGCGGCATAAAGCAATGCTACATTGTTTCACTGCCGGTTTTCTGTGAGGCCGTCTTATCATTCCGGTCGAGCCGCCTCTTACCTGCCGAAGCATGGCTTTCCCACGAAAAAATTTCATTCAGGGTAAAAAGGTGTCCTATGTCCTTTTCTGTACTCTGATAACGTGCACCTATGGAAAATATTATGATCGTCGGTTGAGTGGTTCGTGTTCGATCGTGAAACCGTAATGAACAAATAAAATAACATTCGCATTTATATTCTAGTTACTTAGGGGTCGTACAGTTTCATTTAAACAAATAATTTCTATTCTCAAGGTAGAAAAAAAAAATAACGTACGTGGGAGAGCCATGCTTCGGCACGTATGGGCCGGCTCGACTCCGCTCGATACCACGGCCTCACAGAAAACCGACACTCTTCCCCCCTCCCCCTGTTCTCCTACTCCCACCTTAAGAGGCGGCAACGCACTTGTGACTCTCGAGTTACAGGTGCCCATGGGCGGCGGTAGTCATTTACTATCACGCGACCCGTCCGCTCGTTTGCCCCCTATACCATAAAAAAAAAAGAAAAGCAAAGGAAATTTCAATAACGGTTCCATGTGGTAGAAGAGCGTCCTACCTTGCACCTACTCCTCCTTTTAATTTTATTTGGATTTTTTCCAAACATTGGTATTGATAACACACAAATGGACACATATCCAGCTACTAATAGACCAGACGTTAGTATAACAGGACCTTGCAGATCTCCTTAAATGCGATAGTTCCCACGTCAAAAATAGACCGTAGCTTAGACAACAAAAAAATAAAAAAAAGAGGTTCACTCTAGAGAACTTCTTTTTTTAAACTATTTAACAAAAAGGTTTAAAGAAGGCAGAAGAGTATGATATCATCGATAATTGTTACGTGACGACAAAAAAAAATTTATGAGCAAAATAAACTGTTGAAAACCCAATGTACTGGATAAACCTTACTAGAAAGGGCTGCAAAACTGTTATGATTCATTCCATTAATTCCGCGCTATGACTTTGTAAGCACGTTTCGGAAAAAAATAAACTATTATGATACGAGCATGATCGGGCTCAAACTGACATCTGAACCAATTCTAACCGAGCATGATTCTTCAAAATTGTTTGAAAAAGATATCGAACAAAAAACCAACCACATTTCTATGCAGCTTTTTTATAGAATTGGTTTCTAAAGTGTACAAACACCTGTCAAGCGCGATTTGGGCCTTGCAGTATTAATATATCATTCGTATAGTTTTATTATAAAGACTATTGAAGCCAATTATAACACTGAAAAACTTTTTAGATGGTGCTAGTTATTCTGCCTAAAAGCAACAATAACAAATCCATGATATATTTTAAAAATATATACATATCATGTGTCGTTTTCAAACCTTTACAAACTTAAGAAAATATGAACATTATATTTAAAAAACATGGCCAAGTGTGAGTCGGACTCGCGCGTGAATCGTACAAGATTTAAATTAAGATCCAGCAAAAAAAACCAGGTTTCTAGTAGGCGAGACCCCTTAAATTTTAATAGAAATACACATTTTGTGAAAATTTCAACTGTCTACCTATTACGGATCATGAGATACAGCCCGCTGACAGACAAGGACAGCGGAGGCTTAGTAATAGCGTCCCGGTGGTTACCCTTCATGTTCGGAACCCTAAAAAATACATCTGGTATGCATGAGGACCATCCTTGAAGACAAACAAAGGAATAATGTAATGAGACAACGAGGTAAATTTCTTGCAAAGATTATTTTAACCTCTTTTTTGAATCTGGTTCAAAATCAGACCAAGTCACAGACAAATCTGTAATCATATTTATTCTTTCACCTTAGATACCCATCGAAACTTGTTCATAAAATATCAGATACCATCGTTTTAAGTGTTTACTTTAGTAGTAAGTAATCCGATAATTCGTAATTTTATTAGTTTATATTTGTCATTCAAATTATCAAAATCTTCTAAGCAATGTCAAAATATATTCAATGGTTTTCTTTTACCAACGTTGAAGTACCACACTGATGCGTTTCGTTCGAAATCAGCTTCCAAATTAACATATATTACAGTTCATAAACATTACGTATAATATATAAATATACAATAAAACTGTCTAACCACTAATCCTACTGATTCATATCGAACCGGTTGAAATGCACCTTTAGTTAAGTATGAACGTTTGGTTAACTTTAGGCAGGTGTTTTGTTGGTCGGTTGGTTTTTTACGTTTTCCGTTTTGGTGAATTTACGAGTATTTTTACCTTACAACGATTTGGGGCATTCGGTTTTGTATATCGTTAATATCTCATGATTGGTTTTTATACTACTAAGGTCATGGGCGTACCCAGCTTTTGATCGGTGGGGGGGGAAGAATTTTTTTATCGACCCAGCGGGGGAGGGGCAAATTATTTTTCCTCCCTGTTCAAAGAAAAGCATGGCACGTTTAATAGAAATCAGTTCCTGGTGCCTATCAAGCATACGACAAACCTATATGATGCAGCGATGTATCCTGCAATGTCGCAGAGCTCACGTTTTCGATTACAGCTCTAAGTAAATATTTTCATGCTCGAGCATGTCTACTTGCATTAGTCTAGTCAGTCTGGGTGTTCCTATTCACCAAATCATTATCATTCACAAAAAAAATGCTATGTTTATTTTGGTCTAGATGTGTGTATGTCTCAGAATACTATTTTTATATGTTGTATTAAAATCACCACCTGCCGCGCTAAATCCACAAAATCAAACGTTAATAAATACAATTTCAGACTAAACATCAAATCACTATGATATGTATATTATAAAACAAAGTCCCCGGCCGCATCTGTCTGTCTGTTCGCGATAAACTGAAAAACTACTAAACGGATTTTCATGCGGTTTTCACTAATAGTACACAGAGTGATTCATGAGGAAGGTTTAGGTGTATAATTTGTACCCGTGCGAAGCCGGGGCGAGTTGCTAGTATATTTACAAATTTCAAATCACATGTATGCCAATTGCCTATTGCAAATCAACAAAGACATTTAAGCAATCGCAGACTAACAGGACTTCCTTTTATTCATTTATTAAATAATGGACTTGTGCCAATATTCAAATAAACATACATCTCTGCATATAAATGCCATGAATTATTAAATGCAGTTATTGTCTGCAAATGGCAAAGTGGTATCACAAATAGATTTCTGTCTTAAAGTTTAATATTCTGATGAGCAGTGCTTTCATCATCATACAAAAGGACGACAGTCGTGATCAACGTGAGGTTTATTTACACAATGATATTCTAATGAGCGGTTAATGATAGAGATATGGCATCAATCAATGTCTTCTCGATAACTTTTTTTGTTGGCATTATACAGAGGAAAGGACACGGTAAAAAAAACTTCAAATACCAGTGCATTCAACAAAGTTTGCTGATAAATCTTTTACAGTTGAAGCAGCGTGTCTCTGGAATGCCCTACCATTTTCTATCAGATAAGCACAATCCTTAGGATCTAGAACAGATATATAATCTAATACTATGCATAATTATAATGTATGTATTTAGGAGTATGTATATATATATATATGTATTTGTGTATGTGTATATGTATGTATTTGTGTAAATATGTATGTGAGCATATACTAATAGTGGGTACATATTGGTACATTATTATATATTTGACACCATAACCACCCACACTAAATCATTACAGTCTTGTCCATCCAAAGGTTGTCTGGAAGATATTGCTTGTCGTGATAAGGCCGCCCATTGTGCATTTTATGTTTAAGTTGTTTTTTATATACATTTATATTATGTATTTGGTGTACAATAAAGAGTACTTACTTACTTACTTACTAAAACCTCATATTAAGTACTAGCAGTTTTACCATTTTTTTTTTTTTAATTTGTGGAAACCCCCACGGGTCATCACCTCACCGGGGCCAAACGGCGAGGTGGTATGTCGGACTCGAACCGACTAAAACCACACAGTGTTCCATCACCGGGTCTTATAGCCATGGCCTCAGGTGTACCCTAGAAAGGAAATCCCTGTGAACCCCGGCAGACTTGGCCGCCTGATAAACCAGGTAACCCCACTATGAGGTGCAGATGGTTCTATCCCCTCTAGTTTTGAGAGGCGCGCGCGGAACACGTCGCGCCACCGTCTCGGGCCTGCTTCTGCTAGGGTGACAGATAGCCCCTTCTGTCACCCCCAGGCAAGCGCTCATGGAGGCCGGAGATCGTTTTGCACTCTCCGGCGCCTGGTGCGTCTTCTGCGGGACGGAAGAGTACTTGTTCTCTCCCGTTCCCTCTCCGCCGCTTCTTTGGCATCCATCACTACCTCACAGAAAGAGGCGGCGGAATCCCACGCACTCTCGCTCTGGACCATGGACATAATCATAGTCTTCAGCGAGAGGCTACCAACACCAATGGCCGCGTGAGGTCAGCACGCTGCTGCGCCCACGCAGAGCACTCCACCAGAGTGTGGAGTGCGGTATCCTCGCGGCGGCCCCCGCAGTGGTGGCACACAGACGTTGGCTCCCGGCCTATGCGACACAGGTACTTCCCGAAGCAGCCGTGTCCGGTGAGTACCTGCGTTATCCGGTAGGAGAGAGCGCCATGTCGCCTCTCCAGCCAATCCTCCATGACGGACCTTACCGCCACAATCGTGGCGTGCCCCGCGCTCGGTCGCTCAAGTCGTTCTTTCCACTGAGCCATGAGCACCTGGCGGAGCTGAGACCGTTGCACCTCGATTTCACGGGGGACAGGTTCCAGGTCCTGCTCTTGCACCTCCCTGCGCCACTGGTACAGTGATGCGAGGGATTTCGCTTCCAGGTCCCATGGCGGAGTTCCGGCTAGGAGACTCGCCGCTTCAAAAGAGATCGTGCGGTATCGACGTCGCAAGATAGCAACATTGCGGGTTGTCAGGGACTAGCAGTTTTACCTGCGCTTATGGTCGCTGTTCCGTTCCTAACGGTCGTAGCGTGATGTTACATACCATCCCTGCCTATAACATTCTTCAATTAATACTCTATCTAACACAACAACAATTATTGAAATCCGATAAATAGTTTCAGAGATTAATGCGTTTAAACAAACAAACAAAAACCCCTTCAGCTTTATTTTATTAGTACAGATAACATATTTTTAAGAGGCAAATGTTTATTGTTAGTCATAGACGCAATAAATGATAATGTCAAAATGGCTCGTAAGGTCCATAATCTACTAATGAAAACTACAAACCTACCCACTGTGTAAATATACAAATTAACCCACAAACAAAACCCTAAAACCCATCCACTACAAAACCTAATTATTATTTATTTGACACCTTGAAAATGAGAACAACTATAAATATGATAGTTTTATTCCTGTAATTATTCCTTGCAATAATAGATTTAAAAAAATTACAGATTTTGTCCTTAAAATATTTATTATAAGGAACCTGTAAATAACTGAACCTTTAATATTTGTAAATCCTAAATTACAGCAACAGAAAGAGATTGCTTGAATTGTGATCTTGAACGTACTTATACGTTCAAGCCTTGGAAGGCATCTATTCGCATTGCTCAGATTATATGCTGGGTCATTCCAAACATCAATTAGATATTGATATCGAACATCGAATCTCGAATATCGAACATCTGTCAGTCAAACGCAGCAATATCACTTAACCACAAACAAACGAATCCTTGATTTGTCTTCACATTCTGTCTCATTCTAACAACAGAATACCGCCTTTAAAAAGAGCAATAAAGAAATTCATTAGGGAGGGAAAAGGCAGCTTTTATTGCACATTGAGTGCACTGGGGTCTCAATCCGTTTGGAAATAACTCGGTCAGAACGAAGGGATGCATCGATAACGCATCACGTGGTTAAATAGAATTGTCTGGAAATTGGCATGTTGACAGTGGCATATTAAAGTGTCCAAGCTCCTGTTGGATAACTAGAGACATAGATTTGATGTTTTGACGACTTTTGTTCTTGACATAAGCTTACTGAAAACATTGTACTTTATCATAAAACAAAACATTTTTCAAAGGTCATACACACAGTATTTTCAGATTTCATTAACAAAAACAGCCGTTTTCAAAATAATAATAATAACTTGACACATCTCACACACGGCTGTCTGATCCCAAACTAGGCAGAGCCTGTACTATGGTAACCAGACTGCTGATAAACATACTTATATATTTCTAAATACATACATATTATAGATAAATATAAATAAAACGTAAAACATCATTTGAAAACTTTAAATGCTCTCCTGTAAAGTTACTAAAAATCAAATCTGTCATTTTTCTACGAGGACGACGACGTATCTATTCATTTCTTGTAATTAATCAGTACTACTTTCCTAATGTTATATTTCTGAGAGTGAGAAGGATAAGTAACCGTTTACGAACGTGTTTGTAGACCCGATTTCTGAAAGGAAATATTCTTCAACTAACAGATCTGTTAAGTTAACAGGGGTGTCAAAATTGCGTTTGAAATAAGATTTTGCAATAAAATTGACAGCTCTGTAATCTGAACTGTCAAAGTGCGTAATCATGCTTTCAGTAACTCAATAATACTTGACAAGGGCTTTTACATTCGATTAGATTATACTTTACATTGATTGCCTTCCAGAATTGGTGTGTGAGTTGTTAAATATATTACAAAAAATGCAGTTTTTCCAAGACAAGATGTTCTATAAAGACATATCTATATACAACATCTTGTTTTGGAAAGAAGATCTTATGTCTGTCAAATGAAGTTACGATAATGATGTGCGCACACATTATTTTTGAATCCAAAAAGTTAAGTGGAATTTTAATTATTAGATGAATTTAAGAAATCTATTTAAGACATTTTCTTTTAATAACTATTAGGTATAATTATTACTGAGTTGTTTTTATCTATGTTTGGTCAAAATCTGTACAGCGGTTTCCTAGATATAAGCTTTATTCACTTGTAGTTGTTTGTTATTAACTATTTATTACTTTAGCAAGCAAGCTTTCGAATCCACGTCGAACAGGACAGGTTATTGTATAAGTCTTATATATCTAAATATTAATATGTGGAAAGAATTCTTTGTACCTCTTTTTAAGAAAATGCCCCGGACGAAGGAATGTGAAATTTCGAATACTAAAAGATTATATGTAGAGGAAGGGCAGAACTTAAAATGTTTTTTTTATGATATAGGGGGCAAACGACCAGACAGGTCACCTAATGGTAAATGACTACCGCCGCCCATGGGCACCTGCAACTAACACCTGCAACTTGTGACTCTTGAGTCACAAGTGCGTTGCTGGCCTTTAAGGAAGGAGTAGGGGACGGGGAGGAAGAGGACGAGAGGAGGGGAGAGGGGAAGAGGGGGAGGGAAGAGTTAGGGCCTCCGGTAAACCTCACTCACTCAACGAAAAGCAATGAAATTATTGCTTCACTGCCGGTTTTCTGTGAAGCTGTGGTATCACTCCGATCGAGCCGGCCCATTGCATCAACATCACTTAGCATAGATATCTTGAATAAACATGTGCACTTACATACGAGTGGTTCTCACTACTCATAAGTATTGTCACGCGAAGGGAGGCTTGGCTGGCGTGAAAAGTATTTGATTGCGTGACTGACTAAACTTTACAATGGAAAATAAGGGGATTATCTCGAAAAGTTTCCGGAATAAGGTTTTAATTTATTTGTAAAACAATATAGAATTGTAGACATTTTACTTTGTAAGCAATTGAATTTGTGTTTACCATGAATATTAATTTTCATATGATGAATAAGTTGAGTAAGAGAAAGATAACCTGTCCTTTGATGTATCCTTGGCAACGTGTATGCAAAATTTCACGATGATCGGATGAATGGTACGGGTAACATTGATTTTTTATATATTATTTTAAGAAAATATACCAAAATGTTTTTTATATTAGTTGGTTATTTGTGTTTCACGCCGATCGATTTTTCTTGGAAATCGCTGTACTGTGACACACCAATTGTGTACCAATACTAGTGATGTAACGCTTTTAACGCAACGCAATTCTCATAATTTTTGACATTCGCATTTGCAAAAAAGATGCGAAAGTTTGGCGAATGTGTTTAACAAACGAAAAAGAAATTATTTGTGGTAATTCATCTGCTAACTTTTATATTTTTTGGTTATATTTGAATAAATAATAATGGAACGGTCTTGAGTAGGTTTACTAAACTGAAAACATTTTCTCTTTTGTTCTTGTTACTATAATTAAAATTTAGATTTAACTGAACTAAAAAAAATGATGATACATAATAATGTCTTTATAGAAAAATACTTCAATGGCCTAATTAATTTTATAATATCTAATAAGCCTAATTACATAATATACTAAGAGGCACAATTAACCGGTAACCTATTAAATGTTGATTTCTTCAAAACTCCTTTATAATTTAATTGTTCTTGTTACAATACTAAGCTAAGTGAATCTTTTACAAAAATAATCAAACAGGAGTTAGATATAAAATGGTTGGTGGGATATGAAAAAATGTGAAATTAGAGTTTTCTTACTAAAAACAACAATGACGAAAATATTGATTTTAAGGAAAATCTGCATTTTAATTGTCACATTAATAATGGATATTTCATCTTCTGGTATCAATACATAACTACTTGTAATCGATTTGAAAGCCCGTCGAGTGTATGTTGAATCTCGCTTTAATGAATATTCTCCCACTTATCACTAGCTGCAGTTTTTAGCTCTTTGATGGTCGTAAGAGCTAGTCTACAGCTTAACCAGACCTGTTCGATTGGATTCAGATCAGGACTACGAGCTGGCCACCGTAATGACTGAATATTGACCTCGTTAATGTATTCAGTGATAGCTCTCGCGGTGTCTTGTCATGCATTAAATCAAATTTATCGCCAATAAATGGAGCAAATTGAACCACATGTGGTTCTAAGATTTCTTCTTGATACTTGTGAGCATTAACACTGCCTCTGTCAAACTACCTACTACTAACTCCATACAAGCGTCATAAGAAATGCCACCCAACACCATTATTGAACTCCTAACGTAGTCCACTGTTCCGGCACAGCATCCAGCAAACTGTTCATCGCAGCATCTATATACGCGCTGATGTCCACCAGGACCACGTAAAGAAATTCTTAATTCGTCTGATAAGAGAGCTGCCTAAAATTGATCAGTTGTTCAATTTAAGTGTTCTCTGGAAAACGCAAGTCTCGCTCTCTTGTGAGCTGTAGAACTCGAGCTAGTCGAAATACTCTCAAACCCTCCCTGGTAACATTTTTCTTATTGTTTCTATACTTACGCTTACATCTCGTACCTCAAACAACCAGCGACGAACCTCAGAAACTGACATGAACTAATTTCGAAGAGCTTTCGAGACGATTATAACGATCATTTCTTTCTTATGTACACCTTCTACGATCTTGTTCAGACCTTCTTGTACAGGAACTTGTCTCTCTGTCGGATAGCATCTTGTATGGTGGTACGCGGATTTCCAAGCATCCGTCCAATCAGACGCTGGCTAAACTCAGCGTTTGCTAGTGCCACTGTCCTGTCTCCGATTATGCCCAGTGGCATTTTATTGCTGAAAAAGAAACTACGACACCCCAAACCTTCGTCTTAGCCAATAAAAAAATGTATCAATCGTTTTCCGTCCTCTATTGCAAAAATAGTTAAATGCATGAAAAAAAAATTAAAACAAAATTTGTAGATAACTTTAGCTCTACAGTTTTATAATAGATTTCAACATCTTTTGAGGCATAGAAAGCGAAATATTTGCAAAAACCCTATTTTTATGACCGTTGACCCTGAACATCTGAAGATAAGCACATGAAATTTTATGAGACTTTTGAGACAATATTTAGAAAGCCAAAATAAAGGTTTATATGAGTTTCCGCTTGTTATCTCTCATTCCCAGGTAAATTTTATTATTAAAACCCACCAAAACAAAAGGCTGCCCTTCACTGCCAAAAAAACCGTTCACTGTGGCCCCAAAGTTCCAAGACATAGACCTATATCCATATCATCTTAGAGAGTATTGGGATCGATCTGGAAATTTTTAGTTCCGATGTCACCTAGAAGGTAAGACCAAACTGGCATCCAAAAAACTCAGTATGCTAAATAGAGCGAAGAGGTTTGTCCCAAGGCAAAGACTTCTATTATATAAATCACAAGTCCGTCCCCATATGGAGTACATCTGTCATTTCTGGGTGTGAGCTCCTGGATACCACCTCGGGTTTTTGGACTCGTTGCAAAGACGTGCTGTGTGAATCGTCGACGATCATAAACTCACAAGCGATATTGAGCCCGCTACTATTACACATTTTTTCTACCAATTAAAGAAAATGAAATATTTACTCAGAAACTCAAACTGAAGTGTGTAAAGCAGTCTAGCGTTACTAAAAACTCTTTCAGTGGTACACTTGTTGGTGGTTGGTGGAGTACCTAACCAAATATTCTCGGACCATTCTCTCTCTCACCATCCATCACAGAAGCCTACATTATTAAAAAAAAAAAATTTCTTTCTCACATCTTTTATACAAACAAAAAAATCATCAATATAAGGCGATGCGAAACGTCAAGCCATTCGTACATTTTGATTGCTCTTTAGTTGAAAAGTCAACATTCGCGAATACTGGATATAAATATTCGCATTCGCGTATGTGAAAAATCGACATTTGTTACATCACTAGCCTATAAATCAAAATTGCGTGTAATTTCTCAATACGCAAAACAGATACCACACAATATGCATGATTAGGACTGCAAGTAAACGCACGGAGTGTTTTGAATTTTTTTGATTGTGGGAATTTTTGATCTCAACTATAAGCCCCGATGCCGATAGGATATGAGAGACGATAGCGAATTGAAACCTTCGTCACTCACTCAGGAGGAAACACGTGCCAACTACCCGTTGTTAGCAACCACTGTAAAAAGGCGTGATGGTTGAGCACATACATATTAGTTTGTGGGTCACTAGGTATATTTATCTAGCAAACTTGAACTTTGATTGACTTGATGTAAGAGTTGCTATTTCCTTAAAGGTCTTTCTAAAGTAAGCCATCTGTTGTACTAATTAATGTGTGACGTAAAGAAATACCAATTGAGAAGAAAACCCACCTCATCAGTTCGGTATAGATTGATTACCACTTCTGAACGACTCGCTCGAATGTATAGCTTATTTACTATACGAACTTAGTTGTAATTTTCCTTTCGTATAATTAATGTGTCAATTGTACAAAAGCATAAATAAAAGCACTAATAATGTTTACTGCATTTTATCAATCAGCAAAGGGTCAAAGGGGATATTAATACCTAATTAACTGTAGTGTGCCACTTTAGTCTCGAAGCACTTTCATAATAAGTAAATTACTAATTCACCGATAAAATCCCCGGTAATAAGATCCGTCAAACAATCATACGTCTGATCATAAGATGCAGAAATGGTCGAAGTCGAAGGCACTCAAAACAAAAACACACATAATTATAAGTAATTAGCAACCCGCCCCGGCTTCGCACGGGTTGTAGAGTCATTTTCAACAATCATCATAATATTTCAACCAATTTACATAAAACGTTAACAAATTATACCTCTAAACCTTCCTCATTAATAGTGATTCATGAGGAAGGTTTCACCAATAGACACAGTGGAGTCTATTGGTGAAAACCGCATGAAAATCCGTTCAGTAGTTTTTCAGTTTATCGCGAACAGACAGTCAGACAGACGAGGCGGGGGACTTTGTTTTTATAATATGTAGTGATTTTACTGAAGGTCTATCCTCCATGATATACTGTATGTACCATAAACGTCTTATCGGCACTCTAAAAGGACCATAGATGTAAAATAGTAAAAGAAATAGAAGAGTCATAGATTGACGATAACTTCCTTACATGGACTAGATGGAAATTGGAGAAATATTCTGTCATTTGCTAGTATTGTATCCGATAATACAGTTTCACGCAAATTTATTCGGCAAAGAATGTATTCTTTGCCGCTTCTGGAGCGCATTGTCGTTTGCAATTGTACTTAGAAATGTATACTGTATACAAAATTGGGAACACTAACCCGTGGCCTATAATAATAAACGTCATCAACATAATAATGTGTACATTATACAATTATATAATTTTGATGTTATTAATTAAAAAAACCGGACAAGTGCGAGTCTGACCCTCACCGAGGGATCCGTACGTACTTGTACGTAAATAGTTCATCCATCTCGTAAATTGATTCTCGAAGATTATTGCCCGTTATTTCCGAAAAATAAACTTAACTTTACCGTTCTAAAAATACTTTCTCATACATCGATGTACGACACAGGCAATTTTTGGAGCGCAAAATATAGTAAGTTTGTAAACGCTTATTTTTATGTGATGTAACAACCAATTTACGACTTTCGGAACTTTTTCCTTTACCCGTACTGTGACACCTTGTTTCTAACCAAATTTCATGATTCTAGCTCAATGGAAAGTAACCTATAGGATTCAATTTACCTGCAAAGTGTTAACATTTGTTAAAATACAATATATATTAATACTTAAATGGCCGTATCTTCTGATTGCGTGGATTTAAAAGCTTTATTTTTTTACAGTTTCAAGGAACCACGTATTCCTGAGAAAAGTGTCGTGACAGACAGCTAGATAGACAGACAACGAAGTGATCCTATTAGGGTTCCTCTTTTCCTTTTGGGGAACGGAATCCTTGAAGAAAAGTTTTAAGTTACTAACTACAAATAGAATATTAAACTCGAACCTAAAACTAGAAAAATTGTGACTTTTAACCTATTTGAAAAGCAAATCTCTCTCTGTAAGAAGATACACGTTCGTAAAAATAAAAAACCCAGCATAAAATATTCATAAGAGATTTTCAATATTTCTATAATTATAACTCCTGTTTTTTTTTAACTCTAGAACTAAAATCTTAGTTTCATATCTCTTTTGGACTCATGCCTATTGTATTTCTAATATGTCTGTGAAATGTGCCTACTCACAAAAAACGATGTCAGACCGATGTTCAGTAAAAGCTTCATCTACAGTCTGTTTGCTATGAACAAACTGACGCAGTCGGGGGCAATAACGTCCATCCATCGTCCTGGAGACTCATGGACGAAAGATTTGTAATAAAAACTCGAACTGAACCAAAACTTACTGTGAATTGAGCAAAATAAAGCATGAAATAGATTGATTTTAAGACTCATTTTAGGTATTTCAATAAAACCTAGAATTTCGGCACTAACTTAGTATGAGTCTTTGTGAAGGCCTATGTTACCTAGTGAATGGAGCTTTATATTTACGGCTTGAACGCACTTAGGAAATGTTTTGCAATAAAATAGTATTTTTATACATAGAGAAACAGTTTAAGGAAAATAAAATGTATGAAAAACTGATTGAGGTTTGAATACCTACATGTCGAAATGTATGTCAGATCAATACTATTGACACCAAAGTGTAGGTAGACGAAGAGTGACCTGACCTGACAGACCTAATTTTTATTATAATACTGATTATTATTTAATATATAAATATCAATCAATCTTGAAAAATTACTTTTACCCAACCAAACCCAAAGGTCCTTTAAAGCCAAAGGTTCATTATTTTCTTTATTAGTTTCACAAGCGCCAAAATTATATTAAAACCAAAACGATGTAAACGTCTCGTATGTATTTCATTTTAGAAGATGAATCGCACATTTTAGTTATGGGAGGCCCCCATCTCTTGTCACCACGTGACTCTGACAGCTATCAACTGAGACGCAACTGCGGCCGCATCCGCACGTCAATCAAACTACCAGTCGGGGGAATGGAAGAGGAATTGTGTTCGAGTTACGAAATGATTAAATAGTTTTTTTTTTTTCTGTACGATAGCAAAAGCTGGCGCTTTGGTAATTTATAAAATGTGTAGATTTGTTTTGTAGAACATACTGGACATTAATTTTTCGCGAGATTGGAGGTAAAAAGCCTTGTGTTTTTTTCCACTAATTTTACTTTCACCAAAGCTTGTCTGTGTACCATGACGATGGAACTTGTACGGCTCTAATGGCAGTTACCATACCATGTGTAACTCGTGCGTTGTTTTAAAGTTTTCAAGTCATTGGGTAATCCATGATAGTAAAGTTATTAGACTAATGTTGCAAGTGTCTTTATAACAATGTAAATAAATCTTGGACGACGATTATTTTTTTATTATTGTCGTATTGATTAAAGAGTTTGCGTAATCCAGATTTCAAATGTAAAAAAGAAATGAAAGAAATAACTGAATCTTCTTTAGATTCAGTTATTTCGGTGTTCATTAAACAAAGCACAATCTTAAGTGTACGAATGCAAGAAAAAAAAGTAAAATACAAGAAGAAAACTACACAACAAATACAATAAAAACATAAAATATACATAGGTACATATAAGTATCTCAGGACTGCAACAAAAAGGCTCTAGTCCAGAAGAACTAGCTAAAGTCCATTTATTTATTCATTCAGATGAAAACGTATAGAATTAATAAAAAAATCAACTAAGTTACATAAATGTATAAGGCCAAAAAAGGTTTCATTTTAGTTTAGGTATACATTTAATGACCCTGTTTAGGCTATAAACACTCGTACGTAATTCTATTACCACCATCATCATCACCATTCCAGAAATGGGTCATTAACTACGAGACATAGGGTCTTACAAAAACGTCTACAATGAGATTTTTAGTGAAATTCTTATATCATTATAGTCTGTCCAAAAACGTTATTTTTAATTTAAAAAATATATATTCATTCAAATTGTTAGATTGTTGATTGTATCATAATCATTTTTTTAGTCACATTTTTTTTGGTTATATTCATATACCAAATAAAAATATGAGTTACAAAGTGATTATGATAATCACTTTTTAATTCATATTTTTATTTGGTTATAATAAAAAGTGATTATGAAATAAAGGTTTAAATAAAATGTATATACCTACACCTATTTATATACTTGTCAAATATTAAACTAAAGTTTAACTTACCTAAAAAATATAAATTACTTAACGAAAAACAGCCTTTAGGGTTATGACGGTTGAAAATATTTTATATCTGTTTGTCAAGAACCACAGTAAGAGTCCATTTTATCTATTAAAAAGTATTCATTGTAAATTCTATAGTCAATTTAAGAGGAAATTAGCTGCGTCCTGCCTCCTTGAAAAGTGCCTTTTGTTTTAAAATGCCTCCTGAACTGAACTGAAGACGGACTGCTATGTAAAACAATCTAATTATTTCTAAATGAGTTTACTATTATATTTACATAAGAAACAGTAGTAGTAGAAATAAATTAATAAATGTCTCCATACTTTTAGATTTCATTCCGTGGATTCGATATTAGATAATTATATAATTAGATAAACACAGACGTATGTCATTGTTACCAATAATGCATTACGAGAATAAAATTTTAAATTCTTAATAAAATATTTTGCCATGAAATAGTGTAGTAGCACCAAGTTGCCCGAATACAAAAATACTGAATTACGAAATATGATAATAGATATTTACCGTTCCCGAGTCTCTTCCTATTTAATTTAAGTTATGTATTGTTGAAATAATGGATTCCCAACTCCAATATACATAACACTGAGATAGTTACAAACAGCGTACCAAATCCGGCATTTTCATCAATGAATAGTGTAATGCCATTGTCAAATGAATATATTGTTCTCAATATATATTATACATACTAGTATACGTTTAAGCTCAGCTCACACGTATCACTCTGTTCAATAGAAGACCCTTCCTTATGTTCTAGTCGATAGTTACGGCAATGTGAAACAAGAATATAATTTAGTACAAGAACGACTTGCAATTTTATATTTTGTGTTTACTGTTAATTAAGATATTTTTGGTTGATCTGTTTATTTGTTTTTCAAGATATAAAATCTTCTACCTCATTTTGGCTAAAAAAGAAATGTGGTTTATTTGTAAATATAAAGATTATATACGTAGGTATTTAATAACGTTAATTATTAAGCTTTTAAGAGTTTTAAACTTTACAAAATGAATTACATGAACGGGAATTAACGTGGTGGTTTGGATATGTATATATGTACGTTAGACCAGTCAGTTTGTGACTATGGCCGGTGTAACCAAATCGAAAAGTCAGGCAATTCAAAGGTACGTAGATACCCAAACCATCCTGGCATTCCTGGTAAATCTAATCGTATATTTAAGATTGCGAAAATTTAAAAGTTATTATTAAAACGAAGACGAAAGTTAGTGCATAACTTGGAAAAATTATTTAACATTAAATACTTTTTAGGCAAATGTTTTTCTATAACAATTTTATTTCTATAGTGAGATCGTACTCATTTTTTAAAGTTATTTTTATTATTTCTTATAATAACTATAATTTCGAATATAGTTGTTATTGCTCTGCAAGTCACGCGAGTCTATTAAGTATTTTCTTTCGCTGTCAGGCATTAAAGAGTAGTGTATGTGAGTTGAGCCTAAATTTGTTTGTGCTATTATTTGTGTGAGGGATCTCTTCTGAATGTTCGATTTTATTACCATTAAATACTTCCCTTACATTCATGTCGGGTAGTGTGGAAAGAGGTTTTACTTTGAATTAGTTCGTAATGAATGCTTGAAGGTGACTCTATAGTTACTGCGGGGTTTTATCGAAGTTACATGAGTAAATACACAATCCAAAGACTGAATTTTGTGTTACCTTCGAGTTTATTTATGACCACTGTCATTTTCTACAGGCTAGTGGGGCTCGTGGCTAAGTAGTAAGTAGGTTAGCACATTACAAAGTAAAGTAATCTGTAATACTAACCAGGTCAGTCTAGGATGGGTGACCATCTTTAACACATTGAGACCCCTCCGTGCCTCGGAGACCACTCGGAGCCACTATCGGTCCCTGGTGCCATACAAATATCTGTGGCATTCGTTACGGGTAGTTTGAGCCCTAAAAAGTCCAACAATTTGGTCTAACTACAGAACTTCGATCGTACTTGGGTTGTGGAGGCCTGATGGCAGTCGCTCCACGTAAAATATCAAAGTTCGGCCGTATCCTAGTTAGACTGAAAGCCGGATGATGATGTCATTTCCTACAGTAAGTATGGTTTTAATGATATCGCTAAAACTTTTTTTAATATATTATGATATTCAGTACAGTTTGATGCATAAAGATATTAGAAGATTTAGACTTAGGGATTGTTTGAAACGTGAAATGGAAAATTTTATTTATTTTTATCAATATTTTCATATCGATGCCTCGATAACGATTTCATCGGTAATTTCGTTGATGTATCAGTGCTGTATACACGTGGATGTGCTTTATTCATCACTACATATTATAAAACAAAGTCCCCCGCCGCGTCTGTCTGTCTGTTCGCGATAAACTGAAAAACTACTGAACGGATTTTCATGCGGTTTTCACTAATAGACAGAGTGATTTATGAGGAAGGTTTTGGTGTATAATTTGTACCCGTGCGAAGCCGGGGCGGGTTGCTAGTTCTAAATAAATATATTACGTTAATATTGAAGTAAAATACAAATTAATAAAAAAATACATAATTTAAATAAAAAAAGAAATGTTTGTCTGTTTGATTGGTACATTTGTATGTGGGATCATTAGTGTGATGCTAACCTTATTCCCCTCACCCCTCCTCCCATAGCTACAGTAACAATTACAGTCACTACCACCAAGATGTTAGTAGTCTTTAACAGTAAAATTCAGTCGAATGGATATTGGACTAGTTGGGCGGCTCTAATTTGAAAAGAAATTTGCTGTGCCCTGGTACTTAATTTTTCCCCTGTTTCTAGTATGTTATACTTATTACCATGACTTTTCATGATATAATGCAATTTTGCATGCATGTCGTTATAGTAGACACTCCCATGGTAAGCCATGGTGCAATAAATTTTTATCGTAACTGTAATAACCCATATAATTATCTTGGGAAGCTGGAATCGAATGTTTTTATGATGGAATTCATTTATACCATGGTCGTAAATATTACGACTCATGTGTAACGTAACACATTATAAATGGTAAGAATTCCTCGGTTATTACAACATAACTAAAATAAACGTAAAAATGCAGACATCATTAAAGCAACCACCAATATACTGACCATAATGCTAATTAAAATAGTATCTAAAAATATATACGTACTTACATACATACGTTATTAAAAACGTCGATTTTTTTAAGCAATTCATTATCCCTCGAGAACAGGTTTTTTTGGGATGGGTGGATGGTACCCTATGAGCTTTTCTATCCTGACTACGTGTATATAAAATTTCATAATGGCCAGTTGACTAGTCGAGGCGTGAAAGCGTTACAAAAAAGAAAACAAATTCACTTTCGCTTTTATAATATTCGTTTGCATTAAAATATTTAAAAACAGAATTTTAAAATGTTTTAGTTTTTTAAATATTGTAAAAAGTGTCACAAGTCATGCATATCTTTATTGGCCTTAACATGTTTTTGTGGCATAAAAACAAACATGAGTGCTTTTTGATACTTATACATAGGTACTTTAATACTTTTTTTTTGTAAAAACGTACGTATTCATAAAAAAGAAATACGCAGACCAATGTAACTTGACATAGGACAATTGTTTTTTGATAGACCGTCATGCTCTTGAGGTGCAAGTCAATTTACGGCCGTTTCCAATATCCAAGCTGCAGTTACCGATAGATCGTTAACTCCAAAAAAACAGAAAGGTCCTATCTATCTATAGTCTGCGTTTCACAATCAAAGATAAGTGCTACCTATCTTTATCCACCGAAGGGTAGCGCCTTTCTTCTCGTCTATCCATGCCTCTTGAAACATCTCGTTTTTTGTTAACCACTTAACAATAACCACCATTAAAACCGTTCTAGTTTTTATAGATTTTTTTTTTTTTTAGTCAAAATATGAGACAATGCTGCTCAAATAACAAAGCATGATGTAATAATAGAATCAAAGTAAATAGTTAACAAATGATTTTATTACTTCAATTTTCGATTCGAATAAAAATAAAACTTCATTAAAATCTAATTGACAGAAACAGAAGCAGCTATAGTAGGTAGTAGGTATTCTGTTAAAACGAATTTACTTTTTAAATTGGTATTATACTAAATCTGTAATATAAGTTAGTACTAAATTATTTATTTAACAGGTTTACAGCAGACTCAGTGCTAATCTGTATGCATAGTATTCACGTCATTTAATTTCTTCATCACAATTATAATTTTAAATATAATTCCAACTACAATGTTCCGTTGTATTATAATATTAGTATATTTTTAATACTTCAACTATTCATTTTTAAAAAGTTATCCTTGTCAAATCAGAAATGAAAGTAAGAACCATTTATATAGGGGTTCCTATCTCTAGTAGGCTACCTGTCCTCTCGACGATAGATTGACAACTTCGATAGAACATGCTATACCCCAGTAGGATATTGAAAAGCAAGTAAGGGCCAAAGGATAGATTTGTCTATCTTTTGTAGGTGGAATTACAGATAGGTTATTGAAAACGGCCGTTAAAAGGCTAATATTCTTGTTGGGTAACACCACAACCGCATATAGTGTATATACTTTGCGCCGAATACAAGAGTTAATAGCCGATGATGCTGCGCCAATCTCATTCTCATAATATGCAACAATCTAATGTTAAATTTAAGAAAGAAGTAGAAGATAGAAGTAGTCATTAACATACGCTTGAAGTGAAATTTGTAATTTATTACAAATATATAATAATATTCGTAGTACTTTCCGGCTTTTACTTTGAGCAGCTCACGTATTATGTATCAAAGGTGATACAGAAGAAAGATACAATCGTATATCGCTTCAGTTTCGTGGTACAGGCTCTATGGTTTCTTCGCACAATTTGACGATAAGCGCTGTTCATACTTTGCTGCCGTAAATCGATTGTCGGGAACCGACTCTAGTAACAGACAAACGAACATTTGTACTATTTATACTTAGCCATTGAAAACTTAATAGAGAAGGGATCGAGTCATTATCAAACGTTAGGTTAGTTTTTTAAAGAAAAAGTTAAGGATGAGTTCAAAGCAAAAAAGACTGTATGAGCTCTAACTAACCCTCGTTCACATGAGCTTGTCATTCTTATTAATAGTCGACATGATGTCACTAATTGAATACGAAGTTACACGCATCGTTTACTCAAACATTTTTTATCTCCAACTTCAGCTCAAAGGGCTTGACACGTGCTGTGTGAACTCAACCTTATCTCCCACATCCATATTGAAACTAACCTTATTTCGTTACGTGTTAGGTTGCTTTTTTGGTGGTATGGAGATATTAACCGTTTAGTAAGGAAATGACAACCAGACGTGCTCTTTTCGCTTGATCGGTTTTTTTGTAGGGTTAGGTATTTGGCTATGAATGATTGATTAGAAGCGGTGTGCACGAGTCTGATAGGGAACATTAGTTTGTCTATTTGATACTCTGTTGTATATACCATCTAGCTTGGATCTAGTATAAATATTGATTCTGTTATATTTCCTTGTGTGGAATTGCGCATGCGTGGATGTGATTTTTTGTGACGTATAGGATAAAAAAAAAGAACCATGACTACACCGCTGATATGACTTTTGGCTTCTGTATCGTATCTACAAGATTATCAACCGAGTTTTAAGTATTATTTGTTGTTTTTTTTTATAAAAGACAACTCCCGCATTAGGAAATATTCCTGTGCTGCGAGGGACTTTACAAACATTGGAACAACGGACATAAAGAACATCCAGACTCAGGACAACTATGTGTGGATCACACAAATTTTTGTCCCGTGTGGGGATCGAACCCACAACACTCGGCGCGGCGTAGTGGTGAGGCGACCACTTTTACCATTGTTCAATTTTGCGGTTTTATTTTTATATTATTCAGAGTTTTTCTAGTGACAATTTTTATTACTTTTATTAGAGCATAGTTTTTAAAGTGTGAACATTTTTTATGTACCTATGCCTTTTATAAATAAATTTATGATTATCGGTTTATTGTGTACCTAACATATTTTTATGTGAAATGTTAAAATGAAAAAATAAAACTCGGAATAGGCTCAAAATTAATTTGCAAGACGGATCCTACATTGAATATAACGGATTATATTCACAGATTCACTAATAAAACCACGCTTAGACGGCGAACCGAATTTAAAAGTAAAAAAAGATGTACACAATCCACCTCCTGGCTTCATTATCAGACCATCGTGACCAAGCCCAATCTGTTGGACTCGTTAAAACGAATCATATTAGCCCAAACTCGACATGTTTACTAGCAGCAACTGAAGAGTTCCACAATCCACCTCCTGACTCCATCATCAGATCAGCTTTAAGATGCTAAATTATAGTATTGTCATTCTATACATGACATGCAAAGTTTCATTTCGATACGACAATTAGAAGAAGGTTCAAAGGGACTTCCAAGATTATTTTTACTTAGTTACAAGTGAAGCCAATACATGTATTAATGCTTTTTATTATTAATTTATTAATTATGAAAGTCATCAGTTTTATTAACTTCCTGGTATACACCACTTATCAAAGCCATTGCTTAAAGTGCTCGTTCAGAAGTACACGTATACCATGTACTTAGCGGCCAGTAATAATAAGCTTATCCCACGGGAAATAAAAAATAAACATTTGAACAATTCAAACTTCGAACACTCACTGGACATATGAGAACGCAATAACGCTTGTATTGACTAGCAACCTGTTCTTCATTCAAAAATAAAAGAGGCACTTGATGAACTCTTGCGCATTCATCCAAATAAACGAATGAGAACTGGCTTAATTCTTATGGAGTTTTTAAGATGCTTTGTTAACCTTTTTATGTACGGTTTCCTGTAAAGAATAATATTTATTCCTTTCAAAGAGCAACAGGTAAATTTATAGAGTTATTTAGAATGGTTTTGAGTTCAGAATGAGTGAAACGCAATATACTTTACCACACATTCTAAACTTGTTTGAAGATTGAAACATTCTGATGACCATTGAATTGAAACCTATGTATATATTATAATCTATAACAGATTGCAAGTTTTTTTTTTGGTATAGCTGGCAAGCGAGCAGACGGTTCATCTGATGGTAAGTGACTACCGCCGCCCATTGGCACCTGCAATTTAAGATTCACAAGTGTGTTACCGACCTTTAAGGTGGGAGTAGGAGAAGGACGGGAAGAGGAGGAGGGATGGGGGAGAAGAGTGGGGAGGGGGAGAGTAGGGAAGAGAAAGAGAAGTGGGGAGGAAACCTCACTCACTCGGCGAAACACAATCGTTGCTATGAGGTTGTACTCTCCCACTTATAAAAAAATGAAGTTCATTCAAGTATTATTAAGATGAAATATGTCTCTGAAAAGTTTCATATAAAAGATTTTTGGCCTACACGCTTGCCTTTCATTCGTTAACTACTCCTAGGTACTCAAACGCATTGCCAATTCTTTGTAATAATGATGGAGGCATTATGTTGTACGTATGTTCAAATTCAAAACATCATTTTTATTCATTTAAATATTCCAACCAACCAACCATCCCTGGGTTACTTAGTAATGGCCGCCACTCCATATGGTATACGGGCGACTTCAGCGTGATGTCAACGCAATGTAATATTTGAATAACAGTCGTAGGACTGCACGTCAGAAGTGAAAACATATCTTATATATATATGTATCTGAGCGTGACGGGTCACGCGAGTTCAGTGCTTCTTCCCCATACCAACGCGCCCATTATGCCTAAAGAAGTTTTCACGTCAAAAATTTTCGTGAGTGGTATTCAAATAATTTAAGATATACAATTTTACTGGCGTGTGTATTTCGGGGATACCCGACGAGTTTTGACCCAACAGGGAACCTTATCAAGAAGTAAAGCGACCTGCCGCGACGTCTTGTGCTACACTAGTCGCGTATCCCCGAAACACACACGTAAGTAAAAGTGTATAATATATATGTTAATAAAAGTAATATTTGCCTAAGCAAATGTTACATTGCGTGTGTACATATGAATTTAATTAGAAATAGTATGTTATTATCGCGCGAACAGTATGGGACTTCATTAATTTTTACCAGAGTTTGGTCTTTATTTAAATATCTTGTAAACAAATGATCACAGTCATCTGTTCAACTAGATAATATCTATTAAGACGTACACTCTCTAGCGCAAGGTCTTGATTGTGATTAGTCTTCTTCGGCATGATGAGCCCAGTTGAATTTTATCCCAAAACATTGCCATAACAACATACCATAAATTCATACGCATATAAAATGAACAGTCATCAACACTGGGCCCATTGTTGTGGAGCGAAACCGGTTCATAACTACCGGAAGATGTAACTGATCCGTTCTCGAATGGTTTTATGAAGATCATTTTATGTTTTCATCAGTTTAGTTTGAATATTGCATTGATTGTTTACTCCTGGTGAAAATTAAAAATGAGTTGAGATATTGTTATACATTAAGTACTTACTAGGCGTCCTTATCTTTCAACAGTATACATATAGTAACTATTTCAGATAACCTTTAGCACAGGCATGAAAACCGAGATGTGTTTTTTTAAATGTAGTAATTTGATCATAAATATCATCTTTGAAATCTGTTATAAATTGGCTAAACAATAATCATTGTGGAGGACCGAGTGCTATGGCACATTGGGAGAGGCCTATGTCCAGCAGTGAACTATGATAGGCTGATTGATTGATTGAATAATAATTTAAAAATAAATTTAAATAAAACAAAAGTTATATATTTCAGACAGCAGACACGTAATATTAACCTTCACTTATACTACTTGGACTTGTAATAGATAGACAACTAAATTGGAAAGCACATAGCGTCTGCATACCCATTATATATCCTATCTTCAATAATAAATACAGATGCACTAGTTACTGCGTATTATGCCATTACGGAGTCCTACGTACGGTATGTATAATATTTTGGGGGAATTCATCAAATAAGGATATAGTTTTAAAGGCCCAAAAATGCTGCATAAGGCCTATGTTTAAGCTTCAAATGACAGATAGCTTCCGTCCATATTTTAAACAGTATAGTATCCTCACATTGCCATGTTTATTGGTAGCTGTGTTTGTTAAATCCCAGCCGATTTCATCGTGTGGCGGACGTAATTCCACGTCACAGAAGGAACAACACAAAACTCTGTTTACTGCCTCGTAAGACAGACCTAATGCATAAAAGTATGTTACTGCATGGCTCATTAACAATAAATTACCTAAGAATTGGAAAGAATTGCCTTTCACACTATTTAAAATAATACGAAGCACTTTGGCAGTCAAAGCAAAGCAAGCAAAGAGCTTGAGGCAGTCTAGACTCGTATATTTTATTGGTAGCTTCTTTATATTGTTAATTTATTAGATTAATGACCTCAATTTTTACGACACTTGACATATTATTAATAATACTTGACATAGTATTAACTGGATATCTCAATAAATAAATTACAATAATTATTTCAAAATACAAGTATTTGCTGTAGAGTTTAGATAGACTATGTAATAATATAAACTGTAATATAAACGGAATGGAATTAACAATGAATGTATATTTGCTTTTTTGCATGCCTTGAGGTAAAGTATGGCTGAAGACTGTTCTCTATTCGACACGTATATGCATTGTATTATTATACGCATATTTGAAAAATAAATTTATCCTTATCTCTTTATCTTTATAATAATATATTGATACCAGGTTTTTCTTACATTGACATTCATAACATCATTTTGAAAGCCAAACTTTAAATTTAATTTCACTTCACGTCCAATGTGTTTATCTGTTAACAAAATGTGAAAGAAAACAACCTAAGGTAAAAAAACATGAAATATCAGCGTTTCTTTAAGAATACCCCTGAGGGTAAGAAATAGGGATTCAAAATTTGTATCCACGAGCACGATTTGTTTGAGTCCCAAGGGGTGATATATAAATTTCAGAGATGTTAATATTCTAAAGTTGTTTCTCAGGGCTTCTATGGTAAGTTGTCGCATAGAACACTACTGCTACAAAGACACCAAACTTCGCACTTTCACGCCCAAGTTAGTCTCCAGGTTATCCTTAAAATTCTGTAAAGTGTTGTGTGTCCAGTCTAACATAACGTCTTCTTTACAGTGGTATCAATACGCAAAAAGTATAATTATTAATATCGCTGGCTTAATAAAAAATCATAAAAGATAAAGAATAACATAAAATAACATTCGATATAGGTATATATCGTTAAAGGCTTCAATTTTTTTATTTGATGGAACTTCGTATGCAAATATTTCTTATTGTCTCGATTGCTGTGGGTTTACAGGCTTTAGACAAATCGATAGACACTTCACATATTAAAAGCCATCCAGCTGCATTGTAAGTTTCGAGGGATTAAATAATTGCGGATATACAAACAAAACCGGAGAGTCGTAAAACACGAAGAAAATATTGCCTGTTGGTACTTTATAGATGCCATGCCTCCCTATATCCAAGTGGTATTGCAATTTAGTTTTAGTATGGATTGATGGCTCCACAATCTTGGCTATAACAATGGATTGAATGCAAAATCTTGACAATCGGACAGCTTATATCTCGGGTTACATACGCGGGCAACATGAACGTGGACGAAAGGACCGAGTTCCAAACTTTACAATAAGGAACGATGTCCGAAGGGTAGACTGCCCTGGGATACTTTGCTATTGTCCTGTTTTCGTCTTAGTTTAGATCTTACAACAATGTAGGTATAGGCAGTAAAAAGCACAATGGAAAAAACATGTGCGAATGCATGATGTTAGATTTTATTTTTCAATAATATTTGCTTCGTTGTGACGTGCTTATTGAGTTGTAGAATTTGTTTATTTCTAAATCTTATTATATATGCACTACTATAATAAAGCTAAAGAGTTTTTTATTTGATTGATTGTTTGTTTGTTTAAACGCGCTAATCTCTTTGACTATTGGTGGGATTTTAATTATTTTGTATTGGATAGAGCAGTGTTTTTCAACGTTTTAGAATACGCGACTTCTTTACAAGTTAAAAAATTGTAGCGACCCCCTACGGCATAAAAGTAGGCTCGTTGCTAAATTAATATTAATAATGCCAAACTATATACTACTATAATAATAATAATAATCGTAATATAATAATGTATTTAAAAATGTAATTTATATGTTTTATAGATGTTAATATAGGGAATAATAATCGTATTGGATAAGTCAATAAAACTAGCTAATCTAAAGAAAATCTTAACCATTTAGCTGCTGATAGCATGCTTCAAATAGGATTTCATACTCACTCATACATAAGTATTGACGTCTTCTGGGTGATAAGGACAAGAGACGAGATCTGGCAAAGTATTAGCGCCTTTCACCACTTCTTCCCTATGTGCACTGGCGTTCTCTTCAATGGTTTTTTTAACTACGACCCCTCGAGTAAGGTCTCGTGACCCTCCTCGGGGTCGTGAACCACAGGTTGAAAAACACTGAGATAGAGTATTCATTAAGGAATATTATAAGCTATGTAACAATCACGCTACGACTTTTAGGAGCTGAGCAGTGACAATAAACCTTCCTCACAAATTGGTCATCAAACGCAAAAAGTTTTCTCAAATCCAACTGATACTCGTAATTAGGAGATTAGCGCGTTCGTCTAAAATAAAACTTCTCAGCGTTATTACATTCGAATCGATTAACTAAATTAATGAGACGGGCGATTATCATTTCAAAACCTTCATTTTCAATTCCACTTGAACGAAATTATTTTTTCCATTATGTCCACATAATATTAGCTACGATTGACTTACCCAATTATTTCCTAATACGATAAGGTCTACAAAATCGCGTAGTATTTTTTCTAAAATATTATGTTATTTCATATCGATTTGCCACAAGTTCTAGGTCATGGAATATGTAATCGCTAAGACCGAATATTTCCCAAGCCTGTTTTTGTGGTGTGGTACTGTAAGTTATTTACGAATAGCCTGAAGTTCGCGAATAAATTTGATACCAATCTTTGATAGATTCGCTGCTTTTTTTCCAAAACCGTTCTTTTTTTAATCATAAATGAATAACTATAAGATTGAAAGTTACATATAAAAATGATGATTTGATATTATGCTTCGGAAATCCATTAAAGTGCTTAGAAATCATATAAATTTAACAAACAAGGTGCAAGATCTAAAATTATTTTATCAGTATGTCAGACAGCCTTCTGCGTTTTGTTTAAAAAGTGTTTTTAAAGTTTACAGTTAATTGCTGCCGTATTAAATGCTGTACGATTTTAAAGTACATTATAATTCTTTCAGCAAAATTAAAATATCTCCTATATCAGCGTTTTTCACACCAAAACTACCCATGATTTCTTCACTTATTGACGATTTGTTCATCTAAATGTTGCCTGAAAGAAATAACTTTTAGCGATAAGGCTGCCCTCTGTATAAATCACCTGGTGTCCTCCAGGTAAGGATTTGTTTATTGGTATATTCTCTTCTAATTAATTTCATGTTAAGAAATGAGCACTCATCATACACACATCATGTTCTATAAATATACTTACATTATAATTACAGTAATTTTAGAAAATGTATTCAGACGTCGTTCTAACGTAGCAGAGATGCATTGCTATTGCTTCTTTTGGAAATAATACGACTAACGAATGCAGTGTGCGTTCATAGTGTAATCACTTCTGTAGTGGAAACGTCGACTTGAAGAATAAACCACAATGAATGTGAATTTTGCAAGATACTCAGTGGGAAAAACGCAAAGGCGGAATTCGAAGTGGTTGTAACTGTAGTTACCTAATATCTTTCTGTGATGTTCATGTAAAGAAAATTAAAATTCTAAAAAAAACTACCTTTAATACATTTTTAGTACCTACCTGTTCTTCGGTTGTACCTATACCGTCCGAATTATACCATTATATTACTTTACCCGATTTGTTCCATTAAATATAGAACAATTTAAGCCAAGCCAGGTAGGTTGAGGCATACTTATGTCCTTAAAATTCACGTCGGCTTCAGAAAGCAGGCGATGAAAATTTTCTCTTTTTCACGGTTATATTCGGTGGATTACGATTGAGGGACCTTTTTGAAGAGAGCCGGAATTAATGTTATATTTGTTGCTAGGGACTAAAAGGTCAAGGACTAAGGTTTGGCCAAGCTTCAAGAATATATTTCAGCAGAAATCTCCTTGTCTGGTGGTTGGCGGAAACGCTTGTAACGCCAAAGCCTTTTCGACGGATTTTCTGTTTGATTTATGTGGTTGTATATCTAGATGATATTGATGAACAATTTTCAATAATATTAAGCATGTATTCGCAGTTTTAAGATCCTCTCTACGTATAGTCTTTTAATTCGTCAAATATATTATTCAATCTTGAATTTGTATAAAAATGTAAATAACCATGTAAAATTATGTGTTGAAATTACGATTTTTAACAAAAAACAATATTGCTCTATATAATTCCTAAACCTATATGGCTATATACGAGCCTTATATGATCTTTATATTATGTAACACGTCTTTTCATCAAGGTTTGTGCCAGGAGGGAAACTTCTTGTTAGTTTGTGTTTCCGATAACAGCAATCTCAATAACTTAAATTTAAGCGAATTGATATTTTCTAAATATTAATTGTGACCTCCTTCGTATACTAAGTCATTATTTAACACCTATACCTATAATAATTGCCAAACATAAGTCTATAACTAGTGCAGGCATTGCTGCATTGCGAGTTTGGCGACATTGACATTAGTCATTTAACAACAACAAAATATGTAATAGTTTTGTACATTTTTAATTACAAGTGAATTTAATAGCAGATATACATTTGTAGAGAACGGAATTGTCTAGGTGCAGGAAGGAATAACGTTTATTTGAGATCTCCGGATTCGTTGGAAAATGTTTCTAAAGTATTTGCATATTCTGGAAGTGCTCTGTGGTAAATCCTTTAAACATAGGTCAATGTTATTACCATCAATTGCACATGGATAGAGGAAACAGTTTTTCTGTGCATCTAGTAATCTACCATTATAAAATATATATTAAGCCCTTACTCCAATAAAATCAATTAAGGATGCGAATGCGAAAGCGATCCTTAAATGTATACTATTATGAACACATTTAGAAGAGAGATATTAGTCAATATGTTTCTGAATTAAATCTTAACCATTGTGTAAAGTTACATCTTTTTTAGACAATTATTTTGTGTACTTTTTATACAGTTCGCAAACAAGCACACGACCTACCTAATGGTATATGTCGCGGTGGCCGCTACTAATCAACACAAACAGACAAACAGAAAGATGTCATTCGCGCGTTGCCAGAATAGACTTCTCTCAGTCCTGCTCACCAATAAAAATTCATACTACACCGGATCTGATTAACAGTGCATTTCAGGTGAAGATGCGTAACGGGTTCGACTACTGTGTCTTACCCAATGTAGGATTTTTTATCCAAACTCTTACGTCCTTCTGCTATTACTTCCTCTAAATTGATACTTACACCTGTCTATTTCCTTCTAATACAGAGGTTTATGACACAGACATTTTGCCAGCTATATTTTTGGTACCATTTAATCGAGGAAATCACTTGGCTTGCCTTTCGGGTACATTTAGACTGCTTCTGAAAATGTTTCTAAGAAGAAAAAGTGTTATAGCTTGCGAATCGAACTCAATACCTCAGGATCGCATGCAAACGTAAGTGGAAACTTATACCACGGAATAATTTGTTGTCTATCGCTTTTTATATTATAATTTTCCATCTTGTATCACCTTATTTAAGACTCAATTCTTTTCAGAGCGCCAAATCAGTCATCATTATGCTTAAAACGTCGCTTTTGTGTTCTTCTTGGTGGCGTGTGTTTTAGTTTATAATACATACTACTATAAGTGTAATCTTTATCCTTAATCAGACATGATATTGAGTCAGATTGGTAAGTTATTTTTATTTACGAAAGGCTTCTATCTTCAATGGCATCTAGTAGGTTGGTCATACCGGTTTCTGTAGCTATTCTTTAAAGTGGATCAGTCGAGTGGTTACCGTTTACTGTTACAGTATTAGATGCATACATAAATCTTGTGGCTCTATGCAGGTAACTTATTAACAATAGCTGAATAGGATAGTGGAGTCTATTGCTGTCTCTCTCTCTTTACTTTTAATGCATTTATTTATCTTTAACTGGCTGACACACGCTGTTCTTTTAATGAATATTTTGTGATTGTTTTAATCTGAGACGTATCGTGTCGAGCGACCTTTACTTTTATACAAACATATTAATAATCGGTCCAGGTTTTCTCAAGTGATGCGTTTATCAACGTACAGGATTTCAATTTTATTAAATATTATCTTGACTAGTTTATCGGCTTCAATTTGAATATAATTTATTAATTCATTATCATTAAAATGTCAGGCATCAAATTGTCTGTCCTTGCCCTTAAGCGTGACGTCATTTCATTTATTTTAACTTACGACTTCTGACGTCAGTAATAAATCAACATGAAAATTTAATAAAGAAGGACTTTAATTAACAGATTTTATAACTTGTTCATTTATTCAATCAAGCTTAAAGAGAATTATCAGCCGGTCGCCAAAAGGACAACATCAATCTCTTCAAAACAAATAACTGATTTGAAATTCAAATTCAAAACACGAATCAATTTGACTTAATAGACCAAATCAAAACTGAATAGACGTGGATCTAGATCTGGTCGAGACACACTAATAACTGGGATAGCAGGAAATTACAGCCAATAGACCATTGGCACAAAGGAAATGGCACTAACCGTTTCTATTATGAAGCAAAAACTGCTGCAAAATTGTTTATTGGAAATCTGTCAAGTTTACACTGTACTATTTTAATTCAACCCACAATTCAAACCTATTTCACTTTGATTATAACATTTATAACAAAATTCAAAACAATTCTAAAATCTTATTAGTACTGAGTTAATAAATTACTTACACAAAGGCAGATTGCGAACTTGGTAATGAAAATAGATGAAATACTACGTACAGACGGAGAGGATATAAATTCTAGTAAATTTGCAACACAAATCGCACTGCAGTGTCTAGTGCAGAGCTTTTTGTGTGCGGGTTAAAAGAAACCAACTTATTAGCATATTCCATAGATTTCACCCCCACACTGCGGGTTATGAACTAAATATAATGATAAATACAAGAGCAGGCATCAATGAAAGCACATTACCGATTAAAACACCGTAACCAGGGATTTATCGTAGAAAATGTTTTATATCATTATGAGTCGACGCTGTTGTTCTGTTTATCGGCACTTAGTCACTATTCATTTCACTATATTTGTTAATAGATAACACTAATGGATACACTTACAACACTGATGTTATTCACAATAGTTTTACTGTAAAGAATTTTTGGTTTTTTGTTGTTAATATGTAGAGATGAGTTTGACGCGGCGCGCGTGCGTGCGCGGTTGTATCGCGCACAAGACTGAGTTACGAACCCCTGGCTAGGGTTTTAGTCCCGGCCGGCGAAGAGACGTTCCGTTATACGGTCGGTATTGATTGTTTGTACACAGAACTCGGTTGTGTGACGTTTGGGGTGCCATAATTTAACTTAAATTATTAAGTATAAATGATTACAATTTATAGTTCCTAGTATAAAATGTTAAGTAATGTTATCTTAATTTAGTAAGTATTTAAAGAAAAATGTGTCAGAATTTGCGTATACATTTAAAATGTATTCGTCTTTTAAGTCGTTCAGTCATAGATACTGCTGCATGTGACTTTAATAATGATAATCTTATAAATTAATAAAATAAGGTATAACACCTCTATTTTGATTTCCAGAACAAATTATTTTTTTTAGATGTATGCGTTTTCAGATTAGGTAGTTATATTTTAAATTTTTGTTAAATATTAAAAAAAATATAATTATTTCTAAACAATAACTCTTAAAAAAATTGTTTCATGTGATATATACAAATGTCAAACTTATGTTCACACCGCGTACAAAGGAACGTTGTAAATAAGCGCAGCAATATCTCTATCTCTTTCTGCAATCATTTACAAAAGGTGACAGAGTAGCGCGTGTCCCAACCCTGTATCTACCCTTCTCAATACATGCTGAACCGGCCAGCTTTACGAGACCCATAAGTTGCTCGTGTCTTAGAGAATTATCTTCGCAAGCTCAGCTCATTTTATATTGGTATGAATAGGGCTGTATAGGGTTGCGATTTTAGGGCTAACAAATTAGAAAGGGGAAGAAAAAATGTTCGAACGTCAGGTTTATTGACATTTTGCTGGGCTATAATTAAGGTTTAGCAAGGGTTCGCAGTTATCGACACACCGTTAAATTTAAAACGGTTCATTTTCTTTGCAATTAATTCTTTCGATTGGTTTAACATCGAATAAATTTCGAATTTGATTTTCGAATTGTTTTTTTTTTTAATTTTAAGTGTAGTTTAGTTAAGGTACCTTTATTTGCAAGGAAATTCAATTAACTCCCTTTATTTATATCTTTAGTAATTTTTTTTTCATGCAAAACAACTTCTATTCTAGTATGTGAAAAAATATAACATTGAAGTTTTATGTATTTGCAAGTTACAATCTTAATTCAATGTTAAAAGAGAATGACACCCCTTGAATTTCTAGAATGCTGTATTGCAGTTAATTAAATAAGAGATTTAAATTAAGTCTCAACTAGAAACATTTTTTACGGTGTCAAACACTACTTCTTTATATTAAAATGCGATAAAGACTACCAATACTCAGTCTCTGTACAGAGTTTAGCGACATCTACGGCAAGTTATAATAAACTTAAAGTTGCTTACTTAACTAGTAGGGGCTGACTCAAAGTTAGACGAAGTAAATTTACTACAGAGCTTCGAAGTGAAATCGACAGATGTCTCTGCTAAAATTATATTCTTACTTGATACATTTAAAAAAACAAATAACATTGCGCAACAAATTAAATGCTTCTGCGACTACTAAATTACAATTATGATTCACCACCTCAAAGCTTAAAAGTTTATTGAGAAGTATTAATAAAATTGTCAAATTCAGTAGTGAAAGGCACTTATAAAAAGGAGTGATATTTTTTTAGTTTATATTAGAAACCTCTTTTGTTCAGAACAATTGTATTTTTGTTGAATAATAAGACAATTGTATATACTGCAATTACTGGCAAAGCAACACAGGAACAGCCCTTACCATGCTGAGGTTTATAACAAAAAGCGTACCATAACTAATGTCTGCTTATCCACCACCTGTTGTACAGCCTCTGCTAGGGGGCAACATGTCTTCATATCCACTTTCTTATATAATAGAATAAATAAATTAACAACATTCATCCCTTATCTAATTTCGAAACTAAAATTAAATTAAAGAATTGGTTGCTTGGTACAGACTCTGACCAAACTGGAAAAATATTATCATAAAAGACAAAAAGCTCATAAGGAAACCATATACACCTCACATACCACACCATAAACTTACATAACTTACATCCAAACATATGTTGGTGCATATTTTTAAACAACACATTATGATTTTTTGTGCAGACATTGTCAAAAAAATCTGGACATTCCATCAACATCCTTGGTATTAAATACCTATAGTTTAATTCATGTCAGCTCTCTCTCATACGAAATGTTAGCTTTATCGGTCAATTTTCAAGTTTAGTTTTTCAGTTTCAAAATAAGACTTCTGTATAAAAAATCACGAATTTAAAAAAAAATATGCAGTCATGGGACTGCCGACAGAAGTGAAAACTTAAACGAAACGACGAACTTAAAACGTACATTAGCAGGTTGGTGACATTAATTAATAAGGAGCTGACAGACCTCAATGTTTAGATTAGCGCCCTCTAGTGGATCTATATATGTCTATGTATGTATGTAACGAGTTCAGTGCTGTTTCCCCATAGCAAAAGTGCACAAACGTGCCTAAAGAAGTTTTCACTTAAAAAATTTGTGCTTTACGTTATTCACGGGGTCTACTGTACGACCCTAAAATGACCACACCCTTCTGTAACATGCTGTATACATGTAAAAAAAAACTTTATTTTAGTCACAGTAACCACTGGAGGCAACAGTAGCCTGAAAGCATGCCTGGTTCCAGTTTAACCTGTTTAACACTGTTTAAACTCTACAATTTATTGAGGAAAACTTTTTAAATGATAATCACTTTTATTTTTCGGCTTGTCAGAGTTTATACACGATAAATAACGGGACGGGTCATCATGGGTCATATTGGAATCGAACCGACAAAAACTACATGGTGTTCCATCACAAGTGGGTCTATTGTAAGAAACCCCCCGCAGACCTTGGCCGCCTCTTGGTCAGTAGGCAACCGCAATGTTTATCACTTGCTTAACCCATTTGATTGCATATTAAATATTTTGCACGTGTTTAGTTTGTAATGAGACTAATGAGCATCCAGTATTAATTTCATTTAATCACGGAAATCGGGCGAGATGACCAAGAATTTTGTTTTGACCTCGACAAAATACATCTATGCATTTCTTCCACGGGACTTAGATTATTTTCTTTTAACAGTCCCCTTAAAAAAGTCTCCTTCGAGTTAAGTATCACTTATCGTCCGTCTTTGGAAATCGCTTTCACAAATTCTTTACTAAAACAAGTTTGATGTGCAACTGGAAGGTATTTCTGGTACTAGATTATTTGAGGACTGTGGCAGCGGCCGGCGGATGTTTTCTCGCTATTTGAAGTGTTTGGTTTGATTCAGGTGTCTTGAAAATTATTATTAAATTCTTTGTTAAGAAGCTTTTAGTTATAGCACGGAGTCTTGAAACTCATTCGGTAGGGGCAGCAAAACAATTAACACAGTAGTATCCAAAAATAATGTTAAAATGATTCTATGTTTAGTTTATATTAGGATTAGTGTCGTCAAACTTAAGTAAAATATGTATAAAGAACAGAAGTTTTAAGAATAGACATATTTTATTTAAATTAATAATATTGTATTTATTTATGTAATATATAGATGGTATCCAAGCCATGCTAGATGACAGACACTACTCCGAAGACCGTTCCGTGACGCCATAGTGTGACGCGTTGGATGGATGGATGGATGGATGGATATCCTTGATCATTTGACCAGTCACCATAGAACTGACACATCTAAGTGGTTATTCACAAAGAACGTTTGCAAGTTATAATCTTTTGTTCATTTTTTTTTTGTTACTTGTCAATAGATGACGCTGTGGCATAGTCGAAGCCGCTTGAGAAATCTAGTCAATTATAAAATATGATTAGGAAGTAAGAAACTATAAAATTTACATTAATTTTTTGTTCTGTAACTTATTGAAATTTAATACTCAATGTCGAAAGCTCAAAAACTTTGGCTACTTGCATATCAGGATCTCAATTAATTATGATACACGTAACTTTAATTTATTTTAATTTATTAGCAACTAGTATTTTTACACGCGTTTTTGTTCACTGTGCCGTAGTTTAAGGGGTTTTAATTTGCCTATATCCTTCCTCGGGTCAGGGGTTCACTCGTGAAAGGTAACCAACATATGACCAGAACAGATGACAGAGAGATGGACTTATATAGACTTCACATTTTTAATACATATTTGTTCCGAAGTTGAGATTATCGCAATCACTTGACGTTTTAGGCTGTTAACATTTAGATACTTATACTAAGCTATTAGAACAACCACCTGAGCCTTCTGAAGGAAACAGTTAAACCAATAGTATCCCTCGCCTTTACCCAACCCTCCCACGAACCTCTGTTGACTTAATTTACCTGTGGATGATGGTGGAGGTACTGGCTTCAGGAGACATCAATTCAAGGAGATTACTTTACTTCCATGAAAATGTAGACGTTTTAGTATCACTTAGCAAAGTTATTGTTGTTACTGACCTGAATGGTAATAACATAATTACCACATTATCCAGGGCGATGTGAGGGTGCTGTGTCGTATCGATAATAAAAGTTACCGGAAACGTTCGTACTAGTTGACAAGATAATCTTATCTTTTCCGAAGAAGTTTTATTGGTTCATCAAAATAAACAAACCTTGTAAAACAGGTAGCGTGTGGTAATGTGTTCTGGGTACACCTGCGTTCAAAACAGTCATCCGTCACAGCAACAGTTTTTTGAGGGCTCCTGTGATGTGACATCAGCCTTTAGTCAGTTCCAATTATACACACCTCCTTTATTTGAAGGTAAATAACATGTAGAATAAAGGCCTAATAAAACATTTAATTCAATTGCTAATATTTTATTTCGAAACTTATAATATAAAAGGGTATACAAGTTCAACTACACATCACTTAGTAACTAAGTCTATGTATAAACACCTATTAAAATATAATTAAAATTTCGCTAAATTGACTGGTTTTCTTAGTTATAATAATATCTCCGTTTATTTTATATTCCCATTCAACCACCAGGTAGGGACAATATACAACATTTTAAATATACAAATCAAATACAATACATTATTTTTAATCAATTTGTAGTTACAAAAAAATTCACACCCCTCATAATCATATCTATTGTTATTAATCTCAATGATTTTAATTATATTTACATTGTTCAATACTACTTAGTTTAGCCATCACTGTATTTCCAGTTAATAATTATAAACATATATAAAACAAAATAACAACGAAAATAAAAAAAAAAAAATCGAATGCCTATTTTGTAACATCACAAAAAGTACTGGTAAACATAAATTATACGATGATTTATATAATTGTACTTTTGTAAACAAAAAATAATTTAACACTTTATTTACAGTTATTGTTACTTATAACTAATAAAGCTTAGTATGGATGGAAGAAATGAAAGTATTGCCTTTGGCAATGTAAGTCCTTCAGTCGTGAATTTCGGGTAAGACAAAGAAAAGATATTCAAATTTTTCATTCGATTGAATTTCTATTTTTTATTTCAAGTTTAGTTCCACCAAAACAACAAGTCCACTCATGAGGTAGTTTTAATGTAAAACTGTAATAATCCACTTCTCATTTTAGAAGTCAAGAAATTCGAGAGTATTATCAGCCCATTGGGAAATTTCTGATTATAGTATATTTAAAGCTTATTGACAGACAAGGATAGCTACTATGAAAATAGTTTTTTACATCTGGTCTTAATATAACTGTACAATATTTAAAAGCGTTTATTTCAATTCGGCGTTATATTGTCTTTTTTTGTTTTATTTTAATACATTCATTCATTCAATATCTTGTGGACTATGTAAGTGAACACTATTATTACACACAATACAATATTAGACTGTAATTTTCGAATAAAAAACTGTTTAATACCTAGTTGAGTTTTTGTGAAGTTGAACACAAGATTGTAATGATCCGTTCTCTGTACAATGTATAAGGAGAGACACTGATTTTTTTAACTTAAGTCAGAATTATTTATAAGAAATAAAAACAAAAAAAAACACTCAAATTGAAATAAATGTTCTTATAAATTTAGTTACTGCGTAATTACTGTTACTTAGATTGGTGGATACTGTCGAAAATGTAAGCTTTGGCTTATACTTCCAATGTCTTATCGACCTATAAAAGAATTTCGCGCGTTGGCGTTTACCATAAAAACCACAATCGCCGTTTTAAAATATTATACTTCTTTACTTTTCACATTGACGAGGGCGTAAAGCGACCGTGTAGAAATTTTACTTTCTCTTATCATCTTGTTACATTACACTGAGTAAAGTAGGCCTCAACAAAAACAAGGTACCTTGGACTCTCCAAACAAGGACTAATTAAAGTATGCAACCTAACCTAGAAGTACAGTCTGGGCTATTGCACTTTTTCCTTTTCTGTCCCATTTTGCGTCACATGACCGTTCGCGTAGCCATTTTGCAAATGGCCGTTAGTTTTAGTGAATCCGTTGAGGCCATTTATCTCGTGTTTTAAGTAGCCGTTGAGATTTCCATTCCTCGTATATATGTTCAAATCTCCATTTATTAGATGTCCGTTCAGATCTCCATTAGTAATGTGTCCATTGGCATCACCATTTTTAAGGTGACCATTCTTGTCACTTTTGACTACACTATTAATGTGTCCTTCGTCAATGTTATTGTTGTTGGTGGCTACAGCAACTGTTGTCTTTGGTTTGTCCTTTTTGTAGGCTACCACGTAGAAGTTCATGAATAACAAAATGAAAATGGCGGAGTGGAGGATGAGGCCGGAGGCGATGATCCTGAAAGGAAAACAGTTGTATAAAATAGAAAAATTTAATTAACAGATTCGAGCTAGGAACTTTTCAAACCTATATGGAACCAAATTTCTAACAAAAATCGAATAATTGAAATTCGACAACGCATGAAAAACATATTTCGAGGTCTATTAATAACCGTAATATATATTTTCCAATATTTCTGTTCAACGTTGCTTACTTTTGCTTACGTATATATAAGTAGCGTGATGTCTATGGTTATTAATTGCCCTCAAATTTGTGTAATGCTTGATCTGTTGTCTGTTACCGTACCTATTAAATAAAAATAAAACAAAAAATAAAGTAATATAAATAGGTATATTTCCTGTATGTCGGAAACGGTTCTCATTACTTGGATTTCTTTTTTATATTTAGATAAGGTTTTGGTTTTTTAGTTTATATACAGAGGCGTTTTTCCTGAAAAAAAATATAATAAATAATACAACATATAATTATGATGGTAAAATGATTAGATTCTCAAAATTTTGCTTTTTGTAGTATGGAACGGGTTTGATGAAAACTGAATATGATACTTACTTTGGATATCCACAGTCGTAGACCAATGCACTGATTGAATGGATCAGTACCATGAAAAATTGGACCTGGAATAAAAAACAAATTAATTATTTATCTATTACAAAAATGTCATTAACAATCAGTCATTGAGTCTATTGTAGTCCACTGCTGGACATACGCCTCTCCTTAACTGTGCTTTCTTCAAGAAAATCGTGGGATAATTGAACTTAGAGTCAGTCGCGTGAATATTGAAAAGCTTTTAAAGCAGACATAGAAGAAATCTATATATTTAAACCATAGTAAATATTTAACGTAGGGAAAGTTTAGGTTATATATTGAACAATAATATATTCAAAACTCACACCAGTGCTCGGTACGAGTAAAACTGGCAATTAAAATTTGTACATTTAAAAAAAAAAAAAGACACAATGAGGGTTCCGTAAGCAAACAAACTTGTATGTAGATACAAGAATTGTAGTACATTCATCTCGGGAATCAATTCTCGAAGATTTCTGGGCATCTTTTCCTTAACTTTGTGGTTCTAAAAGTACACTTTCCAAACGCAAAATATAAGTTTCTAACCATAAAATCAATTTTTTATGTGATATAACAACAAATTCACGACTATCCTATTTATTTCCTATACGGGTGCTGTCAGGCCTTACTTCTTACCAAATTTCATGATCTTAGGTCAGTGGGAAGTACCCTATAGGTTTTGATTTACCTCACCTATGCCAAAACATTCTAATTTGGTAAAATCTAAGACTTAAATGGATGTATCTTTTGATTGCGTTGACTTGGAAGCTTGATTTATACAGGTCCAAGGGACCGCTGACAAAAGTATTTGAGAAACGGGTTCATGAGTAAAAGGGTCGTAACAGACAGACGGACAACAAAGTGATCCTATAAGGGTTCCTTTTGAGGAACCTTACCCTAAAATTATTAAATTTGTAGGTTTATGGTATTTAATTAGGAAATCTATACATTCATACGTGAAGAGCATTCTTTGTAATTCTTTTTAAGCAAATTTTGCGGCCGAAGGGATGTGCAATTTGAAATAATAAGAGTTTGTGTAGAAGACGTGCAGGAACCTAATTTTTTATTGTACATACGGCTACAAAGGTTGCTACTTTGCGTACGAAAAGTCTATACGTTAATTTCAAAGCGTCGACGATACAAAACAAAACATTAAAAGATAATGAAGACGAAGTTCGACCACAAGGCGATATCTAGTACATATAAACCACCACGTTTTTTTCCTTTTTGACAACTAGTAAATTATGGTAAAAACTTTATTAATATATTTAAAAATTGAAATTTACTTAATAAGTTTATTAAAAAAATTTATGAAAGTTTTTGAACAAATTTACGAACATTTTATACATAAATCTTATTTAAGAATAAAATGTCTGACTCACAAACAACTCAAAACCAAAATGTCACTATTCATGTCTTCCAAGAACCTGGTAATGTCAAAAAGATCCCTTTCTTTACAGTGCTCATAATTTTTTACTTGGAAATGAAAATTACACATGTAATTTTAATTTTAAAATTACATGTGCGATATTTGTTTTTTACACAGGAACGCTGTTGTTTGTACAATAAACTCTTGATGGGAATTGAATATTACCTTTATGATTGTTATTGAGAATGAAGAAAGTGTGCCATTTTTTATTATGAAACCTAAATAATATTACAACCGATTTATTATGATATGATTTATAGTAACTCTGAAAATAAATTATCAAATAAAAATTAATATTGTGCATTTACTATTTGCTGTTAATTTTATTGCATAAATATAAAAGAATATTTCAAGTTAAAAGGTCAGAAGATACGAAATCTAAGTAATAATAATATCCAAACTACGGCACTATAGCTTTTAGAACACGGATAATAATCATACCTAGTTTTTTTTTTTAATACACACAAATTAATCATAAAAACAGCAAGACTAATACAAATAGACATATGCATGCAAACAAATATTAGCACTGGGTGGGAATCGAACATCAGATGTTGCAAATGCTCTAGCGCTGCGCTACACCACGTATATGTGTAGGTCATCAAGCAGTAGTTGGTGTTACCTTACAAAAAAATGTGCTCTAGAAAGTGACCGTGTTGCTTTTTTTTACTTAACGTTATAGTTTACCGCGTTCGCGTTAGCAATCTAACGTTTTAGCCAACTTCAAAAAAGGAGAAGGTGCTCAATTCGATGTTTAATTTTGAAGTGAAAACTTATTTAGCGGCTAGCGGCGTTGTGCACTTTTTGGGATGGGTAAAAAATGTTAAACTCGCATCAGGACACATGACCTGATCGAAAATTCGTAAGACGGAGCTGAGTTTCTTATATTTAAAAAAATATAACATATGAAATTCAAACATTTATGAGCTTCCAGGAGCGCAGAACTTCCAGTGTAGCCTGTGCATACATTTAGATATGTTATTACCTACTTTTATTTTTAACCTAATTATATATATACAGATGTGTGTATGTATATGCAAATACATTGTGAAGTTATGTTTTCACTTCTGACGTTCAGACCTACGATTGACTGTTTTTTTTATGTGTGTTCGGGGATAACGTTTATTCCGAAATACTCAGGTTTCAATTTCGTAAAGATCTGGTGATTATTTATTTTTTATCATAATTTAGGCACATTGTAGTCTAGAACTATATATAGTGTTGGTATACTCTTTGTAATGTATCAACAAGATTTCATCAAGTTTTTATATAATTTATCAAGCTTAATATTTTAGTCTTCAAGTATCTAAGTACATAATATAATAACGAAGGTAGGTTGCAAGGTGAGTAGGTAAAGTTTGATGTAAAACATTTTATAGAACGTGTGCAATACGGAGAAAGGATACGGCGTTCCGTCTAGTGTTGAAATCGTTGGTTCTAAATGTTGGCGTGCACGGCTCCGCAACACTGCGCTAGTGTAAAATTCATTTCTTAAGTTTTCGTTGATTGTATCTAAGTTAGAAATACTTTTATAATAAAGCGGTTACAATCGGCGAGTTTAAGAGAATACAAGGTGTCAGTGAAAACGAAGATTTTTTGTAACGTGGGTCACACACTAGTATTCTTGTTAACATCTCCAATTAAGCTAAATGCTTGTGTTAGGAGTAGGTTCACGGCGGTAGTGCACTGGGTGGAGTTCGAACCCACAACCACTTGATAGCAAGTCCGACGCCTTAGCCTTTATTTACGCTACCGCAACTTCGCGATTTGCGATTTACCGATTTGTGACCGCCGATTTGCGAGACAATAGGCAGAAACTGTTGGATAAGAGTCAATAATACGGAATACTTGATATTCTGGAAGGGCTAAACAGTATTTTAATGCGCTTCCTTCTATCATCATACTCGCCGCTGGCAGTAGGTTTACAATCACAAATTCAAATTGGATGACCACCCTGATGAAACTAAATTCTAAAGTTTTAGAAAAGACCATTAAGTTTTTTGCAGGGAAAACAGAGCACTGGATACATCTCTAGTACATGGTGTAGACTAGCTATGATACTGTGGCAAGCATTACTGAACTGGATAACCATTGCAAAATTTGTGACGTCGGTGTTTTGTACAATATCGTAACCAATAAATGTCATCGGCTTTTTGTTCAACGATACTCAAGAATTTAGAACTTCGTAATATTCATTTCATCATGAAGTTCAACGGTATATAGAACAATTTATTTCGGAAGTTGTCAACAAGTATTGCATTTACCGCAGTATAACTCGACCGTATGCCGTATATCCTAACGGTTTGCGCAAGCGGCTCCCGTCGCGCTCGGAATTCGAGGCGCGGTGCGATCCTTATTGGCCGGTTCCACGTTGCCGCCACTATTGCGGAAGTATTTACATACTTTTGTACGTACAAAAATGTTATTTATATGAAAATGTGATGTAATAAATATATTTTTAATCTGTTAGGATTGACAAACAGTCGATTCGTATTTAGGATTGAGGAACACGCTGAATTACTAGCCAAAACATATTTTCAAAAATATCGGTCGTGCCAACCGAACATTATAAACAGTAACACATTTGGCCTACAATTTGGCCCGCTGCCTCATAATTACAACCATATAATCATAAAAGCAACATAAAAAACATAATTAAACATACGTAATTAATTTGTTGAGGACGCATCCAGTTAAAATGAAATAAGGCTGGGGCACAAACAATATGTATGAAAAACAAGACAATATTAATTTGACGTACAATTATCAGAGATGTTTCATACATTTTTCTTCAAATGCATGACGATGATGACACGTGAGATTCTTAATTCGTCAGAAATCAAAATTCGTATGGTTATCTATACAAATATTATAAAGTTAAAGAGTTTGCTTGTTTGGTTGAACGCGCTAATCTCAAGAACTACTAGTTCGAATTGAAAAATTATATCAGCGTTGGATAGCCCATTTATCAAGGAAAGCTATATATTATATAACATCACGCTACGACCAATAGGAGCGGAGCAGTGACCATAAACGCAGATGAGACTTCGGGGACGGCTAGTATTCTATATCTTTATAAATATATTTTATCCGTGCGTGTGTATGTTACTGAACTCCTCCTAAACGGATGGAAAGATTTTAATGAAAATTTTTGTGTGTATTCAGGTGGATTCGAGAATGGTTTAAATTTACAACTGGACCAGGTAGATGGCGCTGTGATAGGGTTACAGGAAAAATATTTTTTACGTTCCGGCAGGACAACGTTTACCATAGCGCTTTTGACATACATAACTGTCAGTCGTTTGGCAGTTGGCAGACAGAATTGACAGACGATTGACAGAATGCGCGCTGCAAATATGTTTTTGGATTTTTTTTTTATTAATTATACCAATTCGAATTCAATATTCATAGTTAAGCGGCGGTAGCGTAATGGCTAAGGCGTCGGACTTGCGATCAAATGGTTGCGGGTTCGAACCCCACCCAGTGCACTACCGACGTGGACCAACTCCTAACACAAGCGTTTAGCTTAGCTGGAGGGGTTAACAAGAATACTAGTAATGTGTGACCCACGTTACTAGGATTCTTTAAAAAAAAAAATAGTTAAGACAAGACAACGTCTATCGGATCAGCTAGTTTATATATATAACTGACATTGCTTACAGGCATTGCGTAGTCTTTGACATACATACAAACACTTACGCCCATATCCCCGAAGGGGTAAGTAGAGACGTCTTAAACCACTACATTTGGGTTACTATAATTGGTCCCACTCACCTAATATGGGGCAAGCCTATTCGCCAACCAGGCACTTTGGAAATTAACGATGGGAAAATTGAGAGTATATTGAAGGGAAGTTAGACACGAATAGAAGGCGATATAATTCTTTAAAAAAAACCGACTTCAACAAAAAAAACTATTCCATAAAAGACTTATATGGTTTTCTCATGGATGCCATTGTCAGAACTGGACCAAATTGAAATAGGACCACACGGGAAGCACCAGCTTTCAAATAAAAAAAGAATCATCAAATCGGTTCACCCAGTCGAAAGTTCTGAGGTAACAAACAAAAAAAAAAACAGTCAAATTCAGAACCTCCTTCTTTTTTGAAGTCGGTTAAAAAGGTGAAGGCTTATACGGATGGTTTGTGGTCAAATACCTAAAACTCGACAGATTACAAGGCTTCCCGGCAATAGCCAGGGAAGCCCTGCAACCCAACATATTTCTTTTTTATGGGATAGGGGCAAACGAGCAGACGGGTCACCTGATGGTAAATGACTACCGCCGCCCAGTGGCACCTGCAACTCAAGAGTCATAAGTGCGTTGCCGGCCTTTAAGGTGGGAGTAGGGGAATGGTGGAAGAGGGAGGGAGGAGAGGGTGGGAGGGAAGGGTTAGGGCCTGCGGTAACCTCACTCACTCGGTGAAAAGCAATGAGGCATTGCTTCACTGCCAGTTTTTTTGTGAGGCCGTGGTATCACTCCAGTCGAGCCGGCCCATACGTGCTGAAGCATGGCTCTCCCACGAATAGATTACTCTAAAATAGTCTTTGAATGACCCCTTATCCTTAGAGCAAGCAAATAAATGCTAAGGAAATGTATGTATGAGTATATTGTATTAAATCTATCGATTTCAATCATCAAATGAAAGGTCTAATCAAAATCAAACTCACTATAAACTGTTCTGAACGATCTTGATAACTATACTTTCTAAACCATATGCTCAATGTGGGCTTATCTTAAAATAAAGAACAATTAAGTCACCTTTGCATAAACATACCATAACACTGACAAACTGATAAAAGTTTCTAACAAATTGAGACAGAAAGTGACAGTCATATTGAGCCTTACATTTTTTATGGTATAGTGGGCAAACGAGCAGACGGGCTACCTGATGCTAAATGACTACCGCCGCCTATGGGCACCTGCAGCTCAAGAGTCACAAGTCCGTTGCCGCCCTTTAAGGTGGGAGTAGGAGAAGGGGGCAGAGGGGGAGAGGGAGGGGAAGGGTGAGAATAGGGAAGAGGGAAAGATTAGGGCCTCCAGTAATCTCACTCACGCGGCGAAAAGCAATGCAAACATTGCTTCACTGCCGATTTTCTGTGAGGCAGTGATATCACAAAACAAGTTCAATGACACAAATGTTGTCTAAAGCGATTTGATGCATGGTATCGCTTAATTGTCGCTTGTGAAATACTAGTGTTTCGTGTATTTAATTGTTTGGGTAAGCGTAAGTAGACCGTGTAAAGTGGTTGAGGCGTTATCTAGATAATTGTCTGTTCGTATATCTTCTATCTCTGAGATTAAGTATAAGGGGAGTGCTTACGACATAGAAATTAAAAGCACGAACTAGAAAGTGTAGCCAGATGGATCTTAATTTGCATTTCACCTGTACAACATAATAGACCATCTTTCCATTTTTGCCTTTTTTCTGATTAAACTTGAAAATGACTAACACGATTGTCATATGTTTCAAGGTAGGTCATAGGTTTCAGACAGAGGTTTAGTGTCTCCATCCTAAATAAGTCAGAAATTATTATCGTAGGTAGGATTATAAAGAAATTTCTAATTTATTAATGATTTCGCTGTCTCGCCTTGAGCACACATAATTAATAACCATTAAATCATTATTTAGAACAACAATATACTTATTATAATAATTCTTTAAAAAAACCGACTTAAAAAAAAAACTATTCCATAAAAGACTTATACGGTTTTCTCATGGATGCCATTGTCAGAATTGGACCAAATTTAAATGGGACCACACGGGAAGCACCAGCTTTCAAATAAAAAAAGAATCATCAAAGAAACATAAAAAAAAATTCAAATTGAGAACCTCCTCCTTTTTTGAAGTCGGTTAAAAACGGGGGCTGAAATTCTTCCGTTATGCATGTAGCATAAGCTAAAGTTTAGAAAAGAAAAACCTAAGAAAATGTTTGAAATATGAACTTAAACGTATGGCGATTGAAGATCGAGCTGACGAGTTCATCTTATCTCTTTTTAAAAAAACATAATTTTTTGTTAGTTGGTTGGACCGATCGAATCGGGTAGTCTGTTAATACTTTCAATAATCGTAAGTCCAGTTCATCCGAGATCGTTTTAAGGTCTTGAACTCTTGACAGTACTAAAGTGAGTGTAACATTTTCAGGTCTTCAATATTGAAATAAAATTTCAGGAAATGGTTATTATTTAATTATGTATTTCAAAGGGGATTAACGCGATCACGAAAAGGTATTACATAGCTCTGGATTTCGAAGTTTCGACCAGGTTGCACTGGCCGTCGTCACAGGCTGATTGGCTCAGCGGTGCACGCCCTTCGTCGTCGAGATCGTGAGGTAGAAGGTTCTTCATCCACCCGCACATATTTGATTTTTTGGTTTCGCCATGTACCATCACATACTATACTAAGTGTCCCTATTCTGTGAGCAAACCGATGTGTTCCTATTCTGGTGTTCACCCGACTGCGCATAAAAGCGAGGTGTCATGTTTTGTGACCACGACCAGTGCAACCTGGTTGAAACGTCAGGCAATTCTGAGGTATGTAATACCTTTTTGTGATCGTGTTATTTCGCGTGGAAATACATTGTAATTATATCATGGAACGCGAAAGTTTAAAAGTTAGTATGGTTTTTATTTGTCATATATTGTTCCCTTAACATAAAAATTACTGGCAACCAGCCCCGGCTTTACACGGGTACAAATTATACACCAAAACCTTCCTCATAAATCACTCTGTCTATTAGTGAAAACCACATGAAAATCCGTTCGGTAGTTTTTCAGTTTATCGCGAACAGACAGACAGACAGACACGGGCGGCGACTTTGTTTCATAATATGTAGTGATAAGTAATTTTGAGAAAGAAGTAGTTTCATTCTTCAGTATGCTCATTATGGAATGTATGTAGCATTAACTTGAGTTTTGATTATTTGTTTATACCTATATATATATAGAAATGTTACTTACTAGTTGTAATGAAGTGAGGTGCTTCTTCCACCAGAGATACTTTTGGTATTGAGGCCCCATTGCCGCGAGCATGTAGTAGCTGTACATGATGACGTGCACCAGATTGTTCACGATGTTCGAAAAGGTTCCGTGACCGCCTAGAAAGAAGTTGAAAAAGATTTATTGGGTAAAAAAAAACAATAACATTTTGGAGAAATGATATGGTGAATGCTCATTCTATAATTTTATAGAAAAACAAAATTGAAGGAAGTTCCTTATCGCACATTACACTTCAGACGCTCGACCATAAACTAAAATATATTATACTGAAACGCTCGACGGCCGGCCGGCTAGCCAAAAAAACGTGTTAGCGCAACGAAAAATGCTGACCGCGCGTGGATTTATTTTATAATCGGTTGTTAAACAATAGTACTGAACGTTTTGTTTTCGTTTATTTATTTATTTATATATATATACTAGCTGACCCGACAGACTTTGTCCTGTCTTAACTATGAATATTGACTGACAGTTATATCAAAACCGCTAAGGTTACAATAAAAAAGTTAATACGGTCGTTAAGTTTTCTTCAATTTTCTAATTTTCCGCCCAACTTTCTTATTTTTTTCCTTCATAAGAACCTTCTCCAGACAATAACAAACACAAAAAAGAAATAGCGAAATTGGTCCAGCCATTCACGTGTGATGCCGTGACCAAGGGAAATAGGGATTCATTTTTATAAGTATATAGATATATGTAGATATAATAAAGCTGAACATTTCTTGTTTGAATAAGCTAATCTCAGTAACTACCACTCTTATTCGAAAAAATCGTTTTATGTACTAAAAAAAAAAAAGGAAAGGAAAATGGGAATGTTATATATATTAAAAGATACATAACATATGTACTTATAACTTTATCTACATGTATATTTACATACATATTCACATATTTATAGGAAAGCTCTAAAAGAGAAAGCACTTTCTTCATTATGGGTCCTACCCGTAAAACTTTTACAATAAATGTTGAATGCACTTTCCTCGTTGTCAATTATAAAACCTGAGTTAATCTCCTCAAAGTAATAATTGACTGAAAGTTACCGATGCAACGTTAATTGCTGTCAGCATGCAGTTTTTGTTAAAGCATGACGCAGTGTTGATTCCAACCAGTCTCGTAATTGAGGGTTCGTCTTCAGTGTTTTTATACAGTGATTATACAATATTTTTATTTATTAATTAATTTAAAATATTTTTGTTATATGCAGTCTTATTAAAGAAATATTTCACAAATTTGTATAGCGTAGCGGTAGACATTTCGACTCCAAAGGGACGCGGATTCGATTCCTACTCTGTGCAAATATTTGTATATTTAAATTATGTCTATTTGCATTGCTCTGGGTGCTTTTATGACTATGTATGAACTTGGAATGTTTTTTTTTGTATTTTTGTTTGGATTCAGAAAGTGCTGTGTAATGTGATAATAAAAATTGTTGGACTATACTATTTTTATAGTTGACTGTCACCTCGCTTTTACACTAAGGTATTAAACGTGAAATCTTATATTTACTGGTTAAATATATTGTAACCCTAAGTATGCTTAAAGTTGAAACCGAAAACAAGCTATCAATAATATTGTTAAACGCTAGTGAAAAACAAGATAATATATGATAGTAAGCTGGTCTAACATGTTTGAAACAATGTCAATATTTTTGACAAATTGTTGAATGTTATTGGTAAAACCAAGTTTCAGAACTTGTTTGTTGGTTTAAAGGAGGGTTTTTAAGCAGATACGCAAAAATTAATTTAAATACGTTACCCTGAATCTATTAATAAATTTAAAGTGTCAAATTGGTGGTGTACACATGATGTTCGAGAACGAATACGACTTAAAGTGACGAGGGGTTGAGGTTGTCTTATTCACTTAAAGCGAGTTCCTATAATCAAGAAACGATTCGTTTTGCTTAACGCACGGTAAACTTTTCGTTGAAAATTCAACGAAATATTACCGTCTGTAAGCAAAACGAATCGTTTCTTGATTATAGGAACCGGGTATTAATGGTTTTATATCTAGTAAAGTCAAAGTTAATTTTACAAGACCCATAATGGAGTCTACTAATGTTGTAACTTACATTAGGTAATTAAATTATTTTGACTAAATCTCGAAATGACTGGCTTGTTGGTACTAGACCAAGCTGGCTAGTGATCCTGACTGCTGAGCCAGAGGTCGTGGGTTCAATTCCTACCCAAGACAAATAATTGTGTGATGAGCATGATCATTTGTTCTGTGTCTGGGTATAATTTACATGTATGTATATTTATGTATATACAAATATGTATGTATTTAGAATTATATGAGTATGTTGTATGAGCCTGTACGGCTCTGCCTAGTTTGGTATCAAACCGCCGTGTGTGAGATGTGTCAAGTTATTATTATAATTTCTTGGAATGATTATATTTAAAGCTTTTTATTTAATTTTATACCACCGTTCCTCACAGGCTCAACTGCGTTTATAGTCACTGCTACGCTTATAAGAGTCGTAGCGTGATGTTACATAGCCTATAACCTTAACCTATACCTATAAAATTAACGTCATGCCTTTTTGTTTTGTACAAATTTGTGCCTACCATTTGGACATTATAAAAAGGATCATCATTGCCAACTACAAAAAATTACAACTTCTTTTTTTTCAGTTGCTTCATCTATTATAATTATGTATTTCAATAGGAGTGAGTCAGCCTGTGACCACGGCCAGTGCAACCTGGTCGAAACGTCAGGCAAATCAGAGGTATGTAATACCTTTTCGTGATCGCGTTAATTCCCGTGGAAATACATAATTACATCATGGAACGCGAAAGTTTACAATTTAGTATAATTATCTAGGTATGCTTCATCTATTGTATTAAAAATGTGACGACCTCAATGTACAAGTTGTGACATATATAACTTCGTGCAAATCTTAAATGAATGAAGAATTTAACTACCTATTGTTTGATTTTAAAGACGACTCCCTCATTAGTAATATTCCTGTGTCGCGGGGGGCGTCACAAACATTCAAACCACGCACTCAAAGAACACCTAGACTCGGGACAACTATTTGTGGATCACACAAATTTTTGTCCCGTGTAGGATTTGAAGCCACAACACTCGGCGCGGCGTAGTGGCGAGGTGACCACTTATACCGTTGCGCCTTCCGTGCCCATATATCAGTTAATAAAAAGTTCGTTGAAAGTTCGAAGACTTGCCCCGTCTGGGAACAAGAAACTGTTTCTTTTCATACCCGTTTAACAAAAAGAAAGTATTAATACATTTTCAGTGAACCTTTTACTCTGTTTTATAAAAGTTCCTTGTAAAAATAGTACTTAATTTTTTTATTTCTTTTCTTTAACTTCCCATTTTAAACAGTTGATGATGTTTAAAACAGTCTGATTAAAAAGATTATTTCTCTTTACATTTCTTGAGGTATTATAAGTTAGGCAAAGAGGCATAGTATGTCTGTTTGCCTAGGAAAGACTAGTCTTAAATTAAATGTCTTACCAGCAATGAACTTCACTAGGAGCCAAGCCTCGAACGGCGTCAGAGAGTGGTGATACAGATGCAGCCAGGTAATCTGACTCTTTTTCTTACGCAGCACGAAGAATATCGTGTCTGCAAATTCTGACAGCTTCGAGAAGTAGTACACCCAACAGAGATCCAACATCTGCCAAAGAAAAATGTTTATTAGTACATATATTTCTGCAAAAAAAAACTTACTATGTGATGCATTGGAATAGGGATCCCTTCTTTTCGCATAATGTTTTTTTTCTTAATATACTTTGGCATAACTTTTTTGGCATATTTTTTTCGGTATAATAAAACTTTGACATAAATGTTTTTGGTATACAGTTTATGTTGACATAAATTATCTTTTAGGCTAATTTATTTTAGCATTATTTTAAATCGCATAGCTATAACCAATATTATTTGTGTAATGTAGTGTATCAATAGGTTAAGCCGCCAATATATTTTACATACATATAACAAAAACTATGTTTAAATATAATTTTTTTATGCTTGTTATGCTTACACATTATTATGATTGGATAAATTATGCTTAAAAATTTACGCGTAGACCGCTATGTGTAAATAATGTTATGCGTAAATTTAATTAATAATAATAATAACTTCACACATCTCACGCATGGCTGTCTGAGAAGCCATCCCAAACTAGGCAGAGCCTGTACTATGGTGACCAAACTGCTGACAAACATCCCACTAATCCCGCTAAAATTATAAACGTGAAAGTTTGGATGGATGGTTGAATGGATGGATGTTTGTTACTCGTTCAAAAACCACTGAATTGATTGCGATGAAACTTGGTATGTAGATAGCTGGAGACCTGGATTAACGCATAGGCTACTTTTTATCCCGGTGCAACTGTGGGGCGCTGCTAGTACTTATATATTTCTAAATATATACATATTACATAAAAATGACACCAAGACACAGAACAAATTATCGTGCTCATCATACAATTATTTGTCCTGGGTGGGAATCGAACCCACGACCTCTGGCTTAGCAGTCAGGGTCACTAACCAACATTATTATAAGTATTATATTATGTCTTAAAGTTTTATGCAGATGGGTAGGGAACCGTTGGAATATATGACAGCAGTGCTATATGGATATATGGTTTCAATCGGTCTTGGTACAATTGTTTTTGAGGTAATATATATGATAGTCCATACTCCATAAATTCCAAAGATCCTCTTCAATGGGCTAAATCATGCCTAGAAAGTTTCCTTAGCTATCATTGCATCCTTACGGAAACATAAATTATCCAATCAGTTATTTATTACTAAAGCTCGCATGCTCGCAAATTTAAGCGTTTAATGATTTTCTAATGGATTCTATTTTGACATAGGTCTTGACTACATTTTTATGGAGCACCCCCAAGGTACTCTCTTTAAATATTAAAAAGCTCATTGAAATCAACGCATTGAGAACCACATTTTTTTAAGTCGGTTAAAAAGAGATCCGTGATCAATGAGATCATATCCTGTTGCAACGGTCAAAAGTAAATAAGGTTCTCACTCTGTCCGAATGTTTTCTTTTTATGTATGTTCAACGATGATTCTCATTTTGTCGGAATGAGTCACATTTCAATTATTATTTTGTGTTTGAAATTTTTTTTCACAAATCACTCTCTAAGTGGGAGTACGAGTATGCTCCAAACGCACCCTCTTTATGCGTTTGTAATTGAGAAGTCGAATGTATTCTAATCAAGGAAGATTAGAAGATCAGCTATTGAATAATTCGTTCATACTGTGTTAATGCTAATTATAGAAAGACAATATTCAATAGAATGTGGTGAATTTTGAAGTTTAAAAAGCATTTTGGTTCGTGCATATGTTCAGGTTTTGCATGCAATTTTTTGATAAATTTATTTTTGATAAATTTTGATTTCATGGCTTTGGTAAAATCACCAGCATAAAATGTCGGTATCATATGGCGTCTAACAAAGTTAATCTTCAAAATGTACATAGCCTTTCCCGATCTAACAAAAAACCACTCAGCTATTGCTATTAAGAGTCTTATCAAAGTCTGAAACTAAATCTGGTTCATTCAAATATGTGTTTTTACACCAATGATGAGAATAACAAATGTCCATCATTACTTCCTGCTCATTATATTTAATTGCTAATTATTACGAGTATGCCTACTGACTTTTCTAAAATATGTAGTATTAACGGGATTTTTTGTTTGATAATTATTTTATCTCTTTACTTTCTAGTAATTATAAATTATGTGTATTTCATACATATGTATACTCACCGAACACATCTGTATCACCGAAACAGAGGCACATTAACACCCACATTTTATGAAACTGTAATTTATAATGTGTGTTTCATTTACGTAATACTAGCAACCCGCCCCGGCTTCGCACGGATACAAATTATACACTAAAACCTACCTCATGAATCAGTCTGTCCATTAGTGAAACCCGCATGAAAATCGGTTCAGTAGTTTTCAGTTTATCGTGAACAGACAGACAGACAGACGCGGTGGGGGACTTTGTTTTATAAAATGTAGTGATGAATTAGGTTCAGAGAGCTACATCTTCAGTGTGATATCTAGACCGAAGTCATTAGGAACCAGTAATGTCATGGTCGATTTGAAGTCTTCTTTCTACCTTTAAGACTAATTTGGGCTAGAGCATTAAGGTCTTGTGTGTTTGTACCAGGTTTCTACTATAGTTCTAATGTACCTATTTTAGGCGCAGATTACTACTACAGATTGGAACCACTGGACATATGACTGGTTTGCTTAAAATGCTGTGAGTCCAACAAAAATAGCCAATATTTTTTTATGAGTATACACGTTACTTATATTAGAGGATGAAGGATATCAAGCACCTAGAAAAAGCTTGTGAAGCCCACGGCCAACAAACAATTTTTAATATATTCACAAGTAGCACATATAAAAAAAATAAAGTCGTAATCGTCACATAATTAATTCATTATTCGAAAAGCAAAATAAATGGCGTTCGCTTCCGTTTAATATACAGGCTGTTACAGAAAGATGTGGTCATATTTTAGGGTCGTAAGTAGACCTCGTGAAGCGCTAATAATTTTTAGAAGATTCGTGATTTTTTTTTAATACAGCATTTTTGTTTTGAAGCTCACAATTTGAACTTGAAAAATGATCGATAAAGCTAAACTCTCGTAAAAGAGTGGAGAGACCTGCATTAAAGTATAGGTATTTAATACCAAGCATGTCCATCCGGACATGCGGATTTGTTCGAAAATATCGGCATAAAAAATTAAAAACCGAAATAATTGAAAATGAAATCAATACGATAATTAATAATACCTAGCTTAGAAATGTGCACCTAAACAAGTTTTTTAATTTCTACTTCTAACTATCTATACTATGATTCGACATCTTGGAGCTGATCTGAAGATTGAGCCAGGAGGGGGATAGTTAAACTCTTCAGATGCTACTAAAAAACCCCTTGACTTCGGCTCATATTATACGTGTTGACGAGTCCAACGCCATTCGGCTATATGGACACAATTTTCTGTAGCAGCCTGTATATCATCATAATTTAAAAACTGTCAGGAAATAAAATCAAGTTTACTTTGACTCACGTAGTTAACGTTGAAACCTCTCGTTAGCAAAATTTCGCGAACTGTATCCTCTGACTACAGAGAGACAAAGAGTCAGTTTCTTGGTAAAGTTTGGCTCATTGTATAATATTTGTTAGGAAGTACGTATGTTATGTCTACAGTGAATGGTTTCCGGCTGAGATTAGGGTCAGCTCACCTACGTAAATTATCAGTTTTTCTCATGTAAATTAAATTTTCAACGGTACCGAAGATTGCGGTTAACCAACAATACTATCGTAGTGTATTCTGCTGTTGAATAGGATCGCCAGGGCTCAATAGGGAGGTTGGGATATATTAAGGGAACGCATGAGTGATGACTATCGGTGTTATCAGTATTTCTAGCTACCGGTAGCTGAGCCGTGTGCTTGTTTACTAAATTGTTTCAATAAGAAAAATATCCCTTCAGAAAAATAACATAATTAACCAAATTCTCGCAAAAAGCTACAAGCAAAAAGTTCTACAGCAAAAAGTTGCGAGGTCTAACTGTTTTTTACTTAATTTGCTAACTAATAACTTTATGGTGACCGTGTCATTATAAGACATCTTTATTTAACGTTAACAAATTCAGTAACAAACGATTAGATTTCACAACTTTTTGCTATAGAAGAACTGCGTTGCGACTTGCGAGACTTAGATTTTTTTAGTGTTATATTTTGATGAGATCTCATTCCTTTTTGTAGGTATGTATATTAAAGGATATATCGTTGGTCAATGACACTACATACCTACCTATCTAGCTCTTTACGTAGTATAAATGATTAAACATTGTATGAACTGCGAAAGTAACTTTGTGATCCCATATCTAAATGTACTGAATGGCTTCAAGAAAAGGAGCGTACGGCTGTGCCTTTGTTTTTCCTGTTCGACTTGGCGAGGGCACTGCCGTACCCCCAGATATCACATCGAACATCGGGCTGGAACGGAAATCAAGCGACTATATGGAAAATAACAACGACGGCAAATAACCCTTGATTAAGTTAAGGAGAAAATATTTTTTTATTTAATTATTATATTTACAGGGTTAAGGGATCCTAAGGCAAATACATATTTTGTAGAATTTTTTGACTACTTAGAAATATAAAAATAGCCTAAACTTCTCAGAATTCAAAGGATCATTATGAACAATCTTGTTCCTTCTACATCCTCCATCTGTTGTAAATTGTAGCCTTTCACAAAGTGCTTCATGCCCAAAATGACCACACCTCTTCGTTCTCACGTGTTTTATTCATCAATATCTATATAGTTATAAAGCAGCGAGTTCAAGAGACAATGTCAGTTTCACTTTCGCGCGGACTGGTTGTGACGTAAGGAAGGCTTTCACTGTTACGCGGAAGCAAGTTCACTGGTACGGTCAAGTACGATCAGGTTGTAAATATCTTCTCGTTTTGATGTGGAGGGGCAGAACGCTGTTTTAAAGTTATTTAATTATGGACAGCGGACCTTGAGGGCGTTTGATTTATGTTATGGATTTCGAATTAATAAAACTCGAACGATAATTGACTGATAGGCAATTTATGTACAACCTAAACGGGTAGATTAATATTTAGATGCATAAAATTTTGCGAAGTTCTGTGTATAACATAAGTGAACATTAATAGCAATAATTTTTTTATACACTACTAGCTGACCCGACTGACATTGTTATGTCTTAACTATGAATATTGAATTCGAATAATTTGCAGCGCGCATTCTGTCAATCGCGCCTACTGTCAAGCTACTGACAGTTATGTCAAACGCGCTAAGGTTACATTAGAAAAGTTAAAATGGTCGTTAAGTTTTCTTAAATCTTCTAATTTTTAGCGCAACTTACTTAATGTTTTCTTTCATAAGAACCTTCTTCTGACAATAAGAAAAAAGAATTAGTGAAATCGGTCCAGCTGTTCACGCGTGATGCCGTGACCAAGGGAAATAGGGATTCATTTATATATATATATATATATATATATATATATATATATATATATATATATATATATATATAAAAAGTTCTGTTTTGTGTATTATATGAATTCATCTACTTAAGTTATAAAAATTGTAGGATTTTGTACACTGAATAGAGTAAATACCTGACTTTATTGTGCCTACTCTCAAATAGTTACCCTGTGGGGATAAAACAAGAGTGCAAAATCCCATGGTTACACAGCTAGTTAGTAAATATGTAATAGAACAGCTTCAAGTAACCCAGCAGTACCAGGTGTGGGTATCGACATTATGACACAGCGCTACAAAGACTAAAACCACACGAGTAAAAAAACAGAACAGAGAAAAAGCTTCTAAGGAGCGTTCAATATTTATACCTGTTTTAGTAGGTTTGTCACAGCCGGATAAGATAAAATACTACTTCTTTTTTTAGTTTTTAAGATTGAATAGTTTTTTTAAATATTATAATTAAAAAAATAATACTAAAACACTTGATAGAAAAAGACGTAATACTACAAATAAAATATAAAATCACGCCAAAGCTTTGTCTCTGTTCCGGTTCTTTCCTTATGTAACAAAACTAGGCATAGTTGTAACTTTGGTTATTAATTTGTAATAAAAGGCTTATACCATGCGTTCTAGTAAACGGATAAATATGCATGTCGAATTATTATTTTATCACTAACAAGCTTTCTTATATCTGAGAAATTATTACATAGCAATAAATAAACAATAACAAATAGTAATAATTTTAAACAAGTCTGAAGACCAACTAGAATATGTAGCATCGGTATTTTAGATTCGTTAACACAAATGTGTACTACATAAATATAAATAATAAAATTGTACTAAACGAACTCTCTTCATTGTAAAAATACATTAGTGTGTCATACTAATGTATTTTTCTTCACAGTTTCTCTTTATTATGCCAAAGCTCAGCATATATTTATTTTTCAAAATATTTTTATAACAGTACTTTCTAAAACATCGCGTTCGTAGACATGGGTTCCACTTAACAATTGGTGCATCTTACTTTTTAATTCAAGATCAGAGGACAGTTGCTATGACCACAATATTTTTTGACTTGCAGGTTTTTGTGAGAGGTATTTATAAAAGTTTGAAGGTCATTAGAGCTCCACGACCCTTACATAAGCTACCACAGATAAGTCGGTCGATCTAATATTGCTGTTGTACGTGGCTTTAGCTATGTTTTGCAAGTAAATTAATTAAAAATCAATAATATGTGTGGGAGAGCCATGCTTCGGCACTTATGGGCCGGCTCGACTCCGCTCGATACCACGACCTCACAGAAACCGGCAGTGAACCCTCTCCCCTGTTCTCGTCCTTCCCCCTCTTCCCACTCTTCTCCTACTTCCACCTTAAAGGGTGGCAACGCACTTGTGACTCTCGAATTACAGGTGCCCATGGGCGGCGGTAGTCATTTACCATTAGGTGCTCCGTCTGCTCGTTTGCCCCCTATACATAAGTAACTCCGTTATATTCAATCACAGAACTAAATAATTATACATTGCATATTAAATATAGAGCCTTCCGCATTTTCTGACTGGGCCATGACATTGTTCAAAAATGACATAACACTCATAACATCATTGACGCAAACGAATTTGAATTATTAAACCGTCTCAAATATCTAAGGTCATTGCTGTATTTTAATTTGATGATTAGTTTTTGATTAACATAATTGTAACACTACATAAAGGGATTGACTGGCCTGTTGGCCTAGTGGTTAGTGACCCTGACTGCTACGCCATTGGTCGTGGGTTCGATTCCCATCCGAGTCTGGGTGTTCTTTGTGTCCGTTGTCCAAATGTCTGTACAATTTTACAACACTCCATGCTTTTGATCACGGTTGGGGTCCGCGAATATCGCGTCCTACTACTGTGACTGACATCAAGGGCCCTGGTGCAAGTAGTCATCATTTTGTATAACGATTCTAATGATGAGCCATTTTAAGAGGAAGTAATTTATATACTTATGTGAATGTAATTGACGGTTAATATATGTCAGTCGATAGGAATTTTTAAACATGCTATAGACGTATCTATGCAAATAAAAATGGTTGTGTACAAATTTTTTCTTGTAATATTTATTAATTATTTATCACTGAATTTAAAATTAGTGTTGAAATACGGGTTTTATAGCTTTACCTTTGAAATTAGTTTACTATTCTGGTTATATTGACGTCACCCTTAAGTTGGTCGTACTTCAATGTGTGCTCTTGTAAAACAGTGGATGTAATGTTTGTATGGAAAAAATAATCACCTTTGAGACGATCTTCAGTGACTGTTTGTTTGCGATAATACGTTAGGCGCTACATAAGTATGGTCGTGAGGAAACTAGATATCATAATAATCAATATCCATAAACTCTAAGTAATATTTAAAAAAAAAACAAATTTGAAGGAAAGGAATCGTTTGTTCGATTTTTAAATGAATTTGGAAATTGAGTAACAAAACAAAAATGTTTCAAGAAATGAGCGCCTAGTGCATTAAAGGAAACTTATCGATCTCCAAGGATTACAGAACGGTGGTAAGTTTAATTTAATTGCGGCAATTTCAACTTGGAGGATGATATAAGGTCTGGAAAACTGACAAGTTACTACCGATAAGAACATTGAGACTGTACGAAAATTATTGGGTACTGTTAGTTGTAGTGTGTTGGTTGTTGTTATGTTATGTTATTCCAGGATATTACCTATCGGTGCTAAATTTTATACAAATTCGTACAGCCATTTCATCGCAGAGAAGTAATAAACATACTAACTTACACACACCCAAAGAAAGAATAAGAAAGGAAGTGAAATGTTATCAAGTTAAATTATGTACATATTAAGTACTGCTGTAACTTTTGTTATTAAACGGGTAACCATTTACATAAGATCTTTCAAAATGATCAACAACAACGACTAACAGCGCTGTAAGTTCGGATATACACGTTCTTTGCGTCTTGTTTTTGTTTTGTAATTTGATCACTCCATAATATATATCGTCCGTTCATAACTATTATTTCCCTTTGAAAGCTAGAAATTATGACTATCTGAAACTATATCCGGATCTAGCACAAGCTATACCTTAATATATTACAATCATCAAAAAAGTCTTAACAAATGCAACGATGACAATGAAAAAGGCGATGAACTCACCAGAGCCGGCGCAGACAACCGACAGCATGGCCCAGAACCATTCTGCGGCATCAGCAAACAGCGAGCGTATTCTATCATAAACGCGCAATATACATCATTGGCTATTAAGAGATGGAAGACCACGACTGGTCTAAGACTTAAAGTATCCAAAGAACTTCTGGAGCTCAAAAGGTACAAAACCTGTGCAGTAACAAGAGTCCTCACCGGACACTGAAAACTGAACAAACATATGTTCAACCTAAAATTGGGCGAGAACACAACATGCAGATTCTGTCAAGAGACAGAAGAAACTGCAATGCATATTTTATGCTCTTGTGGCCCACTACTGCGGCACCGAAGTATTAACCTAGGGTTGCACATCATGCAACCGCAGGAAATACAAACAATCACTGCTGATAGGAACTGGAGGTTTCTCGTAGCCATAAGTCTGAGCAGTGAACTCTAAAGTAAACGTGCGCTACAAAATACCAGAAATGGTCGATATAGCACTAGGTACTTAAAACAATAATAATAATAATGCAACGTGTTTTTTCTTTAGACTTGTGATTCAACCTTCTCTTACAAAATATTTCATGTCACCACAACTTGAAAAAACACAAGTAATAAAACTGTGATATATTTTTTTATTCTAAAATGATACTTATACAGAATATGAAGTAAACCGAAGCTAATGTGCCGCAAAGGATTTCGCCAGTCTAACGATTATGTGAAGAGAGATTGTCGCAGATGGTTTTGATGAAAGACCAGTAAGGCCTTAATCTAAAATGCTTTAACTATTTGGAAGAGGTTGCAATTAGCAATAAGGTCGCCCTTTGTTCATTATCTGTATGACATATGTGTGTATGATACTTCTACTGTAACAATGAGGTACTAGTAAAATATTTTATATCTATTTTTTTCTGAATGGCTTTGACATTTATTTTATTATTCTTTACGTCCTCAGTAATCCTAAGAGTTGATATTAATATGGGTTTTTCATTAGAAATACCTTTTTTTATTACTAAACTAGCATTTCCCGCGCGGCTTCGCTCGCTTGTACATATTTATATATATTGCGCGGAACCCTAATTCTTTTTCCAAAATAAAAGGAGCCTAAGTTATTCTTCATAACACCAGCTATCTGCCAGTGAAAGACCCGTGGAAATCGGTGCACCCGTTCCGGAGATTAGCAGGAATAAACAGACATACGGTCGTTAAATATGATCCCGAGCTCAAGGTATTTTTAACTAAATGTTAAAAGTTTTTAAATCTGTAATTCTGCAGGCAAATATGATTATGTATATTACATTACGTTTTGACAGGTCTTTTTTGGTTCGAGTTGCCAAGGTCTGGAATGAACTGCGTACGTATATTTTTTCAGACAATTATAATCTTGGAATGTTCAAGAGTAGAGTGAATAGGTTTCACTTTGATAGGCGTGTACCATCTTTGTCTCCATCGTCACTTTCCATCACGTGAGTTGGAAGACAATTTTTTTTTTTGACACCTTCAATTTTTTATTGCATTCTAATAAATAGTGGTATTTCGCACCTCAACCTTTTAGTTCTACAAACAAAGGTCTTGCGTTTTTCACTTTTTGCACGACAATACAAAAGGATGGAAAAGCAAAACGTGTTTCGACATCGATACCATTTGAGGATCTGCTTGCTCTATGCATAGTAATATGAAAAATATATATAAACATTGGTGGTCATATAATTACGTACGATTTGCAAATACAGAATTTTTTAAACAAGTCATATAATATTTTTTTCTCTCTCTTCTCTTTGAAATTATTATATGGTATTATAAAATACTCACATGATCAAAACAAAAGGAACTTAAAAATCCCTTCAACGATTAGAAAAGAGCTCATGATCTTCGAACGGCGGAACAGATTTCCTTGAATTATAGCTAAGAACACTCCCGATGAATTCACCGTTCAAACAAAAAAAAAAAAAACTCAAAATCGGTTCATCCGTTCGGGAGCTACGATGCCACAGGCAGACACACACAGACACGCCAAACTTATAACCCCGCCTCGTTTTTGCGTCGGGGCTTACAAATGTACACCCCGTCGTTTTTGGGTCGGGGGTTAAAAATGTGTAAAATAATAACGGATTCTTCACAAAAATACCTTTTTTCTGAAGAGTACCTAATACATTTTTATACAAAGAAATCTGGAGAAATAATTAAGAATGAACATTGAATTGTTCAAGAATTGATTTCGATGAAACATAGACTAAGTAAAAATACATTATTAAATAAAGTAAGTTTAAACTATAATTAATAGTTCGTGGCATGTCCACGGTTCTTAATAACTGCTTGAGTTCCATTCTTCTAAAAAACATCACATACACTTTCATGGCTTCCCACCAAAGATGTTTTATAGGATTCAGATCTGGGGTGTTAGCTGGTAAGCCTCAGACAGAAAGATTGTGATTGTGAGTTCCTTTACCGAATGTGCCGTATGTTTGGGACCATAGTCGTATTGAAATATCCAAATTACCGGAGGTACCTCTTCAGCATACGGTAACGTTGCTGTTTCATTTGTATTTTTTTTCCTGTAGTAACCACAGTAAAAAATAAATAAAAAGTAGCATGGATCAACTACAGTGTAGTTGATCCATGCATTGTCTCTGCAAAGACTCTGTATTTGCAAATCCTTCTTAATTATATGACCACTACTGTTTATATATATTTCTTTTTTATATTAATATGCATAGAGCAAGCAGATTTATTTATTTATTTGGCTCACCAACAATTGAATACACTGATACAATGATATGAGATACATCCAATAGACTTATAACTAGTGTAACAATTTTTTACAGGTAAGCACATCATGCACTACTTATTTGTTGAAATATATGAAATTACATTAGAGATCTTAATTAGACAGCGAACATAATGATGTTTTTTATATTAAAAATAGATTTACAAAGTTAGAATTGCAGTAGGCCCAAACGCGGATGCTTTTACAATATTTTATACATAGTACTTCTGAACTTACTTAGCGAGTCAGAGTGCACATCGACGAGATCACTGCAGCTGTTTAACAATTTACAGAGGCGGGGGATAGGAGAATTAGCACCAAGGACAGTTCTGCGAAGAGGAGGATGTAAGGGAGTTAGCAGATCCTCAAATGGTATCTATGTCGAAACATGTTTTGCTTTTCAATCCTTTTGTATTGTCGTGCAAAAAGTGAAAAACACAAGGCCTATGTTTGTAGAACTGAAAAGTAGCACGGTTCAACTACAGTGTAGTTGATCCATGCTACTTTCTATGAGCCTAATAGCTCCGACGCCGTTCGTACTGTTTTACATCAGAACACACTGTTCATTTTGGTTAAATTAGAAATAAACTACTATGGAGCTGACCAGTTTACATACTTTCTTGTAAATTCTAGACCTACCTTACCTACCTTTCTTGTTATAGATCCTTACAAATTTGCTTCTACCAAAAGTATCCGAATAGTGCGTGATAAGATCGCTGAAGGGATTTTTATCAAAACATTTTTTTTTATTATTTTCTCATCTCGTCAGACCCTTAAAGGGATCTTGTTTTGCCAAACGAACAATATTTCTATCATCTCACCGTGATGTCTTTCTCTGTTTAGGTGCGCGCAAAATATTTAAAGTCATTTAATACGTATTACACTGCTTTACAGCATGGAAAACTATCGTTTTCGAACAATGTAAATGATCAGCTTTCTTTTTATACGACCAATTCTTTTCACGAAGTTTTGTTATTTTTCCTCATTGTTACTTTACGAAAAAATATTATTTCAATAATATTATTAAACTAAATGGCGCCCTTTGATTATATTATACATGTCGAGATGCCAAGTCTTTCATCTCAAAGTGGCACCAATTTGTATTAGTATAAATATACTTATTCGACTTTCAGTGCACTTGACAAGTGTAGTACGTAAACACGTATTTGTGCTGCCTCTAATTTAATTTAAAATGGCGTCTTGTGCCGTCAAATTTTGTAAAAATTATTCAGCAAAAAAGAAGAAAACACAAGTTACTGATGTGATTCAATCTCTGTAACATTCATAAACTTTTTTTAATAATTATAATGTAACAGATGACAGAGAAGCCACCATTTTTGTCAGTCCATTATAATTAGATATAATCCCGCATTGCCATTTGAGCAAAGAGCATAAATTAAATTTTTGAATGGGATGGTATTTATTCAAAATCATGTGTTATAAGTGTTCGTCAGAATTATTTTATAAATATCCTGAAATTATTTTTAAACTGTTTATAGGTTACTAGCAGCGCCCCGCGGTTTCACCCGCGTAAGTCCCGATCCCGTGGGAATATCGGGGTAAAAAGTAGTCTATGCGTTAATCCAGGTCTCGAGCTATCTACATACCAAGTTTCATCGCAATCGGTTCAGCGGTTTTTGCGTGAAAGAGTCAAACATCCATCCATCCATCCACACATCCATCCATCCATCCAAACTTTCACATTTATAATATTATTGGGATAATACTAGCGGGTCGATTTAAACAGATAGTAAGGCTGAGTGGAAATGAGTCTTGGTGGAAACCAAACACGTGGACGTGTATTTGTTCTGATCATTTTTGTAAAAAGGATAAATACTTAACAAAACGTGGACGCCAGAAAATAAAAAAAAGATCTAAATACCGTCTAAGGTATTAATGTAATTAATTTAGTTAACTACTTCAAGTAAATGAAGTAAAATAATTTGTCTTAACATTTAACAACGTTATTTTCAGGCTTTATTTTTGTCTTCGAAAATATGTAAAAGTGATGACACGGATGAATCGGATAGAGTGGAGGATGATGCAAATATTGTCATAAATTCAACCGTTAACCAAATTGAATACGGCCCTGTGGCATCTCTGGCATCTCTTAGCAATTTATTAATAGGTAAACGTGGTGTTTTACAAAAATTATAAGTTTGCTCCTGTTCATCTGAAAAATGGTACTCACGACATCTAATTGGTACTTTAAATTATGAATAACGAAAAATAGAGAAAATAAAATAAAAGACAATATAAATATATTTATCCAATTCAATCTCAAATTTCCCTATTTTAATAGCAAAATTTTCATAACTTGATGGCCCTGTTAGAAACACTTACAAAATGGGTGCCAGTGTAAAACAAAGCCTTTACGCACACTAGTATAACATAGAGGAACCGTATCTATGACGCTTGTCTCAATGTGACACGGTATCTACACATATCTAATCAAAATGGCGCCATTATTATACTGTAAGTGCCCTAAACAGAGAGTGTTCGATATTTAAATTTCAATAAAAAAAGAAACTGTTCAGCGTTCTTAATTATGTGGCCAGCAAGTTAGTAGCCATGTTTTAATCTGTGTAAAGTTTATTGCATGTTTAAAATTCATCCGTTTGTTTTTTAATTAGCACGTGTGTAAATAAATGTATCATAGTAAAAAATGATACAAAAATGAATAAAACCCATGTGTAAGAAATAATGCTAGTTTTATTAATAACTCTTGTATCACATAAGCGTTTTTAATTTTATGACCACCACTGTATTACAATACTACTAACTACTAAATTACTTCGTTTTAAAAAGAGAATCATAAAGTAATATCCTGTGTGTCACAATTTTAATTCGTTGAAATCTTTCAAAGAATGTGATAAGCTGCCGATTAGAAGGGCTTTGAATATTAAGTAAAAATATTAATATTTTTTAAATACATTTAAAATACAATATCAGACTTCATTTTTTTATTGCATTCTAGACCTTGGCCTTTTTCTTGCAGAGACAATGAGCATTGCCATTCAACATGGCAATGCGGCCAGCCTTGCCAGCCATGCATATAAATAGTCCTTATTTTAGTATAGGTTTTCAATTTTAAATAAGTAAATAATTTCTAGAAATTACTACTATATTAAAAGTAATTACAGCGTATTTCTATAAAAGAAACAGAAAATTAATGGAAATGCAACCACAGAAGAATTATATTTGAACTTAAAGATTTAAGCGATATAAAAAGACGTTGACGTTGTGTAATTACTTGCTATATAAATATTAATATGTACTAGTTATGCAAACCGACCCAGTTATACGAAAGACGAAAACTCAAAAAATATTTCAAGCGAAACGAAAAATAAAACCAAATCTCAAAATGTTAACTCTCTCCGCTCACTGACTGACACCGACATAATTTAATACTCATATAATTACAAGTTACGTTGCGGTTTAAAAAGGTTGTAACTACAGCGAAAAGGTGGGTGAAATGGCCACATTATGAAATGAAAGTCGATACGATTGATCTGTCATTTTTTATTAGGCGAAGTGTAGGTTAGTGTTTTAGTCAATGTGACTCTTCTCTAATGTGTTGCTGAGCAATGTGCGTATGCTTAGTAGTAGTTACTACTTAGTAAGCTGTGGTAGTACTAGTTTATAAATAATAATCTATTTAATAATAATAATAACTTGACACATCTCATATACGGCCGTCTCCCAAACTAGGCAGAGCCTGTACTATGGTAACAAGACGGCTGATAAGCATACTCATGTATGTCTAAATACGTACATATTATACATAAATTACACCCAGACACAGAACAAATGATCATGCTCATCACACAATTATTTGTCCTGAGTGGGAATCGAACCCACAACCAGGTAGGTTTATAAACTACTACTCAGTGTCGTGTGATTATATTTTTTTTATGGCTTTCGGGGCAAACGAGCTGACGGGTCACCTGATGGTAAGTGACTACCGCCGCCCATGAGCACCTGCAACTCAAGAGTCACAAGTGCGTTGCCCGCCTTTAAAGTGGCAGTACGGGAAGGGGGGAATAAGGGGCGATGAAGAGAGAGAAGAAAAGTGAAGGGTTAGGGCCTCCAGTAGGGCTGTGGGGCCTTTGTATCACTTCGGTCGAGCCGGCTCATACATGCCGAAGCATGGCTCTACCACTGATGTGTGATATAGGGATTATGGGATATTTATTGGGATAGATTATTATTATTGTTTATTTAAGGACCTGTTGGTCTAGTGGTTAGTGATCCTGACTGTTTAACCAGAGGCCGTGGATCCGTGGATTCGATTCCCACCCAGGACAAATAATTGTATGATGAGAACGATCGTTTGTTCCGTGTCTGGGTGTAATTTATCTATATATGTATGTATTTAGTAATATATAAATATGTTTATCAGCCCTCTTGTTACCATAGTACAGGCTCTGCCTAGTTTGGGATCAGACGGCCGTGTGTGAGATACCTCAAGATATTATTATCTTAATTATCTTTAAAACAACTTTCAAACCATTTTTATTTTATTTTTTTAATCTAGTAGTTACGCACAGTCCAGAAACTGTGTTGTTACGCGTGGATTGTAAGAACTGTTATTGTTACTGTAAATAAAATAAATATTTTTAATTTATAAATTTTAATATATTAATAATGTATGTACATACATATGTATTGTGGCATACAGACCTCGTTGTTGTGGTGCGGTATGAGAGTGAGTAGCTAATTCGAATGTACTTGTCAGATTTTAAAATGCCAAAAAGAAAAGATCTTGAAGTCCGTGGTGGACATCCGGGTCTTGATGTAAAGATTGAGTTGTGAATTGACGTTCATGTGCATTGTAATTTAAATAGTTCCAAATATGATATTGTTTTACGTATTTTTGGAGTTTCCTCTCGTTACACACGATTCGTTTTGCTTACGGACGGTAAAATTTCGTTGAATTTTCAATGAAAATTTTACCGTCCGTAAGCAAAACGAATCGTTTCTTGTTTATTGGAACGCGGCATAAGAGTGACTTAAAAATATCCCTCAAATTCAGTATATTTGTCACCGTAAGATTGTTAACATCCTTAGTCTATAAACAGTACATATAACTTGTATGTGATTAATTTTAGATTTGATTTGATTTGATCCAGTTTGACATCTTTTAAATAATTTAATTTTGTATGGTTCGATTTGATGCAATTCGATGTATTTCGAATTGATCCCGTTTGATTTAGTTTAGTTGATTTGATTTAAATCGATTTCAGTTTAAATGATTTTATTTTGCTTCATTTTATTTTTATAATTATTATCTACACATTTGTTTTTAACCTACGTAACAGAAAGTAATAGTAATAGAGCATGTGGTGCTTCCCTGTTAGTGATTGTTACACTAGGCTAGCATATATATATCACTGTATCCCATAGGATAGATAGGTATCGCGAGACGGTTTTGACGATATGTATCTACATTTGTGTAAACAATTGTTGGTGAGCCAATAAAAAAAAAGAAAAACAGTCTCGCGATACCATAAACTGTCATTATGACAACACCCACCATTTACAATTTGACGTATTACTTCTCAATAGTTTACAATCTATTAATGGCAAATGTTCAAATTGTGAACCGCTCTCTAACCGGCACGTGACGGAACGCACCTTGCGCGCTGATTGGTGGAACGTGAAATGTCCCGAGCCACCATGCTAGATTAGGTTATTTTTATTTTGTTACTACACGTGACATACTTATAAATCTAAAAATTAAGCGACATACCTGATATGAAATAATTAATTGCGATATTTCTTTACTAAACAACACGTGTGTTTGTTTCTTAACTATGTGGATACAGAACGAGCCACCGCCACGACCGACGGTGATAAAACCGGACAGATTACGAACCCTGCAGATTCGTTCATAGTTAGACGTTTTGCCATTTATAGATAAAATACTACCAAGAAATAATACGGTCAATTGTAAACGGTTAGATCCAGTTCATAATAATTCGTCAGTTTAACGATGTTCACATGCTTGGACATGTGCATCGCATGGAACAGTCCCGCATGCCGAGGAAAATTTTGCAAGTCCAGGCGCCAACCCTGAACAACAAGTGATCCCATTCATATGCCCCGCGTGCGGCCGAGGGATTGCCTCCTGGATCGGCCTATTCAGCCACGCAAGTCTCATCGCGATGCTACTTAAATCATCTGTCATAGATGTTAAGGTCTATATATTAATGTTAAATTTGAACTGTCATTGTATAGAGTTTCCTCAGATGACAGGTCAACATTATGTACTGGATGCCTTTGGCCTTTCTTAGTCCTTTTTATATAATTTGAATAGAAAAAAAATATGTTTGTATCAAAGTCCAGTTAGATTTCTTTGGTCTACTTCTAACATACAAAAATTTTAACAGTTCTTACAGTATTATTTTAATGCACGTTATCGATTCTAACTTAACAAAAACTGTGAAAAACGTTCAAATATCACTTCTGATAAAGAAATCTATTTCGACCACAGAGCAAAGACTTGTTCACCGTGCTACATTGCGCGTGTGTACTGTTTCAACGTCAACAAATGTAATTAAAATTATATAGAAATGCGACTTGTCTGACTATGTAATCTTTGCGTAGACGGAAGACGTGAACTACCCACACAAGTATTTTGTCAGTAGCTTCAACGTAAAATTTGCTGAATTTGTAGCCACTTACCCGTCTCGCCTTCTCACTTGCGCTGTAGTCCACAGGTTGGCACGATAAACTGTAGTCACCCCACCACCCTGCCGCCAAGTGCTGTGGACAAATAAAGTATGTAAAAAATACTAGTAAGTAGGTACTGTAATAAAATACATGTCGGAGGTAGACTTGGGACTGTGTTACCCTATTTACCAATTTTCAAACTCATATCGTATACGTCTCTGTATCACCCAAAGGTTGACGGGTAGAAAATGCATGAAAGGCATGAAAAGGGGGGGGGGGGGAGGGTTAGGGCCTCCGGTAACTTCACTCACTCGGCGAAAAGCGTTTCTGTGAGGCCGTGGTATCACCCGGTCGGGTCGGCCCATACGTGCTGAAGCATGGCTCTCCCACGATATTTTTTTTTCATTGTAATTTAAACTTATGATAGCATAAATATACATATATACAACATATCTCCATAGCATGTAATGTTAATGTGTTAACAAGCGGTGATCCTTAATTAAAAACAGTTGACGGAAGTTTGAACATCGTACGGATAGGACGGCGGTCTTATGCCGCGTTCCAATAAACAAGAAACGATTCGTTTTGCTTACGGACGGTAAAATTTTCATTGAAAAATCAACGAAATTTTACCGTCCGTAAGCAAAACAAATCGTTTCTTGTTTATTGGAACGCGGCATTAGACAGCTACGTAGTCTAGTCAACAATTAACTTTGTACAATTAAATGATATTTTTTTTATTTTTATCATATAATTTTTTTTTCGTTCAAGTGTCTTGAAGACCTAGTTATATTTTTAAATTTTTCAATTAAATAAAATAAATAATATTTTTTGTAACTAGGGGCCGGATTCGAGGCAGCGTTACGGTAGAGACGTATAGAGGTCAAGTTTCGGGAGTCAACATTTTTTTCGGAAATTTATTCCACTTTCAGAATCTTTTTGTTTTATTTCTCTAGCACCAATAGCTATTGACTTATTCTCGAAAAAGTAGATCTCCCTTTTTTGGAACCTTTAATTGCGTAAAACTTTTTGCCGGTTTGAAATTTATGCATTTTTCTCGACGTCATTAAGAATCCAATGAGCTATCGAACGTATTTTAATTCACAGTATCAAGAATCAACAAGTTGTCAACTAGTTGACTAGACTAACGTCTCAAATCTCTTCTGTACCACCACTCTCCACTGTACATGCGATGCGTTTGTTAGATCCGGTCTGCCATCGAGTTGCAAAAAAGCGGAAATATTACGTCGTTCGTGCCGCATCCGCTATCCCGTCTGTACCATGTCCGAACGTCTTGTCATATTTTTAGAAACATAATACTACCGTAAAAAGTCTAATAAACTAAAGTACAAACGATAAGTAACGAACGTGCGTTTGTAAATGGTAATGATTTATGTCAGAAGATATTTAAGGCACAATAAAATATCAGGCACAGATTTAAACAAGCCCCACCACAATCAAATAACACTATCAGCACAGTATTCTGTAACTGCTACTGAATATCATATGCTTCTCGAAGATAACTACATGATCTACAAAGTTCAAGTGGCACCTCTATTATTGCGATCGTTTTTAAGCATTGATAAAATCGCTTATCATCGGTACCCCGTGTTGGCATTGCAACCGTAGCGTAGACAAGAACTTTAGGCAATAGTATATTTAGATGGAATGCAATAGATAACATGAAAAAAACTTATTAACAAGCTTTTCATTTAACAATAGAAATAAAGAAACCGCTACTGACGAAAGCGAAACTCATTAAAATCAATAGCAATTATTCGGTCATTTTATTTAGATATAAATCGACTATTAATTAAATTGCCTTGACCGTTTTCTTTAGAATTTGCACTGTCTAACAGTTATCTAAATTGCTTAAATACATAATCCTTATCTTCGAAATATTCCTGGTCCGACCGAAAACAAGGTCGCCATTTTTTTTATATCAATTTTTATTGGTCTTCAAATCATTGCACCGGAACCAAACGGGTATTACAAGGTTAACGACTGGTATTTTATAGTGTTAAATCTGGTATTTTGACGTGTTATATAAGTTCTTTTTCTGATGTGGTGCATTGACCTCTTAGGAAGGCGGTTTATTAGTTTAATGTCGTTCAAAATAATTACACGATAACAAGAAATTGATTATCAATGGGAATGAAATTTTCGAACGGAATTGATCTTAAATAAAGTATTTAATTAGTTTATATGCACTTGATGTTATTGTAGGCGAAAGGTATGAAATATGTAGTGTTATGCTATACCTCTCAGTATAGTTTTGTAGTCCTTATTTTATGCAATTAAGATGTTAAACAAATAAAAACCTGAACTGATAAAAGGCTGTCATTGGTTATATAGAAACGGTCTAAAGTAGGCCTCGGGGCATTGTCAGACGGTTATAAACAAAGCCGAAAATATTGATTTATTTTCTGGTGATATTTTGTGTTGAAACTTATAACTAATCCCACTATAAATATTTTTTTTTTCCGAAGTTAGACCAGGATTAACCTTCAGGCCGTAAGTATTCTTGTTCAGCATTAAAACTCCGATTAGATGATACCCATGAATCTTTCGGGTGAGACTATAGCGCTTTTCGGACCACTTCGCTTAAAAGTAGCACATTATCACCCGCTAGATAGAACCCATAATTGAGCGTGAAGTTCACGGTTCATTGGTTGCGCTGGTGCAAGCCTTACTACTGACTGGTGGTATTCGCTTACCTATGCTCTTTTATCGATAATAATAGAGTTTGTTCATACTAGAAGTATTTTTTTTTAAATAAACTACATAATTCTCGACAGTTCTTGCACAAACTTGTCTTTTTATTGAAAGGAGTCGATGGAATATCTAAAAAAATGAATTTAAGACGAAGGCCTTTGTGTATCGTAACCCCAGCTTATGGAGGCCTGCAGTTGAGACGTGTCGTACTATCAACTTAATGCTATATTCTAGCTTGTGTAGGGTTGCCAGAGTTGCATGTAGTTTGGTAAGTATAAGTACTAACCTATGATATATTCGAATTTGTCTTCCATCTCATCTAATGAAAAGTGATAATGAAGACGAAGATGGGACATGTCTATCTAAAAGAAAATAGATTTAATCGATTTTTGAACGTTATAAGATTATTTGTCTGGAAAAATAGACGCAGAAAGTTAATTACAGACTTTGCGACTCAAGTGACTATACGCGAAAAAAACTCTTTGTACCTCTTTTTAAGCAAATTTTGCGCACAGTGGAATGTGAAAGGAATACTTAAAGTTTATATAAAAAAGAATTGTAGAAAGCCAACACTTTTTTATCAAAAACAAAAACGGCTACATCAACCTACACTTGTCCAGTATATTGACCTGTCATGATACGGAGGGAAGGGTTATACAATGACAGTTCTTATTATACTTTGATGTTTCAATAGTTCAATAAAATAAAACAAATCATTAATTTAATGAATTATGGTCGAAGTTCGACCACCAGGCGATGCCCTGTTATTATTATAGATGCAAATGTCTGTATAACCTGCCGTTACGATATAGCCTCGGGTAGCGCTTATGTGCAATATTTATAATCGTCAAACTATTAACCTTTTTTCTCCTTTTGATTTATATATTCTGTTAAATTAAATTTTAAGAAGAAGTTACGTTCAATGTTTGGCCTTAACCCGATGTCGATTTTAGCAAGTACTGTCTTGATAAGTATTCCGGGAGGGCTTTATAATTTAATAAGATAATAGTAATTATTTTATGATTATAATTTCTATATATTACAGTTTTTATCCAATCTATATCTTCTGATAAACAAATATGAGGCATGTTATGAATATTTTCTTCTCATCGTAGTTATTTAAGGTTGGTGCAATTTGCATATTATGAATATAGTATAATTTTATGAATGTTTTAATAACATTTTAAGAAATGATTATGTTTTACTTACAAACAAAGAGTCAAACAAATGTATTTTTAATTCGTTCACTTTCTCTGAACATTTGTTCTTTTCAGTAACACGAAACATTCCTTTTTTTAAACGAAATAAATGGATGTTGTGTTGCCACAACATTCATTACCTAGGTGTTATCTAACAGCCTCGTCACGGAAAAAACTGAGTAGATTACTATTTTTCATGGATTATTATTATTGTACTCAGTTATTTTTATTGCTCGTTTGTCTCACGTTAACTTTTCCTGCAGTCAGATGTCCGATTATAAGAAAGACTTAGTCTCATTCTTCTTTGTCCTAATCATTTTCATATTTTAGTTTCGAAATAGCTACCCAGTTTTCGTTTCAAAATCAACATTTACAAATAGAATTGTGGCTTGATGACCCTTTAACTTTTTTATAAAATTAGATTTAGATTTTCATAAAAGTTAGTCTCGCAAGTAATTGCAGACATCGGAGGCAAATGTTTATTCGCCTGGGTTTTAGGCACACTCACGGGCATTAAAATATAAGTTAAATTATTAAATTGGACAAAAAAATAATAATAGAACATTGTTGAAGTTTCTCATCCAGCAACTAGATTTTTTTTAGAATACGTTTACATGACAGGCACGTTGAGCACGCTACGGGATTTTGTTTATAGTATTTACATGGGGAGCGCTTACGCGCGTCATATCAAAACGCGCGTTTGCATGTGAGCGACTTGACTAAAGTCGAGTACTTGTCAATAGCGTTATCAAAACAGCCTGAGTTTGACAGGGCCACACTCTCGTTATTATAAACCAACTTACATAGTAATTTTGTTAGGACCAAATAATAACGATAAAGTTACCAACTATTAAATTAAAATACCTTAAAGTGCACTTTCAAACAAGAAACGTTCAAATCAATTAACTATAATAATCGAACTTACAATCTTATGTATATAATTATAATAGTCAAAGTTGCGTGCGTAACATCGTCACGGGTTCTCGATTCATGAAATTGTCAAGCCACCTTGACCAGTTGCGAAATGCCGTGCGATTCATGAGCGATTGTGTGGAACAATTGATTACAATTGTTTACATCTGTACCAAGAATTTTGATGACCATGTTTGGAATAAAGTACTTATTTTAGTTTATTTTCTACGATGCAACTTTACTGAAATATTGGAATAAAATGTGCCATGAGCATTTCTTAAGACAGTCTTTCATTGGGCGCATTTATGTGTAATGTAACTATCTAAGATTCGATTTTTAATCATTCACCTGCAGTCGAATCAATTGTTTTTTTTTTACACTGTTGGGCGAAATAATCATACTGCTGAGCGTGGTAATATTAATTTGATTTTGTCATTTACGTCAAAAAGCAAAAGAAACGATATTAGTGACACAACTAATTTCAAAATCAAACAAATGGTTGGCATTGATGTTACACATTTTATAACACACATTTCGGTTTACTAATGTTTGACAAAAACGAATGACAAATGATCATGTTAAAAATAAGATTTTAAAAATAATCATTTAACAAACATCTCATTTCGCAAACATATTACATTATAAGTAATTATTTGACTAAATACAGATTTCGCAAATATTTTACTTTGCAAATATTTCAAATGTTAAAGTATCATTCCAAAAATATTCATTCAACCAAGTACTTCGTTTGTCAAATTTATGATATAACAAATGGGACAGATCATTTATAGGCAAGTACAAATTTCATACAAAGACTGATACCATTTGATTGATAGTCAATTTAAAAAAATACACGCTGCCCTAAGTAAGTGAAATAGGTAGAATTCGGTTCTGGTTGTTGTGGTCGCAGTTCTAACCTACCCTAAACCTAGCCATTTCAATTGACCTACCCTACTAATGATTGATGATTTTGTAATGCATTTTGTCCAACGTTATTTATGCTTTGCGTTGTTTTACCAATTAAAATGATTATTAAGAATATTAGATTTGATGTAATAAAATGTTGTCTTCCAATTATTTGTCAACTTCATAAAGTAAAAATTTATTTATTTTACCGAGGGTGAAGAGGTATGTCGGACTCGAACCGACTAAAACCACACGGTGTTCCGTCACAGGTGAGTCTATGGCAGGGGACCCGGGATACCCTAGGAAGGAAGCTTCCGAGAATCCCTGCAGACTTTGGCCTCCTGATCACCAGGCGGCCACACCGTGCAATAGTTGGGTCCCTACCCCCCTCTCCAGATAAGAGAGGCGCGCGCGTTGAAAAAATATGACAAAATGCACACATAAAGAAAGTATTCCGACGAATTAAAAAACAATTTTTTTTGAGGTCCATTAAAAAGAAGTTACACTGAATTATTATACTGAAACCAACTTTTCAAAATTAGAACTCACCTCGTAAAACATATAGCTGGACAGTAACACTTGCGCAAAGTTATACATGACTAAGGTGTTCTTTATTCGGAATGGTTTGCGGTTTGCCATCCACAGGGGCCCAGCCATCATCACGAACGCAAGGTAGACCAGCACCATCGCTAGGGTTGGCAGCGGAGTATCGAACAGGAACCATCCTTGGACACGAGGATCTGAGAAATAAAAAATTAAGTTCATAATGATTTTCTGTTTATTTTGTATATACTCGAAAGGTTTTGGTTTTTAATTAAATGTAAGCAAATCAAAAAAAATATTATTCTAGGTTACATGTTCTCGTTTCAAAACATGTACCTACCTAAGATATTTCGTTCCTATCTTATCGTAAAATAAGGTTCTGTATTTCATGAAGACCTGTTATTAATAATAAATTAATTGTATTTTTTTAAACATGCTTTCATACTAACTGAGTTTTATTTTAGTGTAGATTTGATGTTTGAAAAACTACTCTTCAAGACTAATCAATCCAGCCCAAACTCGATTGGTTTATCTTGTTTAGTTAAGACCCTATGACCGTCTTCCGGCTCCATCATCAGAAGATCTCGATGGTACCATATTATTGCATAGGGTATACTTCCCAGGTGGTCAGGATCTGATGATGGGATCCTGGAGAAAACGAGGGAACTCTTCAAATTTTATAGGCACACTTGAAGCGATTTGGGTATTTTGAGCGCATTGAACGCGGTGATACTTTTTCTAAAAGATAATTATTAAAAGTTTAACTTATTTGGAAAGAAAACTTAAAATTATTCTTTATGTTTAACAATAATTTTAAGTTACGTTAACATTTTATTGTTTTAATAATAATACATTTATTTCGGACTCCAACTCGTGCTACACGATGCTGTGCTTAGAACACCTTCTTGCCGTGCAAACTGGGTAGAGGCAGTATAAAAGCCACTTCTCTTTCCTTTGGGAAAGAATTTAGATTTTTCTAGTTATTATTCTGCTGAGATGGGAATGACCTTTTACAATTTGAGTGAGTCACATCTCCGATCCGTTCTAACAAAATAATAACAATTAAAAATGAACAAAAAGATAATTTTTCATCGCATTGTAACAATGTAATGTGAATGTCACAAGTGCAAGACCCGTGTCAGGAACAAATCTTCACACATTTATAATTTTATTTACTATCTTACTTATATAAGACTATAATATTGATTTTTTTGTTAAGTTAGCAGCTATAATGCAAATTTAAAACTCTCAAGTTCTTATTCTAATCATTTAAATCCTATTTAATATATATGAAGAAACTAGCAGCGCCCCGTGGTTTCACCCGCGTTAGTACCGATCCCGTGGGAATATCGGGATAAAAAGTAGCCTATGCGTTAATCCAGGTCTCCAGCTATCTACATACCAAGTTTCATCGCAATCGGTTCAGTGGTTTTTGCGTGAAAGAGTAACAAACATCCATCCATCCATACATCAATCCATCCATCCAAACTATCACATTTATAATATTAGTAGGATTATATGAATTTAAATTTATAACTGTAATATGTCCATCTTGCTTAGTCCAGCGCGGCGATAGAGCATTCGCCTTCAACATCAGAGTGCGATTCCCGGTCAGTGCAAATACTTGATGGCATCAAAGTGTCTATTTGCATTAATCTGGGTGTTTCTACGTATAATTCTAACCATCATACTAATATTAATAACTATAAATTTAAAATTTAAAACACCCCTGACTCGAAAATCCCTTCAACAATTACAAAATGCCTTACGTCATTTTGGAAAAGAGCTGATACTCTTACACTGCTGAACCGATATTAACCAAACATAGCTAAGACCCACCGCAAGGAAACTGGCTTTCAAATGAAAAAAATCGCATCGAAATCGGTCTATCTGTTTGAGAGCTACGATGCCACAGACAGACACACACACACACACACAGACATCGATGTGAAACTTATAACACCCCGTCGTTTTTGCGCCACGGATAAGGTTTGTGAGGATGCATAATAATAATAATGCTTATTTGTCTCAAGCGGTTTTTACAATAATTTTTTACAAACCTTACTGTGTTTGTTTTTCTACAATTGGTACTGATACTGGTTCCCAAACTAGGCCAAAACCTATATTTTGAGAAACAGTGCTCATCTTAATATTGTAAGGTCCTCGCTTGTGTCAAAGTGTGGAGAAGAAGAATGAAGAGTCGATCACAAAACTCTTCTGTACTAATTCGAATCCACATAAATAAAATTATAGAATCGACATTATTCGAATTTTGCGCTACCAGCTAGGTTCACTCTGCGCCGAAGGAGGTCCAACGCTACAATATGGTACATTTAGGACACAGGATGGATGTTTGTTACTCTCTCACGCAAAAAAGGCTAAACGGACCTGGATGAAATTTGGCACAGAGATAGATGTTAGTCCTCTTTTTATCCCGGATAGATTTCACCAAAATTTCTACGCGAATGAAGTCGCGGGCAACAACTGGTATTATAAATGCGAAAGTAAGTTTGTTTGCTTGTCTGCACGCCTTAACTACTCAACCAATCCTTATAAACTTTGGTACACATCTTGCCAGGGGTACAGAAATGGACAGAAGGTACCTTTCATCCTTAAAACAGTACTGTTTCTGAACTGATTGACAAAATTTACTTTCACGCGATAGCTAGTATGTATGTCACGTACATATATAAAAAAATATATCAAATATGTTTGTCGATCTAGACTCCACAGTACAAGCTATGCTAAGTTATAAATAAGGCAGGCTTGTTTGAGATTGGAAAGGATCACCGAAGAAATTACCTTTTACAAATAAGGTAAGAAATACTTAAAATACTTTTTCTACTTCTTTCCCGTAAAATAATATTTTACTAGAAAGACACAGTCGTCTTACTGGTCGACTATTGACCTTAGTAATACCGATCTATTACTAAGATCAATAGTCTGCTGGATTTCCTAACCTTTACCAAATTTTAAACTAATCATAAATTTAACCCCCAACTCAAAAAGGGGTGTTATAAGTTTGACGTATCTGCGTGTCTGTCGGTCTGTGCGTCTGTGTGTCTGTCTGTGGCATCGTAGCTCCCAAACGAATGGACTGATTTAAGTGCATTTTTTTTTGTTTGAAAGGTGACTTAATCGAGAGTTTTCTTAGATATAATTCAAAAAAATCTGTTTGGCGGTTCGAAGATCATCAGCTCTTTTCTAATAGTTGATGAGATTTTCAAGTCGAGGGTGTTTTAAATTTGAAATTTAAGATTATAGTAAATCAATAGGCATTCAAAACACTAAACGTTTTTGTGAATATTAATTAATTAAACATTATTTTATTTAGTATCCAGTACTTGAACTTTCTAAAAAATTTGAAATTCGAATAGTTTTTTTAATAATTAGACTATAAATTTAAGTTCGTGTTAATTGAAATTGGAAACATAAAGTAACAACTCTAACAAAATATAAATCTGTAAATAAATTTGATATACTTTGTAGTGTCATTATTTAAGTTCGTTATAGTTTATTTTGTACCAGTTTAATTTATATAACCAAGACGCCTCACTCATTTTAGCCGCAGTAACCACCCATAAAACAATTAATTTAAAATAGAAAGTTTCACCGTAAAGTGCGAATCTAATTAGAGTAAATAATAAGATAGTGGTAGCAATAATTACCATTACACAAGTTAATTTTATTTTGTTTTATTTTTCTAGTATCTAACTTACGGTAGTAAAAGTAAATGAACAGAATACTAACTCAAAAATATAAATTTACTAGCAACCCGCCCCGGCTTCGCACGGGTAGCAGAGACGTCTTCAACAATCATCATCATATTTAAACCAATTTACACAAAATCTTAACAAATCATATACCTAAACCTTCTTCATGAATCGCTCTATCTATTGGTGAAAACCGCATGAAAATCCGTTTAGTAGTTTTTCAGTTTATCGCGAACAGACAGACAGACGCGACGGGGGACTTTGTTTTATAATTATGTAGTGATATAATGTTTATAATCAATCTAATCCAATATCTTTAGATTTGAGATATCATTTTCTTTTTACAAATTTTTAAATATTTATGTGTACAATAATATTAAAGGGAATATACGGTATTATATACCTTTGAATCACCTGACGTTTCGACCAGGTTGCACTGGTCACAGGTTGATACATTGAACAACGTGATCGCGTTAATTTCTGAATACATAATTATATATTATCATTGTACGAAAATTTAAAAGACATTATACTTCATCTTTATTTATATTCTGAATGTACATATATGTAGGTGTTATTACTAAAATATGGAAAGCACTTCTGCCTTATAGAAGACCAAAGTTAACCAATACTTTCTGATGGTGGGTATAACAGCAATCGCGGTCTTTGGCAGAATGGAAGTGGAGGTACGTTGCTTTCGATACGATTCGTAAAGAAATCTGATGTGCGCTATCTTCTAAAAATCATTACTTAGCATTTTCATTTCATTAAAAATCTTCTCGCAAAATTTTTTAAATAAACTAGTAGCGCCCCGCGGTTTCACACGCGTAAGTCCCGATCCCGTGGGAATATCGGGATAAAAATTAGCCTATGCGTTAATCCAGGTCTCCAACTATATACATACCAAGTTTCATCGCAATCGGTTCACAGGTTTTTGCGTGAGAGTAACAAAGTGATAACAAACATCCATCCATCCATCCAAACTCTCACATTTAATATACTAGTCGGATTAGTGGCTAGTAGCTCTCAAGTAATTTTCTATTGAAAAGACATCAACGCGTAAGCGATTTCCTGAACACTCTTTCGACAAAATAGTAAAACTAACGTCTCAATTGAAATGTATAATTATTATATAACGTTAGCATCACGCCTGTTTTTTCTTGAAAGGTAAGTAGAGGTGTGCAGTACGTAAAATCTTAAACTGCAACCGAGTTTTTCTTGGTCAAAAATCCGAGAAACAGATCCCAGATCCAGAAATCGAGCGGCACTTCAGCACCACTATGGCCCATGTGTTTATACAATGGCCTAAATTTTTTATTAAACTTTTAAATTGAAGATTACTATACTATATTTTATATAATTATTAGAATGATAGCAAGGAATAATATGTATGTCATGATATTTATATAATTAGTTAATTTCATTCTCTGAATTAATATGACATTGTGTTATATTCCATGACTTGTTGTTCTTATTGACTGATAACTTTTAAACATATTTTAACTTGACATTTTGTTTTAATTCGAATTATTTTGTATTCTCAGTTTTAATTTCACTTTTTTTTTCATTTCCGTTTGTTTTCGAATTTTTAATTTGTAGTGTTTTATTTCATTCTCATTTTTGTAATTTGCATTTTTATTTAAAAGCTTCATACTTAATGTAACATCTATTGTATGTACTCACCTACATTCTCTGGAAATAATAATTTGATTTGACGAGGGGTCAATAAACTTTATATAACCTTGTCGGCTTCCTTTTTCATAATGTTCACCTTTCGCCGAAGTATTGTATCATAACTTTGTTTTATTATTATTCACTATGTTACGTACTATTATATTAAATAATGTATCTGATCATCTTCATTTTTAAGACTTAAAAAAAAGGTTTTCAAACAGTTGACATCTTAATTATTAATATTATAAATGCGAATGTTTGTTTGTTCGTCAGGCTGTAATGCCTTAACTACTAAAGAGATTATCATTAAAAACTACTACATTAACGCGAGCAAAGTTGGGGGTAAAAGCTAGTATCTAACCGATTTCAAAAAAGAGGAGGTTATCAATTCGACTGTTTTTTGTGAGTATGTTCCGCGATGTCTTCGCCATTTGTAAACCGTAATATACCAAATTCTTTTGAAGTGATAATTCCTTATGGGAGGGTAAAACGCTTTGTTACGTAACGCGTTACGGCACCAGTCTGTCTAGCTTCAACTTAGATTAGGTTAAGTTATCACTTCTGTCGGGCGCCCCGAGACGCACACGTTTTTTTAATTGATTTGGTTTCACTTATAGTTGATTCCATTTGCGACCGCATTTGCATCGGTGATACTTTTTAAGTAATTATTCTATAGTATTTAACAGATTATATCTCAACTATATTATACTAGCTGCGCCCCGCGGTTTCACCCGCGTAAGTCCCGATCCCGTGGGAATATCGGGATAAAAAGTAGCCCATGTGTTAATCCAGATCTCTGGCTATCTACATACCACGTTTCGTCGCAATCGGTTCAGTCGTTTTTGCGTGAAAGAGTAACAAACATCCATCCATCCATCCTCACAAACTTTCACCTTTATAATATTAGTAAGATGAGTCTTAATTTAACAATGTGAGACAAATAGCTAAAAACAACTGTTTTTAGCCATGAATCCACCAGTTTACCAGTTTTCTTTGATCATTGTAGCCCTAGAACGATTCAGGTAAACAATGTGTTTGTTTAAAAACTTAGCCGAGAATAACAGTTGGCTGCTAGTTGTGTCTATAAGTAAATGATCGCAACATCAATCAGTCACAGCACCATCTGTCTATAGTTAGGGGGTCGCATTAACGCTGGTAAACTAGTTGGAAAAAATTAATGATAACTCAGTCATACCTACATTTAATTCTTCATACATAACATATGCAAACGGTTTTTGAAACGAAGTTCCTTATGGGGCGTTGCGGAGGGGTGCCCTAATCGGCAAAAAACGTCCGCAACGTTAAAAAAAAGTTTATGTATGATGTTTATACAGTGTCTAATGTATAGTCTACGGGATGACTGTTATTATTACATATTTTTATAAATCATTGTAAATAAAATAAACGTGTTAAGATAATTTTGTAAAGTAGTTTTTTTTTATTTTTATCGATAAAAAAATCATAATAAAAATAATTATTTTCTTTATGCCTCGAATATAATGTGAAATTAATATTTTTATAATAAGGAACTTCGTTCCTATCTGGTGTCCCACGGCACCACAAAGTTTTTTTTTTATGAACACATTCAGGTCAGGTAAAAAAAGTAGGTAAACGAACTCGTTTACCTACTTTTTAACCGACGAAAAAAAAGGAGGTTGTCAATTCGACCGTATCTATATTTTTTTTATTATCGTTGTTCAGGCTTGTTGAAGTCGTTTCTTTAGTTCAAGTCTCTCTGAAGTGTTTACATTGATGTTATGAAGTTGAAACTTCAAGGTGAACGTGACGACAAGTTTATTTACACAGTATTAAACAGTCAAAACTAATATCTATGTATATCCTGTTAGAAGACATTAAATTCACTGCTTCACAAATAGAAATGACACGCAAAAAGACAAAACAAACACTACTGATTACTCCATTGTTAGATTAAATGTATATTATGTCTTTAAAAAGACAACTAGTAAATTTTTCGAAAGTCTTTTACCTCCCAGTTTATGTTTTGTGTGGTTACATTTACGTTTTACGTCAGCATTGTACTTCAGTCAAATTATTACTCACTGCAGACTCGGGCATAAATTACATGGTTATAAACGCTAAAGATTCTTGCGGGTATGCGGCGCGGGTGCTAGCTCGTTATCGATGAAAGAGAAGTTAAAAAGACGTTTGAAGATAGAGATAGAATATTCTTTATTGTACACCATTAGTAAAATACAGTTGAAAAAATTATTATCTTACAAACCAGAGTACAATGGGCGGTCTTATCGCTAAAAGCGATCTCTACCAGACAACCTTAGGATGGAGATAATATCAAAATGATTTAATAAAAACATAGTAGTTGATGGAGTACTATTCGAAATATTGACAAATATTTATATACATACACATTCATACAAATATACGTCGACGATGTTGACGATGAATCTGTCGTAGTCTTTAATTTAAATTCTATATTGCCTTGTTATTGTAACAAATGTGATTTTCATATTTCCATTTCACTGTTCCAACAGAATTTAACATCATCTATATCAATAGCATTTATCGACAATTTATATATATTATTCCACCGCTAACACAAAAGAAACATATTCTACACATCAATGAAAGAGGGGAGAAAGTGCAATATTTTTATCCCACTTCGATGATTTATGACCAAGCCTCCAGCGTGTAAATAATTTTACTATAGTGCGATTTGATTTCTTGAGTTTTTTTATGCAAAACAACCATTTTGCACAGAATAGCATTATTCATTAAGTATGTACATAGTTTTGTTTAAAGATATTCTAATGTGGGAATTTTAATAACAATGTTGGTATTAAAAGTTTTATTGTAAAATTATTTTGTAAAAATACATATTCAATAGCAAGGTCAAGCATTTGGCGAATAATAAGGCTATAAGTATTTACTTTAGCTTGATTGTATCGTTATCATCGTAGAAGTAATAAATGTGCCAACCCAGTGGCCATCTATATATTTTTTTAACAAAAAGTAAACTGACTTCAATGAAATTTATTGTGTATGCTAAAACCTTCCTGAAAATATGTAGAATACGTTACTGAAACGACCATGAAACTTGATTATTTTTTAAGAAAATCGCGGACATACATACATACAAACATACGGATCGAAAACAGAACCTCCGTTTATTGATGTTGGTTAAAAAGACGAAAAATATATAAGTGTTATATATTATATATCACTTTATAATATTCTTTAATATTTTACTATCTTGTATTTTAAAATGCATACACAGAAATCTTTAGTATGAGTACCTGCCCAAACTTGTATTTTTGTATAATAATATAATCTGACAGGTTTATGTCGACGTTACATGTAACGTAATAAACCTGTCAGATTATCCTATAAAAAACAAGTTATTGAAAAGGCATATATTTTTTTTATACTACGTTGCTGGCAAACAAGCATATAGCCCGCCTGATGGTAATCGGTTACCATATGAACGCTTGCAACTCTAGAAGACTCGCAAGCGCGTTGCCGTCCCTTTAAAAACCTATACTCTCTTCTGTTGAAGAACCCCATACTGTAGTCCCTCGGGAAAACCTCGCTCACTCCATTTCAATGCAAATAAAAAAAATTGAAGTGTCTGTTTATAATGTCAAAATAATAGTTTTTTTTAAGCTCATACAGTTATTTTGCACGATACCTATGATACCACGGCCTCACAGAAAACCGGCAGTTAAGCAATGCTTCCATTGCTTTTCGCTGCGTGAGTGAGGTTACCTGAGGCCCTAACCTTTCCCTCCCCTCTTCCCCTACTTCCACCTTAAAGGGCGGCAACGCACTTGTGACTCTTCAGTTGCAGGTGCCTATGGGCGGCGATAGTCATTTACCATCAGGTGACCCGTCTGCTCGTTTGCCCCCTATTATAAAAAAATCAAGAAACGATTCGTTTTGGTTACGGACGGTAAAATGTAGTTGAATTTTCAATGAAAATTTACCGTCTGTTAGATTAGAGGGTGCGGAATTCCTGGTAACATCCAGTCGATATAAGCATTATCCCCTTCCTTCCATTGCCGTACCTTTCTTAATACCTTTCCCTTTCAACTTACTCAAAATGTTCCCACCTTTAATTCCCATAGTGCGCGATTGACGACAATAGGCTTGCCCCCTATTACGTGAGAGAGTCCAATTTCAAGTTGTCAAAATGTGTGTGTACATCTCTGCCTACCCCTTCGAGGACATAGGCGTGATTATATATGTTAAGAGTCACGTCAGTAGTGTAGTGTTGGAACGGACTACACGCGCCGACTTGCAACCTCTGTGGACTGATGATAAACCTCTTTGGCGCGTGAAGTCTGACTGGCGACTCCGTTCTCAGATTCGAAATAATTCGTATTTGAAATAGTTAAGAGAATAGAACTATTGAAGAGGACATTGGTCTGTGGAGCCTTGGAAGACAGACGTTCCGTGTTGAGACACGGAACCGCAAGATGTATTGATTGTGTTGTGATATTATTTTATTGTCAATGTGAATGTAATACTTTAAAGGTTTAAAAATAAAAACCAAAGTTACGACCGCGTAATCTTTCATTCCTCTGTCTTAGAAATTAGATCCATCTTTCCTGATACTGCCTACTGATACCATTTGAGTTACTGCAGTAGATACTGAGGTATAAACAACAAAAAAAGTGCCTTTAATTAGACAGAGCAAAGTTCAATTTCGTTCAGTTCAGTTCAAGGGACTTTTATTATTCTAACTAATATTACAAATAGGAATGGGAGTCTGTTTATTACCCTTTCACGCCTTAACTACCCCATTAAATTTTGTACATAGATTTTCGTTCAGATAAAAAGTACTGTGCAAGAGAGAGGAGGCTGGCCTGTTGGTCTAATGGTTAGTGACCCTGACCGCTATGCTTATAGGTCGTGGGTTCGATTCCCACCTGAGTCTGGGTGTTCTTTGTGTCCGTTGTTTCTATGTTTGTAAAGTCCCCCGCGACACAGGAGCAATTCCTAATGCGGGCGTTCTTTTAAAAAAAAATAAAGAAAGAGATGTCTGAATTGTTTGACAAAATGTACATTAATGTGAGCGGATCCGCGAGTTCAAAAAATGAAAAAACGAGTTCAAATAAAAACAATCTCATATAGCAAGTGCCAATGCTATGGTCAGCGTCGTTCAGTGTGCACAACCAGAATGTGAAAGTGACGGTTGTGTTGAGACGATTTGTCTAACCATAGCTTTCTATACACACGTTCTGATGATACAAAGCCAAATTGAAAGCTCAAGCCACATTACTGTGACAATTTTTTTTTTTTATTATTATTTTTACAATTAATATTAATTTATTAATTTTGAATAACATATCAATTATAATATAATCTATAATTATTATTATTATTTTCTAGATGAACAATGTAGGTATGTAGGTGTATCAGGCGGCCAAGTCTGTCGGGGTTCACAGGGATTTCCTTTCTAGGGTACACCTGAGGCCCCGGCAAGAAGACCAATGACGGAACACTGTGTGGTTTTAGTCGGTTCGAGTCCGACACACCACCCTACCGTTGCCCCGGTGAGGTGACGACCCGTGGGGGTTTCCACACAAAAAAAAAAAAAGGTATGTAGGTGTATAATTGTTAATTTTTTTTCATTTGACATTTATACTGTATATGACTTAGAGTTAAAAGCTTAATAATTATAATTTTAATTGTATTCTAAAATATTTGCACACCAGCATGGTAAAACATGCATTGGACTAATGTATGTAATTATTAATATCCTACCATGTACCTGTGTTTTAGCAAATAAATATGATTTGATTTGAATTTATTAAGCGATGACTATAATTAATCATTAATGAAATCAATGATAAAGATACTAGAAGCCTTTGCCCGCAGTTTGTTTTATTAAGAAGGGTTGGGATATCAAATTTAGGTTGCCTTGTTTTCGTCATGGATGGGTCAAATCTAGATTTTTTTATTTAGATTGATTTACTAGTAATTCAAATTTTAACCTCTTCCTGTGTAAATCTAAGATGGCCGCCGCCAAAGCATTTCGGATTACATATTTTTTTACAACCCCCTCATGGATATCAAGTAAAAGGGCTCGACTAGTAAGATACAGTACTTGGTAAAAAAAATATATATATATATTAAGTAACTGTAAAAAAAAACTAAAAACTTGAAAATAAAGTGAGAAAAAAAAATGAGTTAAACGGTTTTACTGTAAAGAAACATAATTATACAATTTACTAAAACTTAAAAAATATCATAAAGTTACCAATTACAGTTCCTTAATAATGATTTAATAGTCAAACAAAAAAACCATTGATAAAATTTTTTATCGCTATTTATATTCTTCAGCTATACATAATATCATATAATCATAATCTATTGAAATTGGATTTTATCGGTGAGTTAAAAAAATCAAATATTAGTTTCATTCACGAACAAATAATTATGTTAATTTTTATATATATAGTAGTAGGAAGCGGAGGGCTTCCTGAGTTTTGAGTGGTTTAAAAAAAATAAAAATGTAGTTATTATCCGGTTTGAATTGAGCACACAAACGATTAATTACTTCGAATTGTGTATGTATATAGATGTGGTTATAATATTAAAAGAGAGAGCTCTTTTCACATCTCAAACGTGTAGTGACAAAGTTATTTAAAGCTATAATCAACCATCCTTGACACTCTTAGTGAGATATGATTGCGTTCATTTGACGTTTTATTTGAGTTGTTAAATTAAATACTCTTGTGATTATTAGTTGCATATGATGAAAAAAAACATTTTCATACACAAAGGTAATAGATTCTATATAAAAATATAACTGTCTGTAATTATCAAGTATTTCATTGCTAAATGTATGGAATTAACACATCACATACCCGTACATACTCGAATGGACAAACATATATATATTAAAAACTCCTAGTGATAAGTCGACTGAAGTAGGTATCCTTAAAAAGTATAATATATTTTTTAAGGATACTTCAGTCGACTTATCATCTTATCATCAACCAAAGTGATGTCCAATGTTCTATATGGCGTAAAAACATATTCATCAATGTGGTAGTAGGTATACAATCGTCAATAATTCTTTAAAAAAAACCGACTTCAACAAAAAAAAACTATTCCATAAAAGACTTATATATGGTTTTCTCATGGATGCCATTGTCAGAAATGGACCAAATTGAAATGGGACCACACGGGAAGCACCAGCTTTCAAATAAAAAAAGAATCATCAAAATCGGTTCACCCACGAGATTTTCCGTTTAAATACGGATTCATCTAAACTCATGTTTAAAGGTTTTAAAAGCAATTTCGGGGTCGTGTTAGTAGTAGTAGCAGTAGAAGGTAACCAATCGCTTGTTTGTTCCTTTAGAACTCAATTGTAAGTTAATAAGCGAACTATATTGCACAAGGCCAAATGTCAATAACCCGTCCGCCTCGGCTTCGCACGGGTAGGGATAGTAGTACACTAATTTTATTAATGAAATTTTACAAAATGTTATTAAATGCTATTGGCCGCTAAAAATTATTATTTTCTATTCCGCATTCTTATTCTCTGTTGCGCACTGTTGAAAATTTTACCTTCATGTTTTACAAAAAAATGTAGTTATGCATGTATGATAAAAATATATACTCTGTTTCTTTCATGTGTTTACAATATGTTTCCCAGCTTTCTGCTAGCTTCCCTCATCCCCCTCACCCATGTATAGGTAGACAGTTGCCATAGATAGATATTGTTATATCTCTATGACAGTTGCCCTCTTGAGCAACAGCCAATCACAGCGCTCGGCTAGAAAGAGAGAGAGACAGGACACTCGGCGACCATCTCTTTCTTTTCCTTTATCGCTCCCGCTTACGTGTAGAAGTATCATTAGCGCACTCTATTCTTATATCTCTTTGGGTAGCAGAGCATATATTGGTTTTTTCCAACACCTTCAACTATCATCGTCATATTTCATTTATTTTACACAAAACTTTAATGAATTATACACATAAACCTTCCTCATGAAATTTTATAATGGTTAGTGATTATATTTTTCTCTAGGTAGGCGGCTCTTCACCAATAGGGCTTCTAAGATGAAATGGGATATCGTGATGGCTAGGGCGTCAGGCTTGCGATCGCGTGGTTTCGGATAACATCACATAGTATACTACTGATGTGAATAAACTCCAAATACAAGCATTTAACTTAGTTAGATATATTATTTCATAAATTGAAAAAAAATTTAGGTATTATCTTAAAAAATCGCACAGAAATCTGCCTCAAGGCAATGCCTCAAGGCAATGTGTAAACAAACTTAAACCGCAGCAGAAGTAGTAAAAGTTCGCAGATGCAATGTCATGGACACAGATTAAAAAATATATATTTTCACTTTACACCTACTTCGTGGTTTTAGCCAACTTGTTTCTTAGTCTAATAGCAGTTTCTTTTGCAAACGCTAAGGCAGTTGGTCACAAGGTTGTTGTGGACCTTTGTCATGAGTTGTGAGGATTTGGGTTTGATTGTCGTGTCAGGCATTTTTTTTTCGGTATAGGGTGCAAACGAGCAGACGGGTCACCTGATGGTAAATGACTACCGCCGCCCACGGGCACCTGTAACTCGAGAGTCACAAGTGCGTTGCCGCCCTTTAAGGTGGGAGTAGAAGAGGGAGAAGAGTGGGAAGAGGGGAAAGGGGGGAGAGAGGAAGGACGGGAATAAGGGAAGGGTTACAGCCTCCGGTGACCTCACTCACGCAGCGAAATGCATTGCAAGCATTGTTTCACTGCCGGGTTTTTGTGAGGCCGTGGTATCGGGCGCAGTCGGGCCGGCCTATACGTGCCGAAGTATGGCTCTCCCACGTTAGATTTTTGGGTTTTTTTTTCAGAAATTTTCAGTAATAGCACAAAGTCCGACAATGTGTCCGCTAGACGCCTTTAAGATCGCGTCGAGATGGATGACAGAGGATGGTTACATTATAGGTGCCCAGCATCTATGCCCTATACCTATATAGCAGTACTTAAAAATACTCACGGTTTATTATACTGTCCAACTAAGCTTACCTCTTATGGGATGGGTATCGTGGCGCTATATTTCTTGGGTTTTAGTAATTTTCAGTCAGTCTTCACCCATTACGGTGGGTGATGACTGACTGAACTCACGGTGGTGATAGTCCAAGGAGGCTACTAAAAGCGAAAAGTAGAAGGTATTTAATATCGATACCAATGCAATGAAAGTTATTGAATAGTAGACACATAGAATAGTAATTATTTTAATACGCCTCTAGCCATTGTAAACGCATCTCATAAATCAAAGAAATAATTTTGGTTCTAACATAAAACCTAACTTTCGATTTAAATTCATGCCATCACCTTTCAAAGGTCAAATGAAAGAAAAACAAAGGTCAGAGACAAAAAAACAATTGTAGTGTCTCGAATCTTGCCATGTTTCAATTTGATTTTATAATTTTGACGGAATAAAATAATATTTTCTTATATTGTGTAATGTTTTGCATGCTGTGGTTTCCTATAATTGAGAAAACATGAACCACCATGTTATGTTTTGTTTTTTTTTCTCTAAAATAAAAAAATAAATGAAAAAGGTAAATTTATTGTTGACGTGTATTTTTAAAACCGTTCCAATTTTCTTTAGTAGACATTATCTCAACCAAAACACATACTGGTGAACATAGGCCTCTCCATCGCATTCGAATACACGCAACCCTAAAAATCCTACTCAATTTTAGGGTGTATCCAAAAGCGACGAAGGCCCGTTTATTCTGGAAGTCTGTTTCGATGTCGACTTTTCAGAATTATTTTTTTTTACTAACATAAGTGTGCATACTGTAATACTAATAGTAACACAAACGTGTTATCTGTCCTAAAAAAACCATTTAATGGGCTTCTTAAAGAACCCAACACTAAAGATCTTTGAGAAATCTTTGAGACTACGTAATGTGACCCTTCAGAACCGCACAGTAAGCAACCTCTCTAGTTTTAAAGGTGAACCGGCCGGCGGTCATCGCTCCTACTCCGAAACAGCTAAGGTCGTTCAGCCTTTGCGGCTTTCAGTGGGTCTACTGCGGTAGGGGTCAATACTGGTCATCTCTTATTTTGCTTTAGCCTTCTCTTAGCTCTAGCCTATATATATAAATAAAAATCAATGTAAGTATGTTTGTCCTCTTTGCATTTCTAAAACGTTGATAAGATTGGTTGGAAACTTTGGCAGGGTCTTCTGAAAACGGCCGCGTGAGTTTCTAGCCCAAAAAATCTACTTAAAAAAGGCATTGCAACTTAAGCCGGTATACAGCTATTTTTAAATAAAAAAAAAATGTGAGTTTTGTACTGTCTGTACATTTGTGGTTAAAAAATCTATTTAGAACAAGCTATGCTATGCTGACTTAACAGTTATCTACTTACTTACATACATACGTACATTCACGTCTGTATTCCCGAAGTGGTAGGCAGAGATACACATACTCATGACTTTAATTTGATTACACTTATGTAATAGGGGGCAAGGCTATTGTCGTTTGTGTTTTTTTAACGGGCCTGTTGGTCTAGTGGTTAGTAGACCTTGACTGCTGAGCCAGAGGTCGTGGGTTCGATTCTCACCCAGGATAAATAATTGCGTGATGAGCATGATCATTTGTTTTGTGTCTGGGTATAATTTATCTATAATATGTATTTAGAAATATATAAGTATATTTAACAGCAGTCTGGTTGCCATAGTACAGGCTCTGCCTAGTTTGGGATCAGACGGCCGTGTTTGAGATGTGTCAAGTTATTATTATTATTATTTGGAGAAACAGAATCATGTAGATGAGATGATGCAGATCTGATTTGAGTATTTGTTTTGTATTACCAAAGAATTATTTCTTTGAGTTTTCAGCAATGAATTATTATGCAATACATATGTACATTCTATTGGATTCACTGGATTCCATAGCCAGTGAGATAGAATGTTTGACAGATATGAACTATCTACTTTCTAAGCTTAATTCAAATCTATGCAGTCGATGTGGTGTACAACAAGTACCCACACCATCGAAACTTTCACGTCTAAAGAAATATTAAAGGTCAATGGATACTCATATCCTAACTAATGTGTTAAATGCGAATGCGAGTTTGTTTGTTACCTTTCCACGCCTTAACTACCTAACCGATCCTCATGAAGTTTGAAATTGAATTACGAATAATAAGTTTATTTACTCTCCTTCCTTAAATTTAATAATGAAGGTAAGATACTAGTCTTGTGTCGAGTTGCTTACTATAAGTAAGCGAAAGGCAAGAAAAATATACAAGTAAGACAAGGTTGATTTATTTTTGGTAACAGTAGCAGTTCCCTGCAGTTTCACTCGCGTTTAGTGTCACTGCTTCGTTTCTAGGGGCTGGACCGTGATGTTAAATAGCTCATAACATTGCTCCATAATTACATAGTTGCTCCATTATCGTTTTAGATTAGCGCGTTTAATAAGCATACTCTGCAGTAGTACATATATAGATTACATTTGCAAAAACACCTTGACTAGTTGTCAACACTTGGTGTGATCTATGTAGTTCAAGGTAGCATTCTTCGCTATGATGGCCCTAGGATTTCTAAGTTTGTTTAACAGAGATGCTACTGCACAGACAAGAATGGTTTTAGAAGAAGTAATAAAGGCTTCATAGTTGATTTAGTGTTAGCTATAATATCACGATTGTTGACTTTATCCCCAGTTCTCCGAAATTAAACCTTTTTATCTTCATATGAAACGCCCAAGTACCCAAGAACCCTTGTATAAATAACGACCATGTTGTGAAAAACAAATCATTTATTATTTTAACTATTTTCTTTCTTACAATTTTCAATTTTTTTTATCGTATAAGGGCCAAACGAGCAGACGGGTCACCAGATGGAAAATGACTACCGCCGCCCATGGGCACCTGCAACTCAAGAGCCATAAGTGCGTTGCTGGCCTTTAAGGTGGGAGTAGGGAAAGAGGGGGGAGAGGGGGAGAGGGGGAGAGGGAAGGGTTAAGGTATCCGCGGCACGTGGCGAAACGCAATGCAAGCATTGCTTCACTGCCGGTTTTCTGTGAGGCCGTGGTATCACTCCGATCGAGCCGGCCCATACGTGCCGAAGCACGGCTCTCCCACGAACAAAGATTTAATAAAATTATTGCTTGGAGCTGGACACGAATACATAACAGAATCATATTTTGCGTTTCTCAGATTAAGACGCATATGCGTAACAAATCATATCCGCGTTCTTAAAGAAGGTCAAAATCTGAGTAAAATCAAGTTACGATTAATAAGATATTTTAAAGGTCATGTTAAGTTTACACTATAGTAGTATCACGTCTCTCATAATTTTCAAATTCGTAAGAAACTTTTACTAATATAACCGGTTACAAAGGAAGTCGCATTCATCCCGTGGCTATTTATAGTCTTTTTAAATTATGCTAATGTATTTATTACTTTCACTAATTGATACAAATACATACATATCCTTTTATATTTCCGATTAGTGTATTACTACGGATATTATTACGGATTTTAATACGTGTCTTAAGTGATCACTATCAGAACTGATGGCTACCTTGCAGCCGTAGAGCAAATATTTCTATCCATTTACGGTAAGTGGGTTTACCTGATGGAGGTCTATACACGACCGTATGTAGTGCCTCCAAACGAATCTCTGGTGTGTACTTTTTACAGAGATTTTCTTCGAAAACAAATATACATCAGTGGCCGGTTACGGTTGAACCGAACGGCGACCTATATAAGATCATTCGTTCCCTCACTTCTTCCGCGGACGCGCTGGACGCGCAAAGAAATAGAGTGATCCAAAAAGTGGACAACTCTCATCTCGCCGAAATATTAATGCCCCGTTCCTATAATCAAGAAACGATTCGTTTTGCTTACGGACAGTAAAATTTTCGTTGAAAATTCAATGAAATGTTACCGTCCGTGAGCAAAACGCGCATCTACATTGCAGTTAAAAGTTAATTTTCTATAAAGCTATCAATGTTTTAATAAGAAGCCACAATACTTGACACTGTTGTACCAGATATATGCATTAGCCCACACTCTTTAAAACATTCGAACAGGAATCGAACATTGACATAGTGGTGACTCTTTACTTTTCAAATTACAGCGACCCCTTAGAAATCCAGCTTCAACTCGAACTAAACCTAGTAGAAGTAAATATTACTTTCCATTGAAACTATGTAATAGAACATAATAATTTAAACTTTCCCTGAGACGCGCCATGGTCAATGTTCATTAGTTACTGTTATTAACCTTCACGGTACATGTTCGATCATTTCAAGATTATTGTTGATAGCATTATATATCTTGAACGATAGACTTAGAAACATAATAACCTATTTCTATGTATTTGTTTACACTACCAAGATGTTTATTTAAGTAAGTTGAGAAACGAGTTCATAGCCCATAATTATGATGAGTCTCGATCACCGATTTGTTATAGAATTACCAGAGGTGTCTAATTGTTTCAGTATGAAAGAGTGATAAAAAATTCTAACTTACACACACATTCAAACGTTCGCATTCATAATATTATTAGGAATGTATACTTAATATTATTTAAATTTTGTTTTTGAAATAGGGTAAAGCAGCCAGTAGGGTACCCAGCGCGGGACCAACGGCATCAACTTGTAATAGTTTTTATATTGGTTAAAAGTGACCAGCAACGCACGTAAATACATGTTTCAGCTATTTTAGTGCTTAGAAGATAAATATATATTTATATTATTAGGTCTTTACATATGAAATTGGCGTTTTATACGATGATTTTATTTATTTAATTAATAAAGTATGTACTATTGTTATTTTCGCCTTTTCGCCATTTTGTAGGAAGTTCACACAAAAAAAATTGTGAGAGCGAGAATCAATGAAATCTTTGAAGGCGGTTTGGACTGCTTCATCGCAATTAAATTATTTTTCCTTGCAAGAAATTGTCTAAATTCCGAAACTAATGGTTATCTGTTGGAGCAAGGTCCGGGGAGTATGGTTGGTGTTGGAGACATTCCAATCGCAGTTCCTCTAATTTTGGGACCGTCTGTTGTGCAGTGAGTGGTCTAGCGTTATCCTGAAGTAGCAATGGGCAATTGATAGTATTTCCATCATTGTTCTATAATTGTTGACAATACAGTTCTGCCGTAACTCTCTGGCCAGATTTTAGGAAGCTGTAGTGAGCAATACCAGCACTGGTAAACCATTACCTTTTTTGAGTAATTTTTTTTTGGCTGGGGTAAGATTAGGCCGGTTCTCCTGGGTTCAACCACTGTGGTAAGCGTTTTCAATTATCGTACAGGATCCATTTTTTTATCACAAGTAACAATGATTCAAAATCCCCTCATTATTGTGACGGTTGGATAATGTGACGCAATACTCAACGCGTGTTTGTTAGTGTGCTTCACTTAATTCATGCGGTACCCATTTTTCTAACTTTTTCACTTTTCCAATATAATTTGAGTGAATTAATATGTTTAACACTTACACCGAAGCCTGTCGCTAATTCTGATGTAGTTTGCGATGGATCCACTTCTACGATCCCTTTGGATCCTTCATTATCCTTCATTGTGAACTTGGGTCTCCAGCCGTAGACGAGGTTTGTTCTGTAGGTTAAAATTTCCAGAACCAAAACGTTGGAACCACGTACCGCGTTTTCTTTTACAGTAGCATCCCCATGCACATCATTAAACCTTTCGGCAGCGCTATCGCCACGGTGGAACTCCTATTCGTAAATAACGCAATATTTTAAGTTTTCCATATTAGGAACAAAACTATGTCAAAGAAAAATCAAACAGCCTAAAAACAAATAAATCACTAACTTCGTTTCATAATTATGTAAAGACCTAATATTATTATGGTCACAAAGCAGAAATTTAATAAATTAATTTATTTCTGAAAATAGTGACGTTTAACAACCGTTTGTATGCAAAAAGGTTATAAATTTATTTTAGTTTTAAAAAGTAGAATAAGACAGCTCTATTCATGTTATTAAACCTTTCCATTCTGGATTTTTTGTTATTTTATTGCTTTTATGCCTAAAAACAGTTGTTTTAACGTTCTGCCATTATTTGTGAAGGGTATCTTAAATTAAATTAATAACAGAAAACGGAAACAAAACCCGGACGGAAGTGTCGATTGAAATTCACGTTCCGGAACTCTAAAAAGATAAAGAAAACGTTTATATTATTAAACTCAAACCACAAAATACACAGTTGGCTTTACTTTATTTTAAAAAAACCTGTTTCTCAAAACGAAATGTTAAATAATAATTAGCCATGCAGGTGACTTCATGTATTCCTGGGGTTTTTTGTAAACTTTCGGCAAGTTTTGGTCAGTTTCGCCAAGAACGTAACGTTCTTATTGAACATTCAAACCACGCAAATACAAAAATCGCGTCTTGAGGTCTCTTTGTTTATAAAAATAGGTCGTTAGCCTAAAAACACATATTCAAGGATTACTACGATATTGTGGCAAATCAATAAATTATATCTTTAAATTATATTTATGTAAATGTTGTCGGTTATTCAAAAGTTATTCACATTATAACAAGTTTGTATGTTGCATAACCTTAAAGTGCAAAAAATTTAAAGTTTCACCCATCCTTTTACTAGAGTTTCTAACGAATTGAACGTGTTTCAAGTTTTAAGAAGTACTTAAAAAATTTGAGATTGAAGTTGATCTGAAGTGATGAAGTTATAATTGGAAATTCCGCAACGTTCTAAAAGTTACTAACAGGTATAATAACATAGTAGGTACCAGTCATGTCACTATACAATTTTATGGTGAATATATTATAAGATCACGTTTTTAAGATTGTTATGTTTGCCTTGCTTTTAATCGTCTTCGATTCGACTTTCATTATTCGTCTCGTTTGAATTTATTTCCTGTTTTGCCACACATTCTCATACTCATTATCATTACCTTGCATTTCAAGTACAATTAGCAAATGTGAAAATGTTATGTTTTAAACTGTGACATGCATTGTTAACTTAGTGAAATGATTATTAATTTAATAATGACTTTTAAGTTTTATAGTAAGCATGTACGTTTAAAACTAGATTGCAGAAGCATATTTGGAATATATAAACTTGTAATTAAAAAGAATTAATTAAGTAATTCTATGGGAATAGTTTGACAAAATAATATGTGGAACAAATCGAATTTAAGAATGTTTAGCACTTTACTGACACTAAATGTTCCACACAATTTTACTGATTTAAGTTACAAAAAAATTAAACGCATTCCAAACTATATAGAAGTTTGTAACTTGGTAGGTAATAATACGAAGATAGGTTTTAATATTAGCAATTAGAAATAACGTCTCAATTCAATCACAATTATTATATTTAAAAAAACTCTTCAATAGCCCAATAACATTATTTGTAACTACTTGTACAAAGTAATTTCAAGTTCAACCAGTGTTGAATTTAATTGTTTATAATAATGTTCCACTGGTACAGGTCAGCGTATCGTTATATAACGATTATGCTTCCTACTGGCAATATAATATATTCCGTCCTCAAAATAAAAAAATAAAAATAGTGTGACATTGAAATAATTTACACAAGAATACTAGTAGTGAGTAAGTAAGTGATAGAAGCTTTGTAAAAATATTAAAAGACTTTATATAATTATGTATTTATACGAGAATTAACGAGGTCACGAAATAGGTATTGCATACGTATAGCATACCTCTGAATTGCTTGACGTATAGAACAGGTTGTACTGTATGCAGCAATCACCTTCTAAATACATAATTATATCCTGGATCGCGAAAGTTTAAAAGTTAGTGAAAGGATTTATAACTCCAATCAATGTTATAAGAAATTTTGAATGATTTGAAAGTAACTCTGGCTGTTCATGATGATCTTTTCAGAACTAAACGTCTGCAATTTAGAGAAGGAAGTGAGCAATTTTTCATCAGTGATTAAATTTTTTTTTATCGATACCTAAGCAATGAAATCTGCCAATCATGTGAGTGGAGTTACAAGTACAAGCGGGTACAAATTTATTTAGTGAAAATAGTATCTAAACGAGTAAAAATATTATCGAATAAAAATACTAATAACAAAAATTAAAAAAAAAAAACTATAACTTAATAGTATCTTTTCAATTTGAGAAATTTACTGAATCAGTGAGCAGAAGTAATATACTCCCAATTTTAATTTTGATTTTATTTGTTTGATTTTGTATATTTTATTTCTTCATTTTTCGTTTTATTGTTTTTGTGTGAAAATTTGAGTATGTGTCAAAAAAAAAAAAAATCATCATAGACTCAGTTGTTTTTACCGTCAGACTTTATTTCCTAAACGTAAGTATTACTTATATTTGAGGCTGCGGTAATATTGAGAAAAAGTGAGAGTTATCGTACTATGATTGACGCCTGGTTGAGCAGGTGCTTGGTTAAAGATATATGAGGTATGTACATATAGATTAAGTTTTATGACTTAAAGAAAAATAATGTAAAAACAAATGTATGATTGCTCAGCACAGGCTCTACTATGGTAACCAGACTGCTGATAAACATACTTATAAATTTCTAAATACCTACATATTGTAGATAAATTACACCTAGACACAAATGAATGCTCATCACACAATTATTTATCCTGGGTGGGAATCGGACCCACGACCTCTGGCTCAGCAGTCAGGTCCACTAACCACTAGACATAAATGCTAAAAATTATTGTATCCTATTCTTTGTGACCTTATTGTTCCGTAGAATCCTGTGCCGAATGTTATTTGCCTAATGTTAGAATTCATTTTTGACATTTCTTTACATTTTATTAAGTCAGTTTTGCAGGTGTGTCGTTCTTAAAACAATCGTCAGAAACGCGGTTATATTGAGCTGTATCATGTATCTGATCTGATAATTTCAGTAGCTAGGTTGATTATATAGGTGGAAATATAATATAAGTTAGCTGCTGACCTGTCCTTTTCATTAATGTTTCCAAACTCTGTGTTCCAAATTCTTTTTCACTTTCATCGCTTTTTTAAACAACCAATTGGAGTTCAATCGAAGATCTTGTTCTCAGGAATCTATTTTTTCAAATCATCAAAATCACCGCGTTGAATCGTGTTTATGCGATGATTGCTCGACTTGCGCTGAAGTTTAGTAAGATTTTCATTCATAAAAAAAAAGTTCACCAAAAGGCGGAGAGAAGGCTATTGCTATCACTTAGCGTAAAGAGAAGAATTGCATTTACTAATCAAAGTACTGTAATTGTGTCTTGACTAGAAGTTAGATCAAGCTACTATTACGTTGTTTTTCGAAGAGTGGGGAGGAGAGGGTTGCAGAAGAAGGCTCATAGCGAGATGTCAAGTCTTCTGTTGAGGCGGTAATTTTGATGTCACAAGGCCACAAAGTTAATAAATTTATAAAAAAATACGTGGTTTATATAATCAATGACGAAATTTCATTATTGTTCATGATAGGCAAGTTGATGTTAAAGTTTGTTGGTCTTTATTATTTGTCTGCGTCTACCGTTTCTGCATTATCGAAAAGTGTTTAAACACTTCAACGAACTCACGTTTTCTACACCCAATTTAAACTAGCATCACATTATCGCTAAGTAACATCATTAGCCATTATGGTGTTCTCACCATAATGGTTATTGATTGCTAGCTGACAAAGTAAATAAGCTGTAGTGTTACCTACAATACATATAACTTTCTTCAAACTTTGCATTCAATGGAATTGATTGCTTCGTGAACGACTGCTCTTACCTTTTTAACATAAAAATATAAAAAACTGGCCAAGCACGAGTCGGATTCGCGCATCAAGGGTTCCGAACCATCGTACAAGATTTAATACTATGTAGGTACTTTTTAATTTATTTGTTGTTATAGCAGCAACAGAAATACATCATCTGCTAAAATTTAAACTTTCTAGCTATCACGGTTCATGAGATTACAGCCTGGTAACAGACAGACAGACGGACAGTGGAGTCTTAGTAATAGATCCTGTTTTTACCTTTTGGGTACGGAACCCTAAAAAGAAACTGTCACATCAACATTGGCTAACTGTTAAATGCTTTGTAGTGGTAAACTTTTTAATTTTATAAAAATATACACCGTGTAGCAACAGCATGCAGCAGGTATGGCATACTATGCCGATAAATTCTGCCAATGTCATTGTGATGGAAATACGTGGATTTATAAAGAAAAAAAGTAACGTTTTGAATAATTATTATCAGTGGACTGAATGTAGGGACTTATTGGACCTCTCATTTCGCTGACGCTGTTCAAATTGTGTCTGTCATAGTGACAGTTTTACCACTTTTTTTGACGTCACGGAGTGGTGAAAACGAGAACTATTATGAATTTAATAACTACGCAATGAGTATTTCTAGCGTATAAATTTCGACTTCAAGACGGCATATATTTTTCGTTTGTATATTCTTGGTTTTCGTTTTATATATTTCTCACTTATTATCTAATTAGCCTTTCGAAATGTTTATAATTATATAGTGGTAAAAAAATCTTGGGGCGATAAATAAAGTAAAATATTTTTCAAAATTTTCGGCATTTTGACGTTATTAATAACTTTGATCAATTTATCGTCTAATCATGTAAAATAAAAAAATTAAAAAATAAATACCTGATACTCTCTCTGCTAGCATCCAGTATTTATTGATAATCGTAGTCCAATTGCTGTCAGAATAAATATCGTCTATGGCAATTTTCACAAAACCGGACATTTTGTATAATTAATGTCACTGAACAAAAAAAATATATTTATTTTAATTTTCAGTTTCACTTGTCACTGTCACTTCCACTTTGCACAATGAAGGCTGTAGCAGTCCTGGTAACAATTTGCCCAAAGCAAGCTGTCACCTGAAATAAAAAAAAAAAATATGAGATATAATTAAAGTAGTCGAAAATGGAAGCAAAAATCAAAATTTGGTTTAGGTAATTACAGTTTAGTTGAGAACTCGAGAGCAGAGCCAGCATTTGAAAGTTCAAAAGTGTGTCAATTTTTATTTTATTAATGATTTATACTTGGTCTTAAGAAATATTTTTTTAAATAATTAAAAACACATTTGAATTAGTTATTAATTTTTTTTTATAATATTCATTATTTTGTTATTTTAATTATGAAAATATTGTTGTTGCATATCGTAAAAGTAGTTTCAATCCTTCATTATTATTAAATTTAGACATATCTAAAATAATATTTTATTGTATTCTTTGTAAACATTGACATCTATTTTATGAAACTTCATTTATTTATTATTTTGACGGTAAAATATGGATTTTAATTTTTTTAATATTACAAAAAACACCATTAAATTATTACATAAACTTTAGTGAATAATTCGTACCGATGGTATTAACTCGTCAGCATTTTTGTTACTTCAATTTTATGTATAAACACGTGCGCAACTCATCTCACCGAATGAAAGCGAAAACTTAACTGAAGTTTTGCGAAAGTGCGCGCAGGCCGATATCCGAACCACAATTGAATATACCGCGCTTGCTCCACCAATCACAAGTATTCGTTCTCCCACGCGGCAGCAAGGACACAAGTCACATGGTTACGCTAAACAAATATGAACATTGTATGTCAAACAAAAAGTTGGTTTTTACGTGTACGTCAGTGCGGGCAGATTTCTTGAGCAGTTCAAAGTGCGATGTATCCTATCTTTAAAGATGATTTGATCCTATTAATTTATATATATTTTTTATGCTGACGTAAAAATTATATACTATACAATAAAGCAATTTATTCATGCTTTGTTAATTTTATTATAAGTCTGTTCTTGATATCAATGAAAATGATTTTTTGTTCTAGAAAGATGGTTTTGTCTATTTTTATATAATTAAAAAGAATATCAATAGCGCAATAGTTGACAAAGCTATTTTTTTAACCTATTTTGCTACTGGTAAACGACCTACTCGTAAAATGACGAAACGAACAAAAAGACGCACAAGATGCTACTCAAGTCAAATCGACGTAAAAGAAAAATACAAATACAGAGATAATGAACCATGGTACAACAGGACAAGGTTTAGCAATATCAAGCGTGTGGTTTTCAATACTAAGGTGACAATATTAGCGAACATTTACCGAAGTTTTAGGCACTCGTGTTACTTTCAGAAGTGTCAGTCGTGCGTTGAAGACTTAGTTTAAAAATTGACTACTACATTTGAAGAACCCTATATTATAGCGATAGCCTTTAGATAACCCCATGCATTGATTTTGCATGTTAACGGTTACTCAGTAAAATTCTCGAAATATGTGCGAGTAGAACTAATGTCAATCGAACAATTACAAAAGTAAGATATCGAGTCTTTAACTTATTATAGACGCCGCTACTTGTAAAGAAATTAATAAAAGGAACAATGCGACCTTCGGCATTGTAGGTTAATTTAGACAAAAGAATTTACTTACAAAAACGTGAGAATTAAACGTATATTAAGAAATGACCGTGACATCTACATGCTTATACGGAGGCAAATATTTTCTACTGTGGAAACGAATGTAATTGTTTCAGACTTTTTTAATATCAAGGTGACATACAAGCACACAGCCCAAGTGATAGTTACCAAGTGTAACACTTGTAACACTACGAGTATATGTGTGATTCCCTCATCATCATTATCTGCCTCCCCTTTGCCCAATTTCATTTGGGGTGAAGTAATGACTATATTTCAAAAACTAAGGGATGATTTTATTAATTAGTGCGCATAGTATAGAATAGTAATTTTACTGCGTATTTCACCTACGCATGGACATGGAAAATCAACTTAATTTGCTTTTAACATTGGTTTGGAAACTTTGCAGACTAATTAATAAAGTCCTTAAAGGGTACCAGACAAATTTTCGTAGATTGAACACCCTTAGTTGTTTTAATATAAATATTTTATTGCGTAATCAGCGCAGTTATATAAGTGAGAAATCGGTCTAATTTGTGCATAATTTTCTTAGGAAGGTGTTCAGTTGTTAAACGGCTCTAAAAATTTTATTATAGTACATTTAACTGTTTAAATATTGTTTTAGACGTTTTTATTGAATTTTTAAGGTTGAGAACTTCTGCTTTTTGCGAATCGGCCGCTCCGAATAAGTTACTAATTTCAGACTATATTATAAGGTATGACAACTTTTTATGTCCCCTTCGTTTTTGTTTTTTAATAGCATAAAGTTCGATACCGTTTTGTGTGAACGAAGACTGTTCTACTAGAACATGGATGGTGAAAGTGGCAAAAAGTCGCGAGTAGTGTTGGGGGTTCTATGCCCACAAGGGACAAAAAATTTATGTGATCATGAAATTGTTGTTTGTCATAGTGCTGTTTGTGTATTGTGCGTATTAAGTGCACGCTATGCAGGAGTAGCGTGCAAGCTCCATGTAACGAAGATTAGTCGAACTATATCGTCAGCTAATAATATCTCATTATCAAATGGTCTCCACTACTTGCCAGGCACAATCCCATAGCCTAGTCAAAAGACTCCTCCCTCCCGTTGTGTGGAGTACATCACACTCTGTTTCAACTTAATACATCCTGAACCTCGATTGTTGAAATAGCTTAAGAATATACTATATTTTATATACTTACTGTCTAAGTAGTTATATTGAGTTTTCATCTCCTATGTCTACATTTTTACGCTAACAACTTTATCTATGATATTGAAATTAGCACCTAAAAATTTAAATAGACTTGTGAAAAAGAATCACTAGTAAATCCGCGCGCTTCGTATCCGACGACAAATATTGTGTAACGACGTAGATATTGGTGCACAAGAGGTAGTGATTTGGCAATATATCTTAAGACCTCACGGCCTTCTGAGATTTTTTGTAATGTTTACATACAATTGTAAAATGTGACACGTGGCATGCAACCTTGGTTGAAAATATTCAGTTTATGTAGATAAGATGTTATTTAACAATAAACACAGAGGTTTTAAAAACAATAAACATTAATGTGGTTTACAAAACCTAGTCAAAGAAGTCTATTATATATTAATGACTGGGGACCGCTCTTTCTATTTCTTAGCATATTTCGTAGCTTTAAAAAATACCTTACCACCACTCAACCACAAAAATGGAACCAAAGTGCAATATTGCACTGGATTCCATTTTTGTTTCTTATTTGGAAACTTTTAATGTGGAAGCCAGAATGGCCAACCAGTTGAATTGTTAATCTGAAGAATGTAGACGCCTGGTTAGGATGTAAATTAAAGGGATAACCGGGTATCAGCCTAGCTATAATAATGAACTGCAAGAGGCTGAGGATGGATTATTAAAATATTTTTTTTTAAGAAAAACACGTATACGTACGAGAGAGTAGTTGCTATTCTTACAATTGGCTAACATCTACATCAGTTGATTCTTTGGACTTACATACACACATACACTCACGCATGTATCCCTAAAGGGGTAGGCAAAAGCGTATTAACACTCACATAATGTGGGTAAGCCTATTACTGTCCACCGGGCACTTTGGAAATTAAAGACAGGAATATTGGGAGTATACAGCGTGTAAGCTTGAGCTACACCAAAAACTTACAAAAACATCTTTCTGTTTATACTTATCACAATACAAAAGTCAGTTCATCATAAAAATGCGAGATTAAGGATTTGTAGTTGTTAGTTTCATTTGGCGCTACGAAATGTACGCTTCTTTTTGTGCGGTACGGTGAATGACCTTCAGCGTTCGGCGCCGTCGAAGCAGCTGATTGCATTAATGTTGTTTGATTGATTACATTACAGTTTTTGGTTGTTTAGGGTATTTATTGTTTTTTTTCTTTAAAATGTTCTGTTTACTCATTGTGATATCACTTTTGACAAAAAAAAAATTTAAAAAGAAAGTTATGAATTTTCTGGCAGAAAATTCCAATGATTTTCGACTCAGAATGATGGTCTGAATATATTATTGCAATATTCGGTACGGTATTTCTTACACCCTGTATTAAAAAGGAAACGTGGGCAAGAAAGGAAGGCAATAGAAGGAAAAGTATATTACTAATACGGATGGATTGGGGAGTACAAGAAATAGGTCGAGAACGTCAGAGTCGTATACCTTAAACTTGAACTGATTATTGCCGGGGAGTCAAAGTCCTCTAACTAAGTGATTATTTGTAGTAGAGTAATAATTATGAATTATTGTACGTATTAAAAAATTAAAATGGAGGTGGGCAGGTCATATGATGAGAAATAAAAAGATGAATAGGTCAAGGACGAAACAGAGTGGTGCCCAAGACTACATAAAATAAAGGAAAGGAGACAACGCCGTAAAAAGAGTAGCAGGAAGCACATGGAGAAGATAGGCACATGATCGCGCCCTGTGGCAAGCTTTAAGGGAGGCCTATGCTGGAAAGCAAGACAATCTTCGCGAAACTGGTATCAAATAGTATTAATTACTATTTAAGTAAAGCATGTATCGTTAAGTGGGATTGTTAAATAAAGGCTATTATTATTATAATAATTATGACGACAATGTGGAATATTCTGTAATTATTATAAAGATCTTACTTACCACGTCAATAAAATAATTAGTCTGTTGTTTTCTATTACTGCGTAGTTTACTATGGGCAAAGGGTACAAAGTGTTTTACTGATTCAAGGTAAAACATACCAAAAACACTTTTATAAAAAAGATGTAGATTTTTTGTATAACTATTGAATTATAAAGCATTGGGCTTTCACTGCATTAAAATTAAAAGCGACGTATTTTGTAGTCAAACAGCAACTAATGGCATGGCAACAATAATAAATAAATAAATAGTTTTAATACAGTTACAATACGGACATTGGCTTCAGAATTGGTAATTCACTTTAGAATAAGAAAACATTTGTTTCTTTTAAACGATTTTTTTTTTCAGGATAATTTCATTATTCATTTGATAAACAAAACGATCCTAAAATAACATTTTACGTTATAGACTTAACACGTTGTAAAACCCATCGTTACATTTATTTTTAGGTTTTTGATTTATCTTATCTTCAGACTAATCGTGTGTATCCAGTACTTGTACATTATTTCCACTTCCACAGAACTCCGCCAGCGGGCGACACTCGTCACTTTCACCACAACTGTACATATTTGTATGAACTTGTAACACTTTTCTCAGAGTCAATGTCACTCGGCTATTAGGGTTTTGTAATAGAAAACGTATGACAGTTTTGCACGATAAAACGATTTAAAGCGTGGCCATTAAGGAATATTAAGAGTATATTTGTGAAATGGAAGTGTTTTAAAAATAAAATAGAAGTCTTTTAAAAGATTAATCGAAATGCGATAACAAGGCATTTGGTTCACCAAATAAACCTTACATCAAAAAATACATTGATATTTTCGCATGTTTGTGTGTATGTATAAAAAGGGATATTTGATTGTCGTCGATTAGTTTTCGATAAATGATTGATAGAGTTTACAAGTTACTTGCAATTTGCAGAGCGCGTATTTATAATAAGTTCATCCAAGGTTTAAGTGTGACTGAGGAATCATTTTAGTTTCGATATTTTTTTAGCAGTTTTCCAATTTCAAAAATGAAAAAGGAGTTTTTCTGAGATTCAGCTTTTTTAAGGTTACACAAACACAGCTGCTTTGTCTTTTGTAGTTTTCTTCGCTTAAATTGACCCTAAAACATTATGATTTATTGTTTTCGGATAACTCATCATACACATCTAATCAAAGTAATGAATTATGCAATATCTATCACGCATATGCGTGAATTTAATTAGTAGTGAGTAGTTTACTGTTAATATTTTAACCGTGCAACTACTTTAATTTATTGTTTCCTTTTAAAGTAATATAAACTGGCTTAGTGCGATATGAAAGCAATATTTTATTACTTACTTACCTATAATAATTGGTAATGTGAAACTTTTGTTATTAAGGTCAAAATTCGACACTAAAACCTCATCTTTAAATAAGTTTAAGTTAATAACAACTATTCGTTGGTTTATCGGGAATTGAAAACGTATACATTAAGCTACACACGTCCAATATATTGTAATTTGTATCTTACAAACACCTTTACTTTTCTTAAATAATTCCTGTGTTGACTTCAAATTAATGACCTAATTAAATGCAAATTGAAGCGGCGGTAGCGTAATGGCTAAGGCATCGGACTTGCGATCAAGTGGTTGCGGGTTCGAACCCCACCCAGTGCACTACCGTCGTGAACCCACTCCTAACACAAGCGTTAAGCTACTGGACTGGAGGGGTTAACGAGATTACTAGTAATGTGTGACCCACGTTACTAGTAATCTGTTTAAAAAAAAACTATGATTCAAGGATTTTTTTGTGTTTTCTTAACTTACCCACAAATAAATCAACAGTAAGTGAATTACTTCAATCGAGCTTAGGTTAACTAATTGTAGCTGAATAAACCGTAGGTGAATTCGCCTTTGTGGGTTTCCTTCATTAGTTATTACAAAAATCTGTGAAACGATCATTAGTTATTTTAAACAGTAGGTCTTTTGACCGTAGTTATCTCGAAAATAGTCAGAATACGTTTAGATATTATAATATGTAACCGACCTGTAAGTCTTTACAATAACCTATAAGTTGAGGCATCTAAATAGTGACTGTGACAACATTGACAGTTCAAGTTTTACTGGCCAATGAAATAAACCAAAAAATTTAAACTTAATGAATTCTGCAATGTTACCGTTGAGTTCCCAATCATTTTTTTCTGCCCTTTCTGTTCAAACTGTCCTCAAAGGCGTAATGATATTCCATTCTTGCTGAGACTCACAACATTTACTACTTATTCTCATAAATACCAACATAGGCCTAATATTTATTTACTATTAAATAAATCAGGGCTTAAATTGGACATCAAAATTCTTTGTGTTCCACCATCTTAATCGTATATATTTCTAGTTTTTCCGGTCTCAAAACGTCAGTTCAGTTACACTGTTAGAAAGAAAGAAGTCATTTTTATTCTGACTCGTACAGGATAGGTACATGGTTTTTAACATCACAGGAAAGAAAATAAAAATAAATAAATACCCCTGCATGAGACAAAAATGGTCCTTAGCTCAGCATTATGCTACTTCGCACGATTAGTGAAGAGGCGCTGGTATTCTGCTAAGGCCAAGTGATATAGGTACGGACATCATGCTATCAAATAAATATATCTGGATGTAAGATTATGAAACTATGAAACTGATTGTAATCAAGAATCAAAGTATAATTCTTTTCAACTATTTTTTTGAAAATATGAGATGTTCTTCAAGTATTCGCAAAGTTAATGATCATTTTTTATACACACATAATGGGTTGTTCAGATGATTTCTCAGTATGACTAAATAACATTCAGTTTACGCGGGTTTTACATTTAATTTATATTAGAAGATTATTTATGTTTATACGTATGTAACATGAATATTTTACATGTATTTATGTGTGTATGGAGTAGAGTATGTTTTTAGTAATATAAGTATAGAATGATATATTTTGAATATATATTCCATTTTAACCTACATGTATTAGTAAAAAACAAACCACCCTAAATTATATTTGACAATTTCGTCTCCAAGGTTGTCTGGTTGAAATCACCGTGAGTAAGACCGCCGACTGTTAAGCGCTCCGTAGACGATCATACGGCATGACATGCGTTACGTGCTGTCATGCGTGCATGATCGTTTAATTGCATTGATTGATGCGAATGACATGCAAATTACGTGCTGGCAGTTAATTGACAATTCCTTTTATTTTTATATTTATAAATTTATTTATTTATAAATCTGCCTTTGACAAAGACATTTCCATACCAGGGCAGAAGACCTCTTCACTGTACTATCTATATCGACTGAATAAAATGATTATACTAAGCGAACTATCATGCTGCATGATATACTCTCAATAGGTCCTTCATGCAGCATGATGATTCAGCATGTCATGCCGCATGATCGTCTAGTCTAGGGACCGTTTTATACCTGAATGTTTATATTGTTCTAGCTATGCCCGGCACGGTTTCCCTCGTGTGTATTAAATTATATTTCTTTTTTCAAAATAAAAGTAGCCTAAGTTACTCTTATGACACCAGCTATATGCTAGTGAAAGTCCCGTAGAAATCAGTCCACCCATTTCAGAGATTAATATAAGATAAGATTAACTGTAAACATCAAATCAGTGTAAACATTCAGATGCATTTAGTAAAACCTGTTTTTTATGATATTACAAACAGACACTTCAATTTTATTTATTTGTTTTTTTCACTTAAAAAGTGTACCATAAATGGAGAAATAAATATTTTATAGTATTTACATACTTTAAGTGTCGTGTTACATGAGATAAATCCGTTTATTGCCCGTGGTCCACCTGCGTAGTTCACCTGGGTGGACCACGGGCAAATACGAAAGCATGGCATGGATTTCAAAAAAATAAAACTCCTTGAAATATGTTTAAATTATCAACTGTAAATCAAAACTTGGAACTTTTAACAATGTTTTAATAATAACTAATTTGTTTATATGGCCCTAAAAGTTGGTACTTGATAAACGGGTGTGTTACCTAACTTAGAAAAGTGTAACACCGTATACCACGTCCCCGTAAAAACTTAACGCCGTAGCCATGTGATCTCCATTAACTTAATCTCTAATTCATCAATTCGAATCGCTTAACAACAAATGCGCTCTTTTTCGAAAAGCTTATTGTATTGTATCGTTTTCGATGTTACACTTTTCTAAGTCAGGAAACACACCCGTGATAAACAAAAAGTAAATAATTATAACATTTCCATAGTGTTTACAATAAATTACAGAATATTAATTATTAAATGAATATTTGTTTATCTACCATGATTAAGCTTTTTATAAATAGGTATCTACCCAACTTTATATAATAAACTAGCAACCTGCCTCGGCTTCGCACAGGTACAAATTATACACTTAAACCTTCCTTATAAATCGTTCTGTCTATTAGTGAAAACCGCATTTAAATCCGTTCAGTAGTTTTTTCAGTTTATCGTGAACAGACAGACAGACAGACGCGGAGGGGGACTTTGTTTTATAATATATAGTGATAATATGGCGGAAGGTATTAAACATATTGGCAAGACTAACTAACTGACTGACTAACTAATAGACGGACAGGACACACATGCCTATAGGATATATAATATTAACGTGCCTATAGTATTAATTTTTCTTATCGTGGGAGAGCGATGCTACGGCACGTATGGGCTGACTCGACCGGAGTGATACCACGGCCTTACAGAAAACCTGCAGTGAAGCAATGTTTGCATTGCTTTTCGCCGAGTGAGTGAGGTTACCAGAGGCCCTAACCCTTCCCCCCCTCCTCTCCCACTCTTCACCTACTCCCACCTTAAGGGCCGGCAACGCACTTATGACTCTTGAGTTGCCGGTGCCTATGGGTGGCGGTAGTCATTTACCATCAGGTGACCCGTCTGCTCGTTTTCGCTTTCATTAAGTGCCTATCGAATAGAAACCTAGTTCAAAATATGATAGATATGTGCATAACGCTGGTTTTCATTCATATCCTCTTATGCTATAGCTACCTAATTTTAATGCTTATAGTTCTGCGGTCTACGAGACAAGATTACCTCGCTTATAACTTACGAGTATCTAATACATTGCAAGCATTGTAAATTACATGCCATTTTCAGATTTAAGAAAAAAAAAACAAACTTTGTTGTAACCATTAAAACTGTTGCACTCGCGACTACGAGTATAGTTATTATTTCTAGATTTAGGTCATAAACTAACACTTATCAATGCCAACGTTACAAATCGACCGTACTCGAGTAAAGTGATGAACTATAGAAAACCTTGTGGACAAGGTCTAGTGGCAAAGTGACAGTCAGACAAAGCTTGTAAACATCATAATGTATAAATATTTAATTTGTCCAGTTAATACTCTGTTCTTTCTCTATCTGATAACTCCAAGAATACAGAAACTAAAAACATTTATAAAGATAAGGCTTTAAACATTTTACAGTAGGTATTGATAATAACCAAAGGATCGGTATTTCCGGACCGATACGACCTTCAAAAGGTGAGTTGAGTTGCAGGTGTCCATGGACGAAGGTAGTCACTTACCATCAGGTGACCCGTCTGCCCGTTTGCCCCCTATAATATAAAAAAAAACCTATTTCCTCATCAAAGGATCATGTTTTGTTTATATTGTTTTGTAATATGTTACAAAAACAAACTTTAAATTATTTGATATGTTTTTTTTATTTGGTCAGACATTATTAGTCTAGTATGCTATATGCGTAATTTGAATAAATTTTTGTGTCGTTCGGTTTTTTTAGTGTCTTTCTAACTAAAATTTGAGTCCGCCCATTCTCTTCTTCACTAAACAACTTGAGAAGGGGCGGACGAGTTAACCATGTTAGGTTTTTCTTTTTTGGAGCAGTGGGTATCTTTTGCTACAGTTGTCTATTCTGCCCAATCTATATTAACCGACCATGGACGGGAATGAGGTTCCAAAGAAAAAGAAGCAACCTATGTACCTAATAATTTAGACAGCAGGTGGTGCTATCGCTATCGCTTGCTCACCCACGTAAGGCAATGGTTATTATTAATTAATTGGGTATTAATTGGTTATTCGTGGCCGAGAGGAAGAATATCCAAAAATATATATATACGCAGGACTAGCAGTTCGGAATTGCAGTCCGACCACCGTTCTTCGATTTAGTTAAATGTTTAGCGATAATATGTTCCCGTGTTTGCGGGAATTTTGAGGTACCAAGAAATAGTGTAGAAAATCAGTGTTATTGTTTCTATATCTTACTATGAAGTGACCCCATAGTTTAACTTTATAGCAGGAAAACGAACTAAGTAAATTTTCTCAGAATATTTGCATACTAGTGACCAGAATTATTACGACGAATAGTTGGGCCAAGTTCCACTATACTTCAGATAAAGTCAAAAACGCATGTCATAATTAATGGATAGTGACTTGCAAATTGTACTAGTATATTATTATTGTATGTAAATGGGTTCATTTTAGTTTAGTTAGTTAGTTTAGTTAAGGTAAGGCCTTAAAAAGCGGAAAGCATTCGAGATTAGTGTCGGTGAGCAAAGTGTTTGATATGGAGCTAATTATGGCAAAAAATAAAAGGTATGTAGAATTGACGTTGATAGAAAGCCTGCAGTTTGTGATAGAGTATAAACATTAATTTGTAAAAAACCAGACAAATGCATGTCTGACTCGTGCACCGAGGGTTCCGTAAGCAAGCAAACTTGTATGTAGATAGTACGTCAATCTCAACAATCAACTTTTGAAGACTTTTGCCCGTCTTTTTTGAAAGAGAAAATTAACTGCGGTTGCGACAAAGTCATCTTTCCAACCGCAAAATTAGTTTGTAATCGCAAAAACATTTTTTTAATGTGATATAACAACAAATTAAAGACTTTCAGATTTTTTCCTGTACTTGTGCTGTCAGACCTTGCTTCTTACCAAATTTCATGATTCTAAGTTAATGGGAAGTACCCTATAAGTTTTGATTTACCTGCGAAATGTCAAAATTTCATCAAATCTTTTTGTATTTATTTAAATTAATTACAAAGTTTACATTTTCTTTTCTAAACTAATTAGTGTAACAAAAAAACCATTTTTTCGTACACTAAGGCTTAAGTGGCTATAGCTTTTGATTGCGTAGACTTAGAAGCTTGATTTGTTTACAGCTTTAAGGGACCGCAGACTTATAAGTATTTGGTATTAATTAAAACTTGATGCGTCCACGGATTCCTGATAAAAAGAGTCTTGACAGACAGACAGCAAAGTGATAGGATCAAGGGTTCCTTTTTTCCTTTTGAGGAACGGAACTCTAATAATAAAAAAACAAGTCCCGAGGCTAGTATTATTTCACATTAATACAAAATTTTAACCGTACTTAGGTACAAATTTGTTTTCATTAAATGACCTTAAGTATTAACATCGACCTAGGTGACTTTAGTATTTCTTACCTCAGATCAAACAGTCATGTAAGTACGTTACTAAGGTGATTATTTTTTTTTGTTAAAAATCACTAAAAAAATTACATTAATAGCCAACCGAAGGTTTGAACAAATGTGAAAAAGGGTGTTACTATCTGCTGACTTAGACATCAGATAATTTTTGTCAATGCAACTGTTGGACTCACTAAAGCGAATCATTTAAGGCTGAAACTCGAGAGTAAGAGTTCCATCCTGGCTCCATCATCAGAAATTATAGTATTATCATCCGAACTACATAGAGATACAAAGTAGGGATGTTTTGGATATGAAATTTCGGATCTGGGTCCGCATCCAGATATTCATATACCCGTGTATATGAATAATATTTTACCGATTTCAGATACGATTACAGATATGAATATATTTTGGGTTATCCGACAGTTACGGATTTTAGATTTTTAACGATTGTGAAAGGATCATTTTATTAAAAATATATCTTAACACAAAAATAAGTTGTTACAGCTACATCGACAACAAAAACACGCGTGTCAATTATCCGAAATTATTTGAAACTTTTATATCAGATTTGGATACAATTTCGGATAGGTTCTTATTTCGGATATCCGAAAGTTTAGGTTACTGTTACGGAGATCCTTCACATCTCCGATAAAAAATTTACTTTCAAGATTTGTTGACATTGTTAGTTAGTTAAAGTGCAGCTAATAAAAGCGCTTAGTCCTCTAGTCAGCGGCTTGACATTGGATCCAGTACGAAACAAAGAACACAAGTATACAGATGAGACCACAAAAGATATTCTTGATACTGATATGTATAAGGAAGTTACAGAAGATTAGAGATAAGCGGATCTGAAGATTTACATAAATTACATAATTTTGATATATAAATGTACATATATTAAATAATCTATTAATAAATCTAGAATTATAATGAGAACAAATTACTGTGATTTGTTCCATTCAGTTTCTCTTTGTTTGTCTTACAAAAGTTAAAAAGATTAATTCTATATTCTATAATTCTAAAAAGAGAAAGAAATGTTGTTTTATATACACATCAAAAGTGCCTAAGGATCAAGTACATTTTTGACTTTAAAAAAATTTTCCAATTAATATTTGTCAAATCTAGTTTTCCATAGTCAGTATGGAAAACTAGATCTTACTTTAATTTCTAATGTTTAAGTTAACAACTTATCTATGTATTTATTGTAAAAGTTAAGAAAAATTGCAATTTCTACAAATTATGGGCAATTTACATAAGTTAATGTCAAAAATAGGGATTTTTTCAATTTTTGTTATAAAGATAAAAAAATAATAATCTGTGTTGCCACCATTGACACGAATCACACAATCAGCGATTTAGCATGCTGAAAACCAGTTCATCAAAATCGCTTTGAGGAATGGCCGCCCACGTTCTTTCTAACAAGTCAAAAAGTTGTTGTGTGGTATGCACGATACTTGGCAGTGCTCTTCTTTGGACAATATCCCATGCGTGCTCAATTAGGTTGAGGTCTGGCAATTGAGTAGGCCACGGCAGAACGTTGATGCGAGCATCGGCAAGAGTGCGTGTTACGACTCTAGCGCTAGCCGTGTGTGGACGTGTATTAGTCGAAACGAGTCATGCATAAGCGAAACGAATCACCCAACCGGCTTGTCAAAGGGATGATCACGTCTGTAACAATCCTCTTCGCATAAATCTGAGCATTGAAGTTGCCCCTAATCCAAATGAGATCGGTTTTTCCATCTTCTAGTAGTACAGGTACATCCCCAATTAAATGTGTGTCCCTAGAATTATTATTATTATTTTATTATTCCTTTTTTTCCCCATGGGTCATCACCTCACCATGGCCACTGGTGAAGTGGTATGTTGGAATCGAACCGGCTAAAACTACACTGTGTTCTGTCACAAGTAAGTCTATTGTAAGGGACTCGGGTATACCATAGGAAGGAAGTCCCCGAGAACCCTGGCAGAGGTAGGCCGCCTCAAACAGAATGCAGCTACACCATTGCGTGCGGAGGACCCCCCTTCCGGTTTAGAGAAGCGCGCGCGAACACGTCGCGCCTCCGTCTCAGGCCTGCTTCTGCTAGAGTAAGGGGCAACCTCACCCGTTACCCCGAGACCAGCGCTCATGAAGGCCGGAGATCATTCTGCGCTCTCCGGCGCCTGGTGCCACTTCTGCGGGACGGGAGTCCTACTAGTCCTCTCCCGTTCCCTTTCTGCCTCTAGCAGACGTTGGCTCCCAGCCTATACGACACAGCTACTTTCCGAAACAGTCGTAGCCGATCAGTACCTACGTCAGTCGGTAGGCTGCCCTTCCAGCCAATCCTCCATGATAGGTCTCACCACCACAATTGTGGCGTGCACTGCGCTCGGTCGCTCAAGTCGCTCTTTCCACTCTGCCATTAGGACCTGACGGAGCTGAGACCGTTGCACCTCAATTTCCTGAAGAGTGGGTCTTAGGTCTCGCTCCTTGCGCCATTCATATAACGACGCAAGTGTCTTCGCCTATTACATTATTCTTAGAAACATTTATAATTGCACATTTTCCTCTTTCCCCGTATTTTCCGTGTAAATTATAGCAAAATAATTGTGTATCAGAAATTCTAATTCCAATTATATTATACTGATTGATAAATTACTGGCATTCGTATTACAAACCAATCGCAATCGAGCAGCACGTGAATATTAACCAATGTTACCATAGAATTGTTGCGAAACAAATTAACAAATTGTCAGCTTTAGAATTGGCTTGACGCCACCCTTTATTAAAATTTTTGTTATTTTTTTGTTATTTTTACCTCCTATTAAGAAAAAATAACATACACTAAATTTAATTTGTCACTATATTTAATCACGCCTATTGTGCTTTTTTTGTGTGAAAGTTATTCGTTAGATCTTTGTCAGGCTTGCTTTTGCTGGCTTGATGGGCAGCCCTGGCCTTCACCCTACACACTGTACATCACCATCTCGCAATATGGGGATCCGGGACACCTTATCTGGACCATGTCAGAATGGAAACGACTGAAAACCACGCCTCTACTACCCCGAACTACATCAAAGGCAATCTTACCTTTCCGGTAAGATGGCTTGCCGTTTCGATCCTCATGTAGCTTACCTACCTCTGTAGTAGTAGTACAAAACCTCCTTAGAATATTCATGTAAATCCAAGAAGGTATGATAATAAACATTAACTGTTTGGGCCGCGCATTCGCAATGCATTTGTTTCACAAGACACGTTGCGCCTGCGTATCGTTATCTGCGTTGATTTATTCTGCGCGTGAGAGGTTTTACATTTGACTAATTGCAATGCTATGCAGCAGTTTCGCAATTTTTCTTAAATTAACTATACGGAAATATACTCACATTATTGTTTTTGAATAAAATATACACATATAGTAAACACAGAAACTTATACCGATGTGAAACCATTATATTTGTTTAGAAAAAACTCAATGGCCAAAAAGTATTCCTAATGGCTAAAAAGTCATAGCGAAACTTTTGCGAACGTAGTAATGTGAATCTTTAAAAATTATGTGAAAACGGCTTAATGAAATTACACGCGTCCAGTATATGCGTTGACCTGTCATGATAAGTAAGTCTATACAATGACAGGTCAAGTTATACTGGCCAATAAAAACACATGGTTGAAATTCAACCACCACGCGATCTCTAGTAATTCAGTATTACACAATTCGCAGGCTAAATAGGAGGGCTAAATTACATGTAGCCCCATGTAGACTGACATTTGACTATAGATAACTAGAGAAATTAAATTAAATTAATACATATAATACGAACAAAGAAATATCTAACTAGGCTAGGCTTTTGTGTAGGTAGCCAATGCCACATCACATCTAGAGCACAACAAGTTTTGACAGGCCTTTACAATTGCCTTCATAATCAATTACGAATATAATAAGCTTTTCTATGATGCAAATGTACCAACTAATTCTGTTAAAATGATAAAGTGCGAGTAACGAAAGCATTGTTGTAACGTGGCCTACTTACGCTACTCGGTTTGACTGGCCCTAATTAGGTGACAAACTGGGAAATTTAATTAGTAACCAACATGGACACTTTGCTGTCAACACGGGATGCAAGCGCCATCTTGTTGACATCTTGACAGAGTCTACGAGTCGGCGTGCGATACAGACGGGAGGCAGTCTTATTGCTGCGGTCGAGTAGACCAGTCGTCCTTGTAGCAGTTCTTATATTTACATACAAGGTGGCGTGGAATGTGTGTGTTCATCTCCCAATGTGCGCCAGAGCACATTTGAGTTGTATGTAAGTATAAAAAACGAAAACAAAAAATACAGGACTATTTTATCTGTGGCCACTATACGTGTCGTTTGCGTACGATGAAGTTTGTGCGCAGAAAAAAAAATACCGTTCCCGAAGGGATACTTGAATTGATTGACTAAATTTAGATTAACGTAAGCGAAGCTGCGGGCAAAGTTAGTATTGACTAGCTATGACTGGCCTGTTGGCCTAGTGGTTAGTAACCCTGACTGCTATGCCATAGGTCGTGGGTTCGATTCCCACCCGAGTCTGGGTGTTCTTTGTGTCCGTTGTTTATATGTTTGTAAAGTCCCCCGCGACACAGGAGTCATTCCTAATGCGGGGGTTGTCTTTTTTAATTAATTAATTAATTTAATCATTTCATAATTTTATGCTCTGACCCAATTTGTTATCACTAGCCATCACACACAGGCTTGGAAGGCTGCAGCTACTTGCGCAGACACAATAACAGGACTCAAAATTTAATATTTAGAACTTTAAAGATTTGAAATTAGTAATCAGTGAAAACCAACTGCTCCGTACGTAGTTTCTGGCTTCATCATCGATAATACAATATTTCACAAATAAACACGAAATGCTTCATGATACGAACTAGAGAGGGAAACTTCTAGTAAATGTATGCTTTCCGGCAACAGTGGCATACTATTTCTTCTAGGCAAGCCTACTCATACAGTGCATACCTACATTAAAAGCAGTTAAGATGCAATATTATTAAAAAAAGTTTACTAATCCACAAATCCTTTAAATGTACTGTATCTCAATAATCCATTGACGTCACCAAACAAACGTATCGTTCGACAGGTATAAAGAACACGCATTAGACACCAACTGTTGTGCAATACGACTGCCCCAGTGGTTATGTGCACGCAACCAACAGGATATTGCAACCGGCAACTATTCAAGGACCTCGGCGAAAACTAACCGAGTTCCGACAATCGGAAATCATTGGATGCAAAGGCTATCCTTTGTTTATGACAGGGGTGTACTCGGTGCAGTAATATTAAGTAACTTTGAGTGTCTTCCTTCATGATATAAGTGTTAAGTATTGCGAATACAATGTAAAGGAAGTGTAGAAATCATTCGATGTATTAAACTTCTTTTTGGTATTCAAATTTAGTGTTGTTTAACTAATGAAGTCATTTTATGTCTGTAATGTCTTGTTGAAAATTTTGTTTCGCCATTTGCACTTGTTATTTTTAATGCTTTGGCGTATATAAGAAGAGCAGCCAAAAAGCCTAAGAGTGGCCTGCGATAAGCGACAAATAATTGATTGATTGGTTGAATATGACATTTAAATATGTATACTTATTTTCTACTCTAAACTAGTTGCAATGAAATTTTGCAAAGAACTAGAATAGGATACTTACTAAATTTTTTAAATGGAAATTGTGCTTTATACTTTGCACATGGCATAGAATTTATATTCGTTTTTCCACAAAACAAAACCTGTTTTTTATTATCATATGACAGTGATCTTGACCATCCCAGGTTCCGTCATTTAACATAAATCCAAATGAGGTACGCAGAATTACGGAAGTAACTAAGTAAGTATACGTATCAGCTATGTTAGTATTAGTTAAGATTGTCACTAACACATGGGCACCTGCAACTTAAGAGTCACAAGTGCGTTGCTGGCCTTTAAGATGGGAGTAGGGGAAGGAGTGAAGTGGGGGAGAGGGGAGGAGAGGGGGAGGGGGGAAGAGAGAAGGGATAGGGCCTCCGGTAACCTCACTCACTCGGCGAAAAGCAATGCAACCATTGCTTCACTGCGGTTTTTTATGAGGCCGTGGTATCACTCCGGTCGAGCCGGCCCTATATTCATATTTCCAACACAATACTATAATTTACCTATATTGGGCCAAATGGTGGTTAGTGGAACTCTTCAGTGGCTGCTAGTGAACCCCTCGAGTTTAGGCGTATCGTCGCACAGCCCTGCACTAACCAGTGGATATTTAGGAACTTGATTACCGTTCATTCTAGAAAGTTATTTTCCGCATCATTAGGAAATTGTTTCACATTTTCCGTAACTGTAGTACGTACGTATGTTTCTTTAATATGACACAACATTTTTGTAGTTATGTTTAATCATTACACTTGTTTATTTAACAAGTCATTTTACATTTTTCTTAAATTGATAAATGTTTTGATGTAATATTAAATTTCTGATTATTTTTTTATTAAAAAAATATTGGCATCCTGGATTTTGACCAGAGTTTTATGTATGTATGTATAAATTTTGCATACACGTTAGTTTATGCAAAGTTTAATGATGACCGCTTGAGTAGTTAAGGCGTGAAAGCATTTGCATTTATAATATTAGTTAGGATGATGGGTAATGGCAGTTGTATTATATCTTTGATTTTTTTTATATATATTATAGGGGGCAAACGATAAGTGACTACCGTCGCCCATGGACACCTTCTACTGAAGAGTCACAAGTGCGTTGCCGGCCTTTGAGATGGGAGTACACTCTTCTCTTGGTGGTTAAATTAAAAGATTAATCTTTGGTTAAATTCTTTTTTTTTTTTTTAAAGACAACTCCCGCATTAGGAATTTCTCGTTTAATTCTGAGTTTTTACAACCCTACTAATATTATAAACGTCAAATTTTTTGAGAATGTATGGATGTATGGACGTTTGTTTCTCTTTCACGTAAAAACTACTGAACCGATTGCGATGAAACTTGGTATGTATGTAGCTGGAGACCTGGATTAACATAGGCTACTTTTTATCGATATCGATATTTCCAGCAACTGTTTGCTGGTTGGAAGGGAACTAAATCTAAAGTAGGACAGTCGCTTTTTAATTTATTATGATACTACTGTTGTCCGCGACTTCGTTCGCGTGGAAATCTATAATCTATGTCTGTGCCAATTTTCATCCGGATCCGTTGAGCCGTTTTTGCGTAAAAGAGTTAAAAACATCCATCTATCCAGCCATCCATCTATCCATCCATCCATCTATCCATCCATCCATCAATCCATCCATCCATCCATTCTAAATTTAAACTTTCGCTCGATTAAATTTGTTAGTATTGCATTTCATAAGCTGAAAGAGGGCGTCAAACAGATTTGTGTACTAAAATTTTTTTTTTCCTCTAAAAGTTTTCTTTTTGTTTTAGTATCATTTTTGTCGCTTACTTCATTAATAACTTGTATTCCAATGTCATTGATATCTGATTTTACCTGAAGAGACATCATGACGAGAAGGAAGAGGTCTTAATTTTAACCGACTTCAAAAAAGAAGTTTCTGTATTCGATCCGAACGTTTATTTGAAGTTATGGTATGGTTGCTTATGCAAGCTTTAAACTTACTCGTGTATAGAAAATGAAATAATAAGCTTATGTCTATTACTTTGTGAAAGTACCTAATTAAATGAATATTAATAACAGTCCACTGTCAACAGTACTTACACATAAACTTTTAGCCTTTATATACAGGTAATAAGTTTATTATACTCGTAATATGTGAAAAGAATGCACACTAAATTTAATCGTGAATATATGTGTACCTTTCTCCTAAAGACTGATCCACAATAAACGGAATATATACACAACGAACTTAGTTGAATTACTTGTGTAGAATATCTTATACCAGTTCACAATTTGCAATGAAAGTTGTAATATTCTGTCGAAGCGGAAGATACATACGATATGAACTGCTATATATTAGATAAACTAGCAATATGTTAGATAAACGAGCATAATATAAACTAGATCATTATTTAGATGATAAAAATGCTTGGCAAAATGCCGGTCCTGTTCGATAGTCACACTACTCTTGTCGTGACTAGGTACTCGTCTCGTTACTTATCTGACGTATAGATTTATTGATATTTTGATTATTATTATTGACATTGTAAATGTTATAGAACATTGATGTTATTTTATACACTGTTCACATTGTAGTTATGATACGCTTTTTATTTCTTGTTAATAAAAAAAAATAAAAAAATTGAATTGTACATGTGAGAACAGTGTACTCACAAGTATTATGTTAATTTTCTATGCTGCCTAGCAGCTCTGTAATTTTCTTTTCCACTTTAGAACAATATTAATTTATGTTACATTGTCCTCACATTAAATTGCGCTTATAAGCAATGTAACAAATAACTTAAAAAAAAAACATGTTGGAAAAGAGTGTCCTTGGAGTTTCTTGCCTGTTCTTCTCCATAGTATCTACGTTTTGGAACAGGCAACTATCTTCACGACCGACTTATACTGACTGACTCCTCCTCATACTCGTAATTCAAAAATACCTACAATGGGCTTACTTGAAAGAAATAATTTTGAATTTGAATTTGAATTAGATGTGTAATTCGGTATTTAATCGCGATAATATTTAAAAGGTACAATACCTCTTGATTACCCGACGTTTCGATCGAATTGCACCGATCGTGGTCACGAGTGGACTGATGAGAGCTCAGGGACGCCTCCGTGAACTGAACTGTTGACGTATGAACCTCTGTTGTTCTGCGTGACGTGTAATGAATACCAATGGCTATAGAGGAAAAACGAAGGTGAATTGTTACTCGCTGCTAAGGTGTCTCCAATTTGAACGAAAATGTGCTATACCCTTCCTCTTTCAAGTTTATGACTTTACTATTATGTAGATTTTAACCGACTTCAAAAAAAGGAAACGGTTCTATGTTCGACTGTAGGTTTTTTTTAAACATACGTTCACCGATATTTCCGTCATCTATGTACTGATTAAAATTTTTTTTTTTTGTTTTAAAGGGTATGCTGCCCAGGTGGTCTCATTGTCACCAATTCCAGATCTGATGATGGTATCCGAGGGAAAACGAGGGAAATCCTCAGAAACCTAAGGATAGATGTAGTGTGTTTGTTGATTTTTCTTAAATTTAAGCAACATTGACGTTTAAAGTGATGAACGTTATTGTTTTTAACCGACTTAAAAATAGGAGGAGGTTCTACGTTCGACTGTTTGTATCTTTTTTATTCAATCAAGTAGCTCGACAAACTAAAAATCTTACCGCCTTATCTCATTATATTATTATTATTCTTAATTAAGCTGTTTCTATCCCTAAGTATTACTTATTGTGTTTCGAGATTAGCACCGACTTCAAACAGACTATTAGGTACTTGGTACATATTTTAAAAGTGTCCCATATATGTGTCTTTTCAATTAAGTTTGAAATCTATTACTTTTTACTTTTCATCAGTGCCCTTTCTTAGCGCTTTTTGAAGTCGGTTTAACTTTTTTTTTAAAGTGTTTATTGTATTTATATATATAATTGCTCAGTCAAAGAGAGAGCGTTTCAGCACCGTCCCGAGCACTCGGTGAAGTGGTTATATTGGAATCGAACTGCCTAAAACCATACCAGGTGCCGTCACTGACGTGTCCATGGCCAATGGCTCAGGTATGACGTCGGAAGAAACTCCTCTGACATACCGGTGATAAACATATGCAATACTAATTGTTGCCCCTTTTGCGTTGACAGTTCTGTAATAGTTTTGATTGGGGGCTGTAATTTTTTAACCCTTGACGCAAAAATAAGGGTTTATAAGTTTGAGTTATCGGTGTGTCTATCTGTGGTGACGTATCTCCCAAACGAATGGACTGATTTAAGTGCCTTTTTTTGTTTGAAAGAAGACTTGATCGAGTGTTCTTAGAAATAATTCAAGAAAATCTGTTCAGCCGTTCGAAGATCATTAGCTCTTTTCTAATCATTGAAGGGATTTTCGAGTCGGGGGTGTTTTAAATGTTAAATATGTGATTATTTACACGAAGTATTATTACACGAATCAATATTTAATAGATAATCACTCATAATTTATTTGAGGTCACCTTACATGGGAAAGTCCCGTCATATAGGATGCGAACTAATGATAATAATATGTAGTTGTGCATCACAGCAATCATTTGGCAGAGTTGTCGTAGTACAGCACAAAAACAACGTAAGTGCAATGTAACTACCAGACGCGTCATCTTTATAATTATGTACGTATATTTTAAATCTGTTTACGTTCTGTGAAATACCGTACCTATGCATTATAACTTAGGAACTTATCATGAAGAAATCAAAACTATCGGGTGACTCTCATTATTTATATTTCATGCCTGGTTCGTGATTGAATGATGGAGCCTATAATATGAAATTGTGAAAAGTCTCAATCGATCCCATGAGTGCAAATATGTATTTATTTTTTATTTTACAAACAGTTAATTTTATGATAAAAATAGTTTTGATAAAAATTGTAGCTCATGCAATCATCTACAAAAATTGTTCTTACGCTTTTTTCTCTAACTTTCACCATTTTTGAGTGAGTTTCAAAAGTGTATCTAACATTTACTAAAGTTGTATTCTCCAAATATGCACACGTTTAGTAGCGTAGCTGTTGTTACATGATTTTTGTAAAAAGTTATAAAAACGAGATAATCGCATAATATCGGTAACCAAAACAAAGCAAGATTCATTTCGCTGAACACCGCAACCTCAAAATATTGCGAAACACACTTTTGCAGACTAGAAATTAGTTTCTACGGGCTGTGTTCTTAATGATATTGTCCGTAGAACTCACACCTTTCAGTATTATAAAACTTTATGCTAGCACCTGTTACACTGCTCGCCTGCGCTGATCGGGTCCCGTCTGCTACTTTTGGATGTTTCTTCATGAGGGTTACCAGTTTATCCAGAAACGTAATCTTAACCTGATTTCCAAACGGTGTTTTGACAATGATGACACCCTCCTGTGTTCAGCTTCCTCTTACATCAAAATGAAGACGAGCCTTAACAAATACAAACTGTCTGGCCTTGGTTGGAAACTCTGACCGTGATGGCTGTTTTGAGTTTTGTCTTTGCCTTTTATACTGCAGATTTGAGGTATAAGGATGATAAACTAACTATCCCTTTTAAGACTGCCAAGCCTAAGGCATGGTGAGGTCTAGCTTGCCACCCAGGACGCCAAGGATTACCTCAGTGCAGTTTTCATTTTCAACTTTTCGTATTAATTCCAGCATGCTGAACATGAGCTCCCAATAGGTTCAAAATTCATCAACTAGCTTTGCAACAGTATCCTTGGCCGGCGCACACGCACTGCTCTGAATCTGTGCCTCAAGTTCACCCATCCTCTTCGTGAAGATTTCTTCCCGACTCTTCTGAGCAGATTCAAGTTGTGTCATTTGTGAAAGTGAACAGTAGTGCTAGTGATCAGCTGACAGATGGATGTAATAAGTTGCTTATTGTTACATCAATTGGTTAACTAATGTGAGTATAATGAAATCACTGTAATTAATACTGAATTTTAATGTAAAATTACTAAATATGTTACTTATTAGATAATGTGAATATTTTAAAATCTATCACACAAGTGTTGAGTTTTTTGCCACCTACCCGAAAAATCTTTATCTATATATAACTTTGACTTGAATGACTTTTTTTGCACACACGAGTCAAAGGGGACTTTTCACATTTAATTTATAATGGTGTTCCCAACATTCATTCCAATTTTCAGCTGTATGCGAATTATTGCAAGCTTGGGCATATTTTTTGAGCTAACTTGACCGGACTATAGTGTGAGTATTACGTTATAAAACTGCGAAAGTTTATAGATAAGTGTACCAAATTGGTTGACTTTCATTTTATTAACTGCGCGTTAAACATACAAGCAAAATAACATTAAGCATAATGCTATTTTTTTCGGGTGTTTTATGTTAAAAGAAAACTTTACTTTTTGATATTGCTGTTGATTTTATTATCGGGCAATAAATTCTACTTACTTAAATCATTGACTGTTAATAATCTATTTTAATGTTGTATATAATTGTGATACAGTATTATATACCTAGACAGCAATTGTACCTGTACTTTGGAATCACGAGTATATTTTAAACTACAATTTAATTGATTTACTTTGATGGGCGCATCAAAGTAAATCAAGAGAGAGAAAAAACGAAGGTGAATTACGTCGCCACCTCTAGCCATTTTCGAAGCGGGGGCATTATCAAAGACATTCTGTCAAAACTAATTTGTTATATTGACGAAAATCGGACATAACGTTGTAAGAAAAAAAAAGCATTTAAAAAAAATACCTAGATGCTTGTTAGTGGTCGTGACATGAGACTTTACTATGACTATGCTGAGCACTCCACTAGACCGTGGAGTGTGGTATTCACGCACTGCGATGCCCCAATCGTAGCGGAAATACCCATCATAGAGGATTGACTTGAGAGGCAACATGTCTTTGCTGTAGATTGTCTTGGACATGGCTGCTTAGGGAAGTCACTACGTCACAAAAGCATTAAGGAACCTCTGTGCGACACAGATGTCCACTAACGAACTTTCAAGTTTAAAGTACCTATACACAAACTTTTTAGCAGAGTCATCTGAATAATTATTTGTATGTGCGCCGCCCTTTGCACATAACAATTATGTAAACTTACTTTAAGCAATATTTACTGGTGTACAATAAAGTTTATTCTGTTCTATTCTATTCTGTATGTATTTTTATGCCAGTGTAATTTGTATATATAGTATACATAATTATGAAGATTTATTTATGTAATATATTCTTTATCATCATAATCAATTCTCTGATGTTGTTCTTCTTTTAAACATACAATTACACTTATTTCTATTATACACCTGCCACACACATCTCTGTATCACCCCTAGGTTGACTGGTAGAAAATGCTTACGGCATTAAGTCCGCCTCATGCAATCTGCAGGAAGTGTTTTAAAATAAAATTAAATAAATTAAATTTACATAATATATTCACCAGTAGACGCCCACGGGTTGAAATAATAATTATGTGTGTATTTATTGTAAATTATTTTCACATATTACGAGTATAATAAACTTATTATATGAAGGCTAAAAGTTCACGAGTAAATACTGTTGCCAGTGGACTGTTATTATCAGGTATATAATTAGGTACTTTTACAATATTATTATCACATAATTATATAATATCTAAGCTAATTTCGTATTTTATACACGAGTAAGTTTAAAGCTTGTCTAAAAAAAACAATGCCTCAATAAACACTAAAATTTTTAGTCGTATTTTTTTTTGTATGTGTTTAAGAATAAAGATTACCATTCATAAACCGATAAGGTCGTAAACCAGTACGGACTTATTATTTTTAATTTTATTTTAATTGTAATATTTTGCAGGAGGCAATGCCCGGCAACTGTCAGATAACGCTGCTAATGTAATGACCTCTCTGATTGAGGAATTACAACTGAACTACACAAAATACCCGTCTAGCTAGCAGTGTAGTGTTGTTTTCTACTGGTACTCAACAGAAAGAGATTCGTCAGACCTTTTGGGGTAACGTCAACTCGAACTAAGTGATAAAATGTGAATAAAATATATATCTTATTCCATTAAAATACGATAAAAATAAATAAATACGATTTTCAGTTCTATTTTAATAAAATAAGGTTTATATTTTACTCGCATTTTAAAAGTGGTCGCGTCGCATTTTGCCCATCGGTCTGAATTACCAACGTGCGAGTAATACCTCTGATGTTCCGATTGTTTGATGTTTGCAAAATGTTGATTGAGTGCACAATATCTTTTTAATTTCATAATTTTCATGCACCATTATTTTAACTTATTTACATAAATCACACGCAATTAAAAAGTATGAGTATATATTTGTCAAGTAAGTTAGAGATACATACAAAGTGTGAATGTTTATTAAAAATCTACCAAGTCTAATTAATATTTACTGAAATACAATCAACGCAAAGCTGGATTTGATTGATCTAAGAGCATTTAACTTTCGCGTTTCATGATATGTAATTGTGGATATTTAATATCAAAAATATCGAAAATGTGCGGGTAGATGAATAACCTGACGGACTTGACGACGGAGGGCGTGCACCACTGAGCCAGTCGGCCTGTGACCACGGCCAGTGTGACCTGGCTGAAACTTCAGGCAAGATACAAAAGTATGTAATACCTATTACGTGACCGCGTACGTACCTATTACGTATTTAGTACGTACCTATAATTATCACTATATATTATACAATAAAGTCCTCCGTCTCTCTGTTGATCTGTTCGTGATAAACTGAAAAACTACAGAACGGATTTTCATGCAGTTTTCACCAATAGATAAAGTGATTCATGAGGAAGGTTTAGGCATATAATTTGTTAACATTTTGTGTAAATTGGTTGATGATGATATGATGATGATTGCTGAAGATATCTCTATACCCGCGCGAAGCCGGGGCGGGTTGGTAGTATATACTAAAAGGATGTTTTGCCGAGAAGTTTCTTATATAACAAAAGTGAGCCATAGAAATTTTTTTCTAAAAATGCATCCCCTAGAGATATTAAGTAGACGAGAACATTGGTAACTCAAATTTTAATGCTTTTGGGGATGATATAGTACGTAAGAAATTATCAGTCAGTGTAAGGTGCACTAAAGTACACTAATAAATCATATTTTTTTGAGTATAACACATCACAATAGGAAAAATTCTATCAAATAGCCAGTTTAGGTGATGTTTTTTAACCGTGCATTTCGTTAAAGACACTCATTATTTCCAAGTTGTACTGTTAATCGTTGCGCATGTTAAATTGACCATAAACAGATTTAGAAGGTGTTTTATAAGTACTTAGATCACGCAAAATAAATATAATGTCAAATAATATTTTGTCTTTCAATTGTCTGTCCAAGGCTGTTTTGTTTTAATTTCGAATGATTTTTTCTTTTAATTTTTTTGACGTCAAATATTATAGACAGGTTTTGTTTAAGAGGTCAAAACTGTACTTAATTATTTATTACTTTTTGTTGTTTTTTTAAATAAATAGAAACAGATAAATTATTTTTTAAATTATTGTTTCATATTTTTACCACTTAAAATGTTAGAAAAAATAAAGCAACACAAAACATTTACACTTAGTGGATATTTTTATATCGTAGCGCAGTCTAAATTGTGTTTCATGTATAAAAAAAATACATATTGCACAATTGCAATGAATTAATTTAAGATTTTAAGTAAAAAAATAATACTTATGTTATGTTCAATAAGAACCTCTAGAACCTACCTATGTATAGGTGCAATCAAAAATTAAAAACTAAAGACAGGAAGGACATTTATATAAGAAAATACATACCAATATTTTATTAAACACGTTATAACATTCACTAAACTCCTTCTAATTTATTAAAACACAAATTAATGGAGCACTCACTTAACAAAAGTAACATTTAAAAAATAAAACGATTGGTGTAAACTAGATGTTGTATCGCGTTGCTACTTTCAATACATACAAATATATGCCCGATTCTGTTTGATGGCCGCTTATTACTGTATAACATAGACTACAGAAAGATTAGACGCGGCACTCACTTTTGCATAATGTGGGGGGAGATTGAAGGTTGTGTAAAAAGTCTAATTTCTAATGTGCAATAAATATCCGTGTTGACGTGTTGTGCTGAAACACAATTTTGTGGTATTTTGGCATTCATGAAATAATAATTTTAGCACTACATCACTATTATTACGATCTCGAATTACTCTACATGATCGATCAGGTGCCTGTTAAACTTGTATTAATAACATACAGCTACCCTTTTTGTCACTCCTTTTTTTGTATATCTGGCAAAGGTAACCCAGGCAACAGCGGACACCTACACCGGGATTTTCGATGGGACGGTGAGTCAAAATATGTCAGAATCAAATCGATTAAAAACCAATCGCTATACTACATACATACACTCACACTTTAATCCCCAAAGGAATAGGCAGAGGTGTATAAAAAACAACATTTTGCCATCTATAATTAGGTTCCATTCACGGAATAGGGACCAAGCCTAATGCCGTCAACTTTGGGAATGTAAGATAAGAAAAATGGGAGTAAATTCAAAGGGGAAAGTAGGTAAGAAAGGAAGGCATTATAAGAAAAGGGAAATTATGTATACGGATGTATTGGGAAGTGTTAGTCATAATAATAGTTATTTATTTCAGGCTGCATAGCATAAATGCCTTAAACTAAATACACATACCAAAACATTCTGTGTTCGTAACTAAAACTTAAAACTAAGTTAATAACACTTCACTTGTACTAAATCTTTGTGTGGTCACCTGGTGCAGATACCAGTTGGGTACTCGCATCAGGAATACTGACGTTGACGTTGTGGCTCGACTCAAGCAGTTGCAATTCAAGCAACTCGGCTCGTAATTAAGCTTCTGGCACACGTATTTGACTACCTCATCTGCCTCAGTGCTGTAGTGTAGGCGAGAAATGTATACCGAGGTATTCGGCGCAATGGCACGCACCTTTACATTAGGGTCGACAGGGGCCTTTTCAATTGTTCAGGGTCGTATAACTTCAACTCGAACTGGCTGTTGCCAGGACGTTGAGCCCTCTAACAAATCCTATACTCCACTTATAAATACCCTTTGCTTAATTCTTAAGCTAATTAGAAAAGTAGGTAAGTCTTTAGAGTTATGCGAGGAGACGTTGTGTTGTGAGAGGGAATTAATATAAGTGTGTGTTCTTCAATGGTTGAAAACAAGCTAGTAATGTTCCTGGCACTATAGTCAGATATACCGTAATGTATGTGGTTATTCGTATATTTCCCGTAGTTTTCGTTTAAATAATACTTGATGAAAAAAAAATACCGCTAGGATAATCTATGACTATCTGCTATCAAGCATATATGCGTTTTAAACTGTTTTGAACTTGTTATTATATCGTGTAATTTTAATTTTCTTCAGACGTATATTCTGACGTAGACACAACCTCTCAATTGCAGTGTGCTAGACAATTGCGTCTCTTACCACCAATTGTTGTGAGAAATCGCTTATAAAATACTTAGACAAAGACGTCCACGTTCAAGACGTACGTGTCATTTGTAGCGTTAAATTAAAAGCTTTGCTATTTTCTAGTGATTTCGATGTTTTAAATATAAAGTGAGAAATACGTTTGTGGGAGAGTGATGCTTTGGCACGTATGGGCCGGCTCAACCGGAGTGATACTACTGTCTCTCAGAAAACCGGCAGGGAAGCAATGAATGCATTGCTTTTTGTCGCGTGAGTGAGGTTACCGGATGCCCTAATCCTTCCCTCTGCCCCCCTCTCCCCTATTCCCGCCCTTCCCCTCTATCCCCCCTCTTCCAATACTACCAACTTAAAGGGCGGCAACGGACTTGTGACTCTTGAGTTGCAGGTGCCCATGGGCAGCGGTAGTCATTTACCATCAGGTGACTCGTCTGCTCGTTTGCCCCCTATACCATAAAAAAAAAGAACAAAGTCTGATAATTTATTTCGGAGGGCTTGATTCATATGGTTGTTAAAAATACAAATAAATAGTAGAGGTTAGAAGAATTTAATTTCAAATAAATTTAAAATAAAGCAATTTATTGAAAAAGGATGTTTGCTTGTGCAGTTGAATTTGCAGGGTACAGGATTGTGAGTCTCGCGGGTTTGAGTCGACAGCATTCGTCAACATACTGAATCTCGTCTGATAGAGAGGAGTAGTATAATGATTGTTTTTAAACATTCGCGACTTGTGTGTATATTCTATGTGTAAAGGTCATCACACACTATACCGTCACGGTAACGGCACGGCTCCAACCCAGCAATGAAGTTGTCATTCAAATCTGAGCATTAAAACGTGGTCGTATAAAATATTTTAAAATGTCAATTTGAAAAAGCCGACGGCGGGCAGTAAGCGTGTATTGACATTATGAAATGTATTATACGACCACGTTTTAAAGCTCAGATTTGAATGACAACTTAATTGCTGGGGTGAAGCCGTGACGGTATAGTGTGCGATGAGCTTTAATCGTTATCACAGTCTGTCCAATTCATCAAAAGGTACGTCGTACCATCTAAATATCACTGTTTGCATTTGTAGACCCACTGGAAAAGATCCTAACAACAAAAGCTCTTTTCCACTCTTTGCAAATTGCCATTACTCGACTTTGTTTGTTTGAGTGTAGACTAGTCTAGTAGTTATCTAGTTTCATTGAAATTATGACCAAAATTCGGATAGGGGTACATCATGGGGTATGTTTACAACTATCAGGCCCAGGACAGTGACAGTGGAAATCTTATATATAAATATGACGTATCGTTCATTTGATCATTCAGAAAAGGACACAGGGTACTTTATATATCCAAATACTAGTACTCTCTTTGAGAATACTTGGATGACGAGAACATTAATTATATCTTTCTTTTAGTCAAGCATTCTTATCACACTGAATTATTATTTCTCTAGGACATTTTTATTTTATTGACATTTTATTATCATACGACATAACATTTATATTTTAGTACCTATTTTAAGACTATCTCATTTTAATTGTATGGATTGACTAAATTATTAATTATTGTTTCCCTAAAATATTCGCACTTTTGACATGATATTAATATTATACTTTTTATTTAACCAAAACCTTAGACTTTTTAATGTTTTTGTAAATTTCTTAATTAATTATTTTGTTATCTCTTTGCATGCCTAATGATAGAATATGATAAAAGTACAAATAATTTTATTGTATTAGCTTTTAAGATCTGCAAATGTATACCCATATTCGCAAATGAATAAATAAATAAATAAAATAAATAAATAAACCTTTCATCTAGACAAAAGTACTATTCCTAGGATAGAAAAATCACTGTTACGTTTTATTGTATGTTGTGTGTGATCAGATGATCACAGAGGTAAATAAAAATCATTCGAAGGATGGTCGATTTTAGACGTATTTTTTATTAAGATTTCTTTAAAAGTAAACGTTTATTTAAGTACGGAAATTTGATGAGACAAATACGCTTTCTGATTTCCGTTATTAAATGTTTTAATTTCAAGGCATGTTTCTATAGTAAAATATATCAATTAATAAAATGTTAAATGAATAAAAAACTGACAATCACTTTAACCCTCCGTCGCCGTATATGATATTCGCGAAACATCATTATAACAAGTCATTTTTTGCTCAAATCATCATATTCTCAAAACATTATTTATATATTTTAAACAGAATCATACAAACTATTTAATCCTATAATTTTTAGATTTATAGTAATAAACTTCTGACACTAAAGCTAATTAAACCAACTCAACTTTAATCGATTTTTAGCCGACGAAAAGTAATGAGCGTCTTAAGTCAATCCGTATATAGTTTTTTATGTTGCACATGTTGTTTTTACAGTAATTGGTTATGACGTGGTAAACGCTTAACTTTTTACAAGGTAGTCCAATTTTGATAATTTTTTTTTATTTGAACGCGGGTGCAAGCAAGGAACTTCGAAGATGCTCTCATTTAAATTTGAAAAAGTCGGACTAATTCCTTTACGGATTACAGCTGCTAGCTCGTGTTTGGGCTTAGATATTTGAGAAGTTTAGCTAGTCTAACAAAGTTTATTTTTTTACTATTTTTCGCTTTTTAGTTCCTTTCTTCGTTGGTTTAGTTTTTTGTTAAAAAAAAGTTTTTATTTATTACTCATTTTGGTCATCGAGCATTTGAACATCGATTTAAAATCTTTTGTGGGAGAGCCATGCTTCGGCACGTATGGGCCGGCTCGACTCTGCTCGTTACCACGGCCTCACGGAAAACCGGCAGTGAAGCAATGCTTGCATTGCATTTCCCCGCGTGAGTGAGGTCACCAAAGGCCCTAACCCTTCCCTCTCCCTTATTCCCGTCCTTCCCTTTCCCCCCCTTTTTCCACTCTTCCCCCCTCCCCCATCTTCTCCTACTCCCACCTTGGGCGGCAACGCACTTGTGACTATCGAGTTGCAGGTGCCCATGGGCGGCGGTAGTCATTTACCATCAGGTGACCCGTCTGCTCGTTTGCCCCCTATAGTATAAAAAAAAAAATAACAAGTAGTATTATATTAGTAGTAAAGTAACAGATATATTTGTGTAAATTGGTTAAACTCCATTAATTGTCGAATAGATATAGTCCGTAAAATCAATTTTAAACAACGATTATTTCAGTAAAATACATGGATTTTTAATTCTCAGATGAGCACTGTCCCTAGCTGTTAGTTCCTGAATGTAATAAGTACATTAAAAGTTATCATCGTCATATATACTTAAAATAAAATTAGTAGTGGGATATACAAATAACTTACAAGTGTTGAAGGTCAATACAGCATCATGCTCTGTTGATGCTGAAACTCGTATTCTTCTTCTTCCGTAGGGGCACATTCCTCGAAACACCAGAGCCCCCCAATAGCCAGCAGGATCATATATGTTGCAAAGTAGAATATGAACACCAGAATATTGAATAACATCGTAGTAAATGTTCGGTGTTCTGAAGTAAACCTACAACAAAAGAAAATTGTATGAATTTAATACAGAGACTTCACTCTTCCTTAAAATTTACTGCGAAGAATTGTTTACATAGTTGTAATAAACATAGTAGTAGATGTGTAAAATGGCATCCAATTTCACAATTTCTCTACCTGATTGGCTTTTTTTTTGGATTGGCTTACGAACAGAATTCGCTTCCACACGTCAACTTAATAGCCAATTTTCATTTGATTTTATTTTCTGTGCTTCATGAACGTTTGTATGAAATCCGTAAACCTAATATTTATTCTTTTTAAAAAAAACTACCTGTATTGATCTTATAATATAAATTATTTTAAAAATATAACCATCCTACTAAAAAAAAAATCGGAACACATCGCTTAGTATGCCGCATGCCGCCTGCAGGCAGACTAAGTAGTAAAATTGGCCGATTAGCGTCTACACGAACCGATTATATATGTCACGATCAAGTCCACGCGACACGATTCGATTGAAACTCTAGTAAAATTGTGCGTGAAATTGTTCCATTCCGTTTTAATAAAATCAACAAATTCTTACGAGAACACTCTTCGATGAATCGAACTTACCACTTACCGGTTAGGTATGCTATCTTAGCTTGACTCACATCGCATTACAATGCATGATAATATAATAATATGGTAAAACGACGTTTTTAATTACTGATATTTTTTTACTAAAACTAGAGGGTCATACATAAATAAGTCTTTGTTTGGGAGATCCTCTTCAAAAATAGCATCTCGCAAAAAAATTATTTACTCTGTAGTTATCATTTAACTTACGACGCACGTTCGGATATTATTTTGGAGATTTCACGTGTATTTTATAAGAAAATTAATTACAGCCAAAGCGTTATAATTAGTTTTTGAATATCGGAAGGTTTTTTGTACGATTTTAACTTTGAAATCAGTTTTAATTTCGGTATTCGACTTCTAGACATTAAATATATATGTATACACTAGCGGGCCCGACAGGCGTTGTCTTGTCAGAACGTAAAAATATATTAATTCTGAAACCCTATCGCGGCGCCATCTACCGGGTCCAATTGTTAATCTAAACCATTCTCGAATCCACCTGAAGACACAAAAAAAATCAATAAAATCTGTCCAGCCGTTTAGGAGGAGTTCATGACACACACACGCACAGAAGAAATATATATATATATAAAGATAACAAATACAAAAAGTATAAATGAAAAGTTTAAAATACCTTCGACTCAAATCTCTTCCATAATAAAAAAGAGCTGAATTTCGATTTTTATATTTAAATATTAAAACAAAACACTCGATCAAGTCACCTTTAAAGCAAAAACAAAAAACAATCCCAATTGTTTGACTGGCTGACTGATTCATCAATGCAGTCTAAACCACTGGAGTTACAAACTTGAAATTTTGGCAGTGGATGCTTTTATTTTAAGAAAGATTTTTCGGAAATTTCCCCTCTAAGGGGGTAAAATAGAAATGAACGGTTGTATGGAAGTCCGTCACTTTCAAAGTAAGAAATGCGGAACTTAATATGCCTACTTCTGGTTAGAAAATGAAGGTGAATTAGGGGTTATAAGTTTATATGGGAAGTTCGTCGCGACATGAAGGAAGAAGTGCGAAATTTCATGTAACTACTCCTGGTTATTTTATTTATTATTTATTTATTTATTTTAGGTTAGCCAACAATTGTTTACACAATACATTTACTATTTATCAACTGAATAACATTTGCTGGTGTAACAATTAATTATAGGCTAATACCGCATGCACAATAAACGGTTGAAATTAATGATTATTATTTAAATAAATTATAATAATAATAATAACTTGAGACATCTCACACATGGCCATCTGATCCCAAACTAGGCAGAGCCTGTACTGTAGTAACCAGACTGCTGATAAACATACTTATATATTTCTAAATACATACATATTATAGATAAATTACACCCAGACACAGAACAAATGATCATGCTCATCACACAATTATTTGTCCTGGGTGGGAATCTAACCCACGACCTCTGGCTTAGCAGTCAGGGTCACTAACCACTAGACCAACAGGCTAGTCTAAGAAATTCTATAGAAATTAAACAATTTAAGATAGAATTAATGGTATCAGTAAAAGATAACAATTAAATCAAAACAAATCATTTATGATGTACAACAAAATAAATTAAATGATATTAAATCACATTACGACTGGAATATTTACTTAAGATTAAATTATATAGTACTAGATGCACCCGGCATGTGTTGCAATGCCTTTTTTTATAATTTTACATGAAAATTTATCGTACCTACAATTATTGATTCGATTGCCATCTTGCAACCCTATTGCGGATCTGTGGATGGAACAGAATAATATAAAAATCGCAATTCAAAAATAGGGGTTGAAAATTCAGGGGTGTATGTATTTTCTAATGCTGTATCATAAAAAAATAATTTTTTTTTTTTTTTCTAAAAATAAAAAAACAATTAGGGGTGGACTATCCTTAACATTTAGGGGGATGAAAAATAAATGTTGTACGATTCTCAGACCTACCCAATATGCACACAAAATTTCATGGGAATTGGTCAAGCCGTTTCGGAGGAGTAAGGTAACTAACATTGTGACACGAGAATTTTATACATAAGATAATCAGATTTTGATTTTATTAAATTGTTAATAACCTAGACGTTATTGTGATTTATAATTATTTTACATAAATCACGCAGCTTGTCATGGTGTATGTCTAACAAGTCACTACAACTGTTAATGAGCTTGCTTAACCTAGCTGCAGGCGAGTGTGAACCGAGTATGGTTCGGCGCGAGGGTGGACACAACGGTGTAATGCTATTTCTTGGATATCTAGGTGGGGCTCGAAAGTTGATGAGACTAAATTGTGACAGTCAATTTTATTTCTCAGTAATTTGTGTAGGAATAGAGCATCGGTGACATTTCTGCGTGTGGATTAGAGTGCACTTTGAAATACTGCAGACGAGTATTGTAGGAGACAAGCTCTTAGATGTAGATACGCGGTAGCGTGTCAAGCCAAGTTAAAAAAAATTAACTGGCGACACAGCAGCCGTGTGTTATATTACACGAACTTTTTGTGAGCCACTTTTGACTGCTGAGTAACTCAGATTCTATTTAATATAAATACTTCATATTTTGTTTATTTATTAAAACCCCCTAGATAACTAGAATCCCAAATTTCATTAATACAGCTTAAACAGTTATTGCAATATTATCGTTTAAAATCAGCATTTTTATCACTGACTGACTGACACATATATGACCACCACGACCCACTTCCCGATGACCTAGAAAGTTGAAATTTGGCGTCCAGCTGGGTGTGCAAGAAAAGAAAAAAATCAGAAAACAGTGCATTTTTACTTATTTTAACTTTTAACAGACACTTTGAAAATGTACAGAATCACCACCAAAAATGTAGGTTACATAAGAAAGGATTTTTCAATGAATGGGCAATGCGCTCTAATATTTCTAAAAATAAAACTTTTAAATGATAAATAATAATTATTTCACAAAAAGTGATGATATCCCATCAAAAACATAAATGTGAAAATGAAAGCCAAGTTCAAGTCCAAATCTTCAAGATTATCTACAGAACTTGGCAATCATTTAAATCTCAATTCTTTTGTCGGCGTAGTCGATAACCACGTAAATTCTTAATTTTTAACTTGGCTCCCATTTTCACATTTATATTTTTTGATGGGATTTACCTTTACAGAACGCTAGGTGCTACATAAATCGTTTCTGTACGCGTTCTAAACGCACACAACGCTGCAGTATTCCAAGACACTTCGCACGAGACTGTTATAGGGCATTAGTTTGGTCCTACTCTTTCGAAAGCCCTTACTATTACGAAGTGGTTACAAATGTACACGTATATCAGCGTTTTTTTTTTTATTTTACCTCTAAAAGGGTGAATTAGGGGTTGTAGGTTTTGGAAGAAGCATGATATTTATATGATGAGATAATTCAATATTAAAGATTTTTATACAAAGCTTAGGAAATAGTTAAAATTGAAATTCAATTTAAACCAATAATTTTGTTTATTAATAAGCTTACATCTACACTCGATAGATGGCGTTGTGTGCCCTCCAGAGTAAGCTCTGCAAGTAGTTTAGTAAGTTTAGTCTCAAAAGGTAACACCGCAAATGTCGTTTAAAAAGAGTTACTACGGTTATTAAAACAAGTGAACGAAGCCGCGGGCAACAGCTAGTGACGCATTAGTTTGGACGTACGATTTCAAACAAATAAGTAATCACACTTCAAAGTTTTATAATAATAATAAAATAATTGGCTACGGTTCGGTGATCTCTTCGGAGAAACTGCAGGTTCTGTCTGTGCAATTACAGATGAAGTTGTTATGACGAATAGCTGTCGGAGATATATCCTGAAGGACGGCACGATTGACATTTGTCGGGCGTGTCATCGTCCCGGAGAAACCCGAGAGGCATATAACTTCCGGTTGTTCTCGTCTTGCTAACGGAGAGTACTTGCATAGACATAACCAAGTGGTCAGGATAGTCCATCAGCAACTTGCTCTTAAATATAACCTTGTGACTGTCGAGTTCCCGTACTACACGTATGTGCCCGACCCAGTTCTTGAAAATTGTCGTGCAACATTGTACATGGTATCAACCTATCATCACTGACAGGACTATTGTTGCCAATAAGCCTGATATAGTAGTGATAGACCGATTAGAGCACCGAGCAATGATAGTTGACATCACCATTCCCCATGACGACAATCTCTTGAAGGCTGAAAAACAGAAAGAAATAAAATATTTGGACTTAGCCACCGAGATTGTCGACATGTGGGATGTGGATTCAGCAATCGTTGTGGCGATAGTCATTTCGGCCCATGAGTTAATTGCTAAGAGCCTCAACCAACATCTTTAGAGGTTCACGTTAGGCAGTTGGATTAAGAGCCTGATGCAAAAGCAGTCCTCCTCGATACGGCACGCATAGTGAGGTTTCTGTCTCTGGAACCCTAACCACCGGAAGCTTGGTCCCTGTCCCCGATACCGGTAGGACACTATTTTTAAATTTTTAAATATATTTTTTTATATAATCTGAATGTATTTAAAAATGTAATTTATATATATATTTAAATATATAAAGAGAAAAATAATAATGACTTCAAACATCTCACACACGGCAGTCTGATCCCAAACTAGGCAAAGCCTACTATGGTAACTAGATTGCTGATAAATATACTTATACATTTCTAAATACATACATATTAGAGATAAATTACACCCAGACACCGAACAAATGATCATTGGTCATCACACAATTATTTGTCCTCGGTGGGAATTGAACCCACGACTTCTGACTTGGCAGTCAGAGTCACTAACCACTAGACCAACAGGCCAGTTTGTGTGTATGGAGAAAATATCGAGCCTATTTTTAACATCTGTTTTTTTTACATAAATGAAATCCTAGTTTGTGAAACAAAGTATTTTATTAGGTACATCCGCTTACCTTATGACGTGTTTAACACAAAACTATAGTAGAATATAATAATATAATATTTGTGTTTACAACGCGACGTACCGTAAGTGTATTTTAATGACATCTTTGAATATTTAATGTTCATGTAAAAAGCGCAATTCATTGCAATAAGATATTGTCTTACGAAATTGGCTATTTGTTTTTATGTATTGCTGACAGCAGTTAGGACGCTAACCCCACGCAAGCTTATAAGGAGTACACCTGACGAAATGTCTTCGAGTATAAATGTGCTGTGGAGTTAACAATACGCGAGGTTTAATAAAGATGAACATTCATCCTCTATCATATCGATCACCTAGATCTCAAGGGAGCTGACTACCGAAGTCGACTAGTCACCTACCGACTAATATGACAAATTTAAAACTAGCACCCTTTTTTTTTTTTTTTGTGCGTTTGGAAACCCCCTCGGGCCATCACCCCACCGGGGTTTTCGGTAGGGGGGTGTGTCGGAATCGAACCGACTAAAACCACATGGTGTGCCGTAATGCGAATTAAGTAGGAGGGATCCGGGAACAGCTTTTATTAAGACATCTGGAACCCTCCTAGCGCCTGCCCGCAAAAGCGCGGGCACCACCTTCGGGTAATAACCGGGTCTCAATTAGGTGACGTACAGGCACACGCGGACGCTGCCTCCTCGCGGGGGGCCACTATAGCGGGTGGAGGGGAAAACCCATCCCGACCACCCGCGGCCACACTCAGGGCGGCATGAGGCGCTCCGCCGCCTGGTTCTGTTCTTCTGCGAGATGACGTCCCCACAGAAGGTCGCGACCGCGGTAAAATTCATGTCGCTACCGGCCATGGAGCGTATGACGGCCGGCAGCGAGAGATCCCCTCCGATCACTGCGGTGAGGGCCCGACGCTGCATCGCCCAGGCGGAGCAAACCGCCAGCGTGTGCTGAGCCGAGTCCTCACTGCAGTCGCAGTGGTGACAGGCGGGACTCAGTTCCCTTCTAGCCACCGAGTGCAGGTACTTCCCGAAGCAGCCGTGCCCGGAAAGAACCTGCGTCAGTCGGAAGGAAAGGGTCCTGTGCTGCCGCCGTGCCCACTCGACGATGACCGGTTGGAGCACCTCCACGGTGGCAAAGCCAGCACGTGGAGCCTCCAGCCGGGACCATGGTGGCTCGGCGAGCGGTCTCACGCCATTCGCGTACCTCTTCGGGCGGGGGCAGCCTGCCGCTTCCCGCCCGGAACTCAGCCGTTCGCCGATATACTTCGGCGAGCACTTTCGCCTCCAAATCCCACGGGGGAGTCCCGGCCAATGCGCACGCTGCCTCCGTCGATACGGTGCGGTATCTGCGTATGGCTCTAACCGCCATAACCCTCTGAAGGCGCCAGAGGCGCGCCCTATTCTGGGCGATCAGAGCGGAGGCTCTCTTTACGGTGCACCGGTGTGGGTGGAGACCCACACCGGTGCACCGTAAAGTGCCATTGACCGGACAACCCCCGTGTAGAGCCGGCTCGTAGCGACGCTGGGTCCACCCAAATTGGGCAAGAGTCGCCTAAGGGTGGACGCAGCGCCGACCAGCTTCAGAGTAAGCTGTCAGAAGTGCTCGTCGAAGAGCCACCTGCCGTTGAGGATCAGGCCCAGATACCTTGTGTGGGCCTAAACCGGTACGAGGACCGAGTTGACCACGATAGAGGCGCCAAGGGTATACCACGACGGGGCCCATGGAAAAAAAGCCTCTTTTCCAGGGCCGCCCAGCGCCTCGATGCGCCCAACCACCAGGGAGACTCCCCTGGGGGCCAAACGCGCCGCCTCTTGAAAGTTCACCTCCCGGGCTGTGACAAGAGTGTGGTCGGCGTAACAGATTACGCCCAGCCCAAGGGGGGAAAAACTATCACCCCTACTCCATGCTAGATGCTATAACCAACCCGGACTCAACTCAAAATAATAGAATAAATATACATACATTGAGCATCAATAACTACAAAAATCCAATTTTTAGCCTTAAAACATGATAAAATATAAGATTCCTACAATATATTTCTTCTAGCTGCACATAAAACTCTCAACAATCCTGCAGTACACAGGGACACAGTAATCAGTTTTCGCCTTTTCTGAAAAAAGTGCTTTTATGAGTTAATACCTGTTAGACCGTTTAGATCTAGGTGTGCGATATATCAGATAATAGTATATTGTCTATTTAAGCTAATGAATAAAGTACATCTACATTACAGTACAGTTTTAAAGATACACTCACGTGGATATTTTGCGGTTGCTCGTCTGGTTTCGGACCCGACGGGGGCCCTTTATCAATGGATTAAATGACCTGTCGCGTCGATGTCAGGTGCCAAACTCATAAATATGAAGTTTCACACTCACGAAGTTTTTATTGTTAAACATAGTTCTGCACCATTTATACCAAGTTTTTGTTAATATCATCACGGAAACACCAAAATTTTTTTTTCTAGAATCATGCAACGATAGAAGAATCATACAACGCGTCATCATAAAAAAACCGAACAATAACGTCATTAATGTCGCACCGTCTGGTAATACACCGTAATTATTACCTTATTTTACGAAGAGGTTAACTTCTATTTCTATTTTATTTATTTATTTCTGTATATATAAATATATATTTATTAAAACTTCATTCAGATTCTGTACAAAGCCGGATTTAACGCCTGAGTTATTCTCTGCCAGTCAACTTTGGGGTGCTGGATATGACTGAAATTAATATGAACTTGATTTTCATTTGAATAAAAATTTCCATTGAATACCCATCTCCGTATTACTTACCAAGGTCGGTGGAAACTTTAAACAGGTTGAAAATAATATCGTAAATAAGTGTTATTTTCAAGTTTGTTTTTTATGTATAATAAATTAAATCAAATACGTGTTACAACTTCAGGTTAATTTTAAGCGTATGTTTAAAATTAACCTGAAGTAAATTAAAGCGTATCTAGTGTAGGACAGAGATCTTTTATTGAATGTATAATACAGATGCTCTTATTTGTAAATTGTAAAATGTATATACACTCGAGAGCAATGAATCCAGTCACATATACAAATATACCTGAAAATCTCGGCAGCTAATAATAATGCTAGCTTAGTGAAAGAAAAATTGTCATAATTATTATAATATGTCACATATTCATAAAAAATCACCAATCTCACCTTGAAACAAAAATAGAATAATATTTTTTTCTGCAATTTTACATTTTTTTTTTTAAATTATAGTACTTTGTGTTACCTTCCCCGTGCTGCCATTACTGCGATTATGCAGTTTGGCATGCTGTACATCAAGTTTCTTATACGATGTTTAGTCCAATTTTTTTTACCTTTTTCATGGAATAACGTTACAACAACCAAAAAGTTTTATTACTTTCATTTAAGGGGTAATTAGTTGTCTATTAAACAATTTATTTCACTAAGCTAGGATCATTACCTTCCGAGATTTTCAGGTATATTTTTTCTGAATGTCCTATTTTATGTCATTGACAACGCACAAGCAAAGTTTCGTGGTTGAATACTTATAGGCTAAGAGCAATAATTATAGGCGTCAAGCTCCCTATTGGCATCTTGTCATGTTCAGTGCAACCGATAAAAACAAATAAACTACCAGTCTCGAATAGATACTGTAGTCTATGGTAAGTCTTTCAAGGTTATATTTAACTGACTCTACGAAGGAGATTGGTGTCATTACACAGTTATGTCAGCGGTGATAAGCGTGGTTGTTGTGCTCTGCATTAACCTTGAAGAGAAATATTATACTACAGACGTAAATTAGCGGTTATCAAAAATTATTTTGGATTAGATCGATTGGCTTCGAACACTTGCGATAATATAATTGATGTTACTAACGAGTTTGAAGAACTTATAGTATTAAACTACATAGATACATGTTTCTAAATGACATTATGTACTGAATACACTGCCTAACGTTTTATGTCAGTCAATAACGAAAGGTTGGATCACACAGTTGGAGACTGGACAACAGGAAAGTGCAGCGTAGAAAATCCATTAACGAAGTGGACAGACGACCTAGCAAAGGTCATAATAGGCCGTTGGTGGAGGCAGGTCAATTCCAATCGGTCTTTTCGGAAGTCAATCAGGGTGGCCTATGTTCAGCAGTGTCCTATGGTTGAAATAATGATGATGATGTTATATAGAACCTAATCATCAATACAAATAAATAAAATTGAAGTATCTGTTTGTAATGTCTAAATAATAGATTTTTTTAAGCTCATACAGTTATTAGCACGATACATATACCTAAAATCAGTTTTAAAATGTTTGTCTGTCTATTTGTTCTGGGTAATGTCCGGAACTGGTAGACCGATTTCCACAGGACTTTCATTGGCATATAGTTGGTGTTATAAGGAGTAATATAAGCTACTTTTATTTTGAAAAAAGAATTTAAAAGAAGTTCCGCACAAAATATATAAATGTTGAACTGCTTATACACAAATAAACCGGTAACTGGTGCTTATATACACTAGCTATTCATATACCCTCCCACCTCTCCGTACCACCCTATAATGTAAGTATAGATTTACATTTCTCAGTATGTCACTTATTTAGGGCCAGCCAAACAACAACAAGCTAAAGTTAAAACAAGGCTTACATTTGCATCATAGAAAAGCTTATTATATTCGTAATTGATTAAAGGCCTGTCAAAACTTGTTGTGCTCTAGATGTAATGTGGCATTGGCTACGATTTATTACTAGAATACCTACACAAAACCTAACCTAGGTAGATATTTCTTTGTTCTCATCAAAAAAATCCGAATGTCAGTCAAAAAGTAAAGGCTGGATCACACAGCTAGTGAGGTGCCGACTACCGTCCCACCCCGCCTGTTACCTGAACCACCCGGTTCTTAAGTGAAAAAAAAGTACATTTCTGTGATTGACAATTGACGATTACAAACAATTGATGATCAATTTTATGAAATAAAGACATTAAATTTAATTTGTGAGACATAAAGCATTACTAAGAAGAGCTGCACGTAGTAATTATAAATTTATTTCGCTTAGACATGGTAGTTAAAGCAAAGGTTAAAGATATCATTACTTTTGCATTTAAAATGCTTAAATCACACATGAAAAGTGTCTAGAGATCAAAAACATTTTTAATTAAATAATAATTATAGTTTAGAAAACTAAAAAACACGCTTTTACAGAAAATTCAACTGAAAAAAAAAAATACCGAATTTGTCGTCCGTTACCGTCTTTGACACGTGTGCAAAATTTGAATAAAATCTGGCCGTTTAAAGTGGGTCAAAATCGCTCCCAAAGGAGTCGGTTATAAACATACAAGTGAAGCTAATATAAAGCGTGTAAAAATGTTCAATTAATACTTACCAAATCTAGTCTTCCAGACTGGCTTTCAGGCTTTTATATTGTGTAAAAATTAAGAAAAATTGCAATTTTTGCAAATTGTGGGAAATGAACCCACGTTAATTAAAGCAAAAAAGGCGAAAATTAGGATTTTTTATTGTAAAGGGCGATAAGGCGATACTCTAAAATGTACTTGATCCCTAGACACATTTGATGTGTGTGGCATAATTATTACTTGTGTCTATATTTACGAGTAAAGTTCATTTCTATTTTTGTCTACATTATTATTCATATATGTTTTATACATTATATTTATGTTATTATGAGCCTACGTCGCTGGTAATATTCGGGGTATAAATATAAATAAACCGGAAAATATCCTGCGATTGTTTTCGATCAGTGGCAACCAAATCAGTGTTCTGCGTATTTATTCACCATAATTATATCTTACTAATATTATTATAAAGGCGAAAGTTTGTGATCATGGATGTTTTTAACACTTTCATGTGGAAATTTGGCACAGATATAGACTATAGTCTGGATGTGCTAACATAGGCTATCACGGAAAAATTTACGATTTCACAAAAATTTAAACCAGCACGAAGTCGCGGGTAACAGCTAATCATTACATAAATGTATTACTCCAATAAATAGTGATAGTATTGTTTTCTTTAGTGATTTGTGTTTTTAACCGACTTCAAAAAAGGAGAAGGTTGTATGTTCCACTGTATATTTACATAGATTTTTAATATATGTTCACCGATTACTCAAACACGCCATGACCAATTTGGAAAATTCTTCTTCTGTTTGAAAGGGTGGTCTTCCCAGGTGGTCCCATGGTCATCAGGTCAGGATCTGATGATGGGATCCTGGAGAAATCGAGGGAACACTTCAAATTTTATAAGCACACTTGAAGCGATTTGGGTATTTTGAGGCGCACTGAAGTCGGCATGGAAGTTACTGCATTTTCATGACTCCTAACTGTTTCTACTTCTAAGACATGCCCGGATTCAAATAGATTTTGGCCTTTTGACACATTATAGCCACGCTGACGATCATTTCTAATCGGCAGAAATCCATATTTTATCATTTTAATCATGATAATAACAAAAACGATATAAATATAATTTAAACATTGACAGCAACACGAAAACAGTTATAAAAAGTTTCTTTATTTCACCACACTGCGGCTCTCGTGTCGATTTGTGTTGCCACCTATAGTTTGTGCACGTTCCCTATAGATAGAAAAACGAATAATGAATTTAGATTAAATAAAAACTACCATTATCATGTATTAAAGTCTTTTTGTCGTTCAACTTTTTCTAATAGTTATGGTTTTAATAAATTGATGAGGATGAGCATTAAAAGGTGCATAGTTGTGGACATCAGACAGCAAAAAGCAGGATTTATTGCTTAATTTACTATATGAGACCATAAACTTAATATACTAACGTAAGAATATATACGTCAACGTGTTTTGTTTTTGTTACAAACAAATGAATAGTAAGGTAGTGTAATGATAAAATCAAGCTAGTTTATTTTTCTTGTAGACAATGTCGTAACTCATGTAAAAAAAAATACGATGTTAAAAGTTTTGACTCTCTGTTACTACCTTAAAACCATACAATTTTAGTATTCGGTGTAATCTATATTAATATAATGAAATGAAAGACGACTGGTGACTCTCGATCCGGATCGTTCCTAGTGCAGAGGCTGGCCATCGCAATCCAGCGTGGAAATGCGGTGAGTGTGATGGGCACTTTTGTGCCGGGAACGGGCAAGGGCGGGTTTTTTGATTAGTTTAAATAGATAGATAAGAAAAAAAAGAAAAAAAAATATATTTAACTAAACAGACTAAAAAAAATTAAATTGAAGAGTTAATTTGTTTGTATGTTTGTTTGTTCAAACTTGCAAATCTCAGAAACTACCAGTCAGATTCAAAAAATTCTTTTTGTATGAGATAGAGTATTTATTGAGGAAGGTTTAAAGTAATGTAACATCATGCTGCGATCTTTAGCAGCAGAGCAGTGACCATAAACGCGGGTGAAGCTGCGGGGAGTGGTTAGCAAATAAATAAATTAATTGTCTCGTGTTACAAAGACTTTTATAAAGTATTATTTATATGATTCTACACATAAACCTCTGTAAAACTGTCGTTCTTAATTAACCCTTGAAAGTGTTATTACTCGGGCGACCATTAAAAGAGATGAAATTTACTACACAAAGTTTACTAAATTTCAATTTTCATTCATTAACTTCATCAAGAATTGACTAAACAAAGACTGAAAAAGACATGCAAATGTCAAAGGCATTATATACGCCTTTTTCATTAGATCATTCGGAAGTAAAGAGGTTATAATAGAAACATTATCACTACATATTATAAAACAAAGTCCCCCGCCGCGTCTGTCTGTCTGTTCGCAATTAACTCAAAAACTACTGAACGGATTTTTATGCGGTTTTCAAATGGAAATTAAAATATTCATCAAAACCTAACAGTGACATGGGTCGATAATAGGAATAAAATCGTGATTATTGTTCCTATTACCGCCATATTTTAAAATTGAATTTTAGGCAAATTAAAACCGTATCTCATGAAAATTAGTAATTATTTGTGTTAATGAAAACGTAATGTTTGTGAAGGCATAAAAAACATTAGAAGGTTCATTAGAATGCTTTACGATTATATTTTCTGCTAACAAAGAAATAAGTGTACTTACGTAATCGGGAGCTTGACACTGTTAAATATACCCCGCCCTATCTTCGGAGTCCGTTGACGAACTGTACAATTATTCTTTAAATTGTTAGTTTACGCACAAAAGCAAGTGATAAATATTTTCAATACAAATACATCTATATTTTCTCTAAAGCAACCACTTGTCTAACTTTAATACAACACTTTAAAATGATAATTTTATGAAACGGGTGGTGCCGGTGCCGATTTTCAGGGGTCGTTATTAGGTGCGTTTACGATATATTTAATAATCACACTAATAAAGTTTACTATCGATAGTTAGTAGCGTTTAAGATAAAATTTATGGGTAATTTAACATTTAAATTTTATCACTTAATTAATATTTAACAGTTTATTCTAGCATCGCACTCATTGACCTCCAAATAACACGTCTATTTTGTTTAGCTTTGGACATCACTACAGGAAGAGTGATTTTATTGTGTAAGTTAACTATTTGAGGATAACTTATATTGAACAAGCTTTGCCCGCGGGTACACTCGCGTTCTTGAAAATTTTGTCGTTGAAGCCACACGCACTTATAAATTTATTCCTTTTTAACAGTACATTTTTCTGGACGAAATGTAATCTTATATCATTATCTCTACCCCTGAAAACGTGTACGCGAAATTTCATGATGATTTGTTTTGTTGTTAAGACGTACCAAACGTTGACGAACAAACTCACATTCCCATTTATAATATTTAGTTATGAAAATACTAATTTTGTTCGTCGATTACCTTTGCTATTTATCGTTATTACGTGATTATATGTTTTCCGTTACTTGCTGATGAGATTTGCTAGTATTTTTCCAATAACAAAGTCGTTTAATAGACCATGACTCGTTAGGCAAGTAAATAAATCAGGATGTGCGAGTAGTATAATATATTTAGAATGGAAATATTTTAACGTGATTTATTGTAATTTTGTTATTTAATAAAATTATAATAAATCAAACAAAAAACAATAACATTGGACTACTTTAAAATCTATTGCACATCAATGATATGAATTAATGAATGAAGTTATGAATATTCTGATTATTATAATATTGAATTTGACTCATATATAATCCCAACGAATTACAACCTAATAATTTTCGGTTATTAGACGTTGATAATCAAATTATCTCACATATAAATAATCAAATTCATATTATAGTTACAGCTACTGATGTAATTCATTCATGAACTAGTCCTTCTCTTGGAGTTAAAGTTGATGCTAACCAATACAGTTGTATTGAATGGTTTTGTGTAACAATAAGAGATAATCACAGGCACAGGGTATTTTAATTTTTTATGTAGATATACTGAGATAGTATATCATGAAAAGTGTGTGTTGAGCGCATTATATTTTCACCAGCAAAACATACCACAGCGCTTAACATACCCATCGCTAACTAGAGTACACTTTAAAACAATACAATTCTGTTAAGCTTCTGCTGAAAAATTGTTAAACAATAATACAATTCATACACGACTAACACAGTGGCTTTTACTTTTTACTAGATAAAAAATATTTGGTGTATCATTTCATTGTTTTTGCGTTTCATTAGAAGAGATTCGTACTTAGACCTAGCTTAGACGATGGAACATCATTCATCATGTATCAACATAATTCTGTATGTATGTATGTGTCATGTTTCGCCACTTTTGCTAATAGATTTTCTTTTTATTTTAGTGTTGCTACGAAAGTGGAAACAATAAGATTGGCCCCTTATTATCTCCTCTGTTTATTATTTCTGCCAAGACAAAGGTCTATGTCGAAATTAAACCAACGGACAATTTACTTCGTTACAAATCAAGGTAAAGAATTGTATTCAAGAACTACTTACTTCATGTATGATCTTAGTGTGAGCAAGGAACTGGAACCATAGTAACCGATAGATTTTGTCAACCAACAATTGCTTACAATATTACATTATAGAGTATAGGTTATAAAAAACAAGTTAATTGTAATAATCACTGAAACACGGTTTGTGTAATTAAATCCCACTAATAATAATATTAGTGGGATTTCGGTTCATCCAAACCTTCACATTTATAAAAATGTGAAGGTTTGGATGAACCGATTACAATGAAACTTGGTATGTAGATAGCTGGAGTTCTGGATTAACGCATAGGCTACTTTTTATCCCGATATTCCTACGGAATCGGAATGGTAGGTTACTAAAACAGGTAAGATTAATTTAACAACGTTAGATACTAAAAAGAGAAAAAAAAAAACAATGATGTTAAGTATACTAACTTCTTAAAATTTAAGAACTACGCTATTGTCGGTGAAGCAATCGCCACTCCTCTCCATTCTCTGCAATCTTTTTGATATTGCGTTAAGTATAGACTCCCACTTTTACCTTCCCTTGTTGTATAAAACTTCTTCTAGGCCTTCCTCAACTTCTCTTTCCCTCTACTTTTCCTTCCAATATTGTTTTAGAGAAGTAGTCGTGGCTTATCAAGTATCCAACCATTGTTCCCCTACTATATACGAACTAATACCAATTTATAATCTTACAACTAATAGCAATTATACAGTTACCGCTTAGTGACCGAATCAAAATGCACATTAATTAGGTTGTTACAGTTACTTATAACCTTGCATATCCCGGAGAACGGTGAATTGGCACCAAAAACAATCCTTCTGGGAGTTGTGCAGAGGGTTGTGACTATGCTACGAAGAATCCTAGAAGGTACAGGAAATTTAAATAATGCTAGTAAATTAGGACAGGCGATATTTCCTCCAAAAATTTTACTCATGAGCATCCCACCTCTAGCGTATCATCTACGTATTTCAAGTGAGTTCCTGTGAAAGTATTTAAGCCTTTCCTTATACGAGCTTAACTATTTTTTATTATTATACCTTTTTAGAACGCTAAATGGCCAATTTCTTTTTCTGAATACGTTCTAAACGCAACGGGTTCGTGACTTAGGCCCCCAGTGTTCGACACACCTGTGGTCGAGGCCCCTGATTCAAATAAATTTAATATCATTGGATCATTGTACGGAAGGATTTTTACACGCGCTCTTAAAGTGTGTTGTAAACAATATTGTGATTCGAATGCCACCCGGTATTGTATCTCATCATCGCCATTGAGTTTTATCTTCGAAGTGGAGTTTTAGGATTGTGTCTGATATATTGTTATGCCAATAGGTGAGCCTATATTAAATCAGGCTGAGTGGTGAGCCTATAACAAAACTGAGAAATAGTGTGCCTCATGCACCTTTACTTGCCTTTCACGGAATAAGAGTGTGATGTTTGTACTCCGGCACTACTGTATCCCTATTTCTGTTTAATGTCCATCAAAGAATTATCACTTAATAAACTTATAAATTCCTTAAGCATAATAATATGGTTACTACAGAACAAGTACTCTATCCTAACTTTTAAACTTTCGCATTCCATGATATAATTATGTACTTATCCGGGAATTAACGCGATCACGAAAAGGTATTACATACCTCTGAATTGCCTGACGTTTCGACCAGGTTGCACTGGCCGTGGTCACAGGCTAACTGGCTCAGCGGTGCACGCCCTCCGTCGTCGAGATCGTGAGTTAGAAGGTTCTTCATCCACCCGCACATTTTCGATATTTTTAATATTTTGATTTCGCTATGTACCGTCACATACTATACTAACAGTATCCCTATTCTATCGGTTTGCTTAGAGAATAGGGACACTGTTAGTATACCTTTTCGTGATCGCGTTAATTCCCGTATAAGTACTCTATCAACGAATTCTTAAATTATCATAACAAATATTAAAAATATTGATATGAAGTTGTTAACTAAGTAGTATTAAATATTTCTCCCCCACAGTTTTAAGGCCCTTTGGCATGCTGTCTTGACGGCTAAATAGGTGGTAAACATTATAAACCTAACAACTCTCTAGGTACTAACCCTATTTAATGCAAATAAAGAAGTTGAATTTGAATTTGCACAGCCATAACTGAACGTAGGTCTGTTTCAGATACTGAGACAGTGGTCATGAACCGTCTCCACCAACCTGCCTGGTAAAGAAAGGTGACGCAAAGCTCCGCATTCCAGTCGGTGGTCAAAGCCCGAGAACTATTCTACACAAGCCAATGCTTGTTGGTTCTCCAGACCTTGGACAGTTATTAGAATGGCCCATTTCGAGTATTTTACTTCTCCTACTGATGTCTGTGTCCCAAATCTTATCGCGTTTAGAAACGCCAAACATAACCCTTTCCATTGCTCATTGTACAATTTGGAGCTTTATTATGTGACTGATATCCACAAGACAAGTCGTACTGGTCGTGACTAGAGTTGGGCGATGGGAAAAAATTGGGAAGGAAATAAATGGGAAAGAATGGGAATAAATGGAAATATTTCTAAACTTCCATTTTTTTTCATTTATTCAAATGGGTGGAAATTTATTAGAAATATCGAGATAAATGTAAAAATATCATTATTAGGGCAAGTAAGACAGATTTTTTTGTTTTTTTTTTTAAATTAAAATATATGTTGGAATTGTTATTTAAATCTAAAAAAATGACGAACAATGAAGAACAGTTAACGAACAATTGAAATAGCAAAAAAATGTAAAAAAATGACTTCCCCCGTCAACTTGAAGGTAATTTTTTATTTTATTTAAAAAAAACTAAGACCGAACAAAGATAAATTTTGATCGAACGATGAAGAACAGTTAACGAACAGTTGTAGAGCAAAAAAAATTTAAAAAAAAACGACTTCTCCCCGCCAACTTAAGACAGTCTAGATAAACGACCATTTTGTACAATCAAATCTTGAAATAATGGAGTATACGGTAAAAGGTTATTTTTGTTATATTCGGTTCATATTATATACTAGCAGTGCCCCGCGGTTTCACCAGCGTAAGTCCCGGTCCCGTGGCAACATAGGGAACATCCAGGTCTCCGGCTATCTACACACCACGTTTCATCGCAATCGGTTCAGTGGTTTTTACGTGAAAGAGTAACAAACATCTATCCATCCATCCATCCATCCAAACTTTCACATTTATAATATTAGTGGGATTCATTATTATAAAAACCAATTGTAAATCTCGTCCAGTTGATTGGCAATATTATAATACGACAATGAACATGTCATTGATTTATAATATTTCCTTTTTAGCATTATTTGTTTTATTTAAACCTGTAAACTCAAACTTAATTCTAATTGAAAAGCCTTATTAAAATCATGTTAATATACATTTTCGTCGAAACTAATTTCTTTCTGGTACGAAATATTTTTGCGCGGGAGTAAATGGGAAGAAATGGAAGTTTATTGCCATAACGGTAATTTACTGGTATGGCGCCCAACTCTAGTCGTGACTGATAACCTAAATATTAGCTACATAACCATGAGATTAGGTATTTTTAAGACTGATATAACAAAAATTCCTCCAGTATTAGTCTGAGACATCACATGTGATTCGTATCGCATCCTTATTATATAACCAAAGCACTTGTATTGTGCAAAAAAATACACAACTCAAGTGACTCAAGTACGCAAAAGTGGGATTTTTATTTGCTATTAACTTTTTGTCGCGGGTTCGCACGCGTAAAAGTAATGTTTCCATCCCCTGGGCAACAGTACTCTATATTTCATTTATTTAAAATTTTATGCACATAGAGTGCAGACGTAGACGGTAGGACTTCATGCCATAGGCATTTTCTGCCAGTCAACCTTCGGGTGATGCAGAGAAAAGAGCAAGTAGGTGCATTAAAAATATTATAGTTTATTAGGTAAATATGCAAACTAAAAATACTTAAATAATGGATACAGGATAAAATACATTTATCATAAACATACATACATACATATATACGAACATAATAACGATTAATATGATAAACTATGGGCAAGTTGATTCTGCTAGTTGTATATCCTTTGCTGTGTATGCAAAATTTTATGATGATCGAATGAATGCCACGGCAACGCATAAATACGAACAAACAAACATTAATTTTTATATGCTTCAAATAAATAAAACGACAGCGATTACAACAACTAGATTAGCGACTGAAATGCATAGATTCAATATTAATTAAAAAAGTTACAAGAGGAACTCTCTCTAAAACTATAACTATAACATCAAATGAAGAATTATTATTGAAATTATAAATGCCATCTAGCGGTAAAATATCGATAATTGTAACAGGTCATCAGTTCAATAAAAAACCGCTAATCAATTTGTTTTGCTACGGTGCAACTATTGTAAGTACCTAGTCACCTAATCAACTGTAACCGCGTCGGATGTTGACGATTCAATCCCTATTTGGAGTAATCACTTATGTAATTCACAAATAGTTGTTCTTGTGCCTGATATTTGTATGTTTCTAAAGTCCCGTGGCACACTATCGGGATTTTAAATAAATCAAAAAGCCAACTTCGTAATCGAATTGAAAATAAAAATAACTTAAAGGAAAGAAATAGTTAATTGCTAATGCTAATGTGATTTGTTTTTTGAGCGCTTCATTATTTGAATACTAGATGGCATTACGATACGAATATGACGTGTCCAGTTTTTAATTTCGATTTCGATACGAGTATCTGTAACTATCAGTGATACTTGATTCTGCAACTAGATGGCATTGGCATCCGTTTTTTTTATTACTCGACCTCACATAGCAGCTGTAGCTTTTCTCTTAAAGTACTAACTTACATTAGGTTTCCCGACGGTTAGTTGTGCTTATAATTATACGCAATACCAACTCTATCTTACAGGAAGCTCTGGAAACAGGTTAAAAGGCCTACTAGATAAAAAGGATTACTGCAATTTCTAATCCTTGATGTCTATCCTCAAAATAAATATTCAAAATTTAGTATCAATAATTAGGAATAGTTTAAAAATAAGATTAAATTTACTCTTATGATAAAAACATTATCCCAGGACATAGTAACACAATCCTCATAGGATTGTTTTACTAAACCTCTAAATAAAATAAAATTATAAAGTAAATTGGTTTTGAGTTAACATTTGCATAATTACAGAGTGTTTACAGTAAGATGTGGCCATATTTAAGAGTCATAGAGTAGCCCCCATTTTTAGTGTCAAGCGTTTTATGAAAATTCGGTATTTTTAATACAGAAATTTGATTTGAAACTGACAATTAAACTTGATTATTTTTACGCATAAAGCTCTTAAATTTTTTATATCTAGACGGTTTAATAAAAAGTAATAAAATAAAGAAAACCTAAAGACACAGGAAAATTTAAAATCAGATTAGATCAAATCATTTAATAATTTCGTTAATTTTGACATCTAGAATTTAACAACAAGATTTCCTTTGTTCTAGCTCGCCCTTACCACCACTAAAGCATCATTACCCAACTCTTCCTCACACATTAAAACCCATCCCACACACCAAAGGTCAAATACTAAAAGCCTTTGACCCTAAACCGGTCCTTTGTACTACACGTTTAAATGTTCTTGCCAGTGAATCTAACCGCAGACTGTGGTAGGAATTTTAAACAGATTTGATCTCTATGAACTCGTGAAGACATATTATGACCTCTGATCTAGGATGTTGCAGATGACGGAAACAAATAATATTTTTTATTTAACCATACCACCGTCTAGTATGGTGGGTCGGACTTTCCGGCAACAGCCTGTTCGAGCTACAGGTATGACCCGGTCAGGGTCGAACTATTGTTTATACTCTCCAACACTTTTACAGTGGGAGAGCCATGCTTCGGTATGGGCCGGGTCGACCGGAGTGATACCACGGCCTCACAGAAAAGCAGTGAAGCAATTGCTTGCGTTGTATTTCACCTAGTGAGTAAGGTTACCGGAGGCCCTAACCCTTCCCTCTACCTATCTTCCCCACCCCTCTACCCCTAACCCCACCGCTCTTCCCTCGCCCGCTCTTCCCTCCCTTCCCCTACTCCCATCTTAAAGGCCGGTAACGCACTTGTGATTCTCGATTTGCAGGTACCCATGGGCAGCGGTAGTCACTTACTGTCAAGTGACCCGTCTGCTCGTTTACCATCTACACCATAAAAAAAGAAAATCCATCCGCATAAACGATATCCCTTTTCTTCTATTGCCTTCCCTTCTTACTTATCTACCCCTTTCAATATACTTCTTCCTATTTTCCCACATACCGTTTGACAGAACAAATTTAGTTGTAAAAAAGTGGTCCTTCGAGCCATACAGGTTTGAGTGTATGTAGATATGTATGTAATGTCTAACTATAGCATGTTGTTCTCTTTTTGTATGTACGTAACTACGAAACGGGTATATTCAGCGTGTTTTTTGTAAGTTTGAGCTACGCGGAAAAACTTACAAAAACCTCTTTCTGTTTATACTTATCACTATCACAATTCAAAAGCCAGTTCATCATAAAATTGCAAGATTAAGGATTTATAGTCATTAGCTTCATTTGGCGCTACGTTACACGTTACATACGTAGGTATTCTTTTTGTGCGGTACGGTGAATGACCTTAAACGTTCGGCGCCGTCAAGACCAGCTGATTGCATAAAATGTTGTTTGATTTCATTTCCGGTCAAAATAAACATTCACCCTTGCATAAATGCCCAAGAAGCTGAAAATTTACATGAACGTTAGGGATACCATTATTATGAAATTGTGAAAAGTCCCCATCGACCCCACATGTGCAAAAATTTTTATTCACGGTCAAAGTTCGCAAATATGGCTTTTTTGAGTTTTTTAGCCAAACGATAAGTTTTCCAATGACAGCTAAAGTTACTTGCCAATGGAAAAACCATGGTCGAAATTCGACCACTACGCGATCTCTAGTCATTAATAAAAAGGCTTATTTTGTTAGCTTATCCGGAACCATTGTAACTATTTGAAACTGTAATTCTGTAAATGTTAAGACCACCACAGTACATTTCTCAATTAATTATTTGTATTTTTATGTCACACATAGGTACTAATCTCATTTTAATCAATAGACAAAGTCTGAAAATAGCCAGTTGAAGATTTTAGCGAACGGATGCTAATTGAAGATCCGGCATGTAAGTTTTTTTTTAAATTTACATTTCATTTAGTTGTCCTTGAAAGTCCTCGTTTTGTTTAATTTCATTAAAAAAAACTGATGTTTTTAAGGTGATGCTGTTTTCTAAAACTGGAAAGGCTGTAAGTGACTTCTACTGGTCTGATAGATCTGAAATTAAGTACCCCGTTGCTTCAAATATAGGTATCAAAATAACTGGTGCTGGAGTATTATCTGGAATCAGCAGGATTCCCAACTCGTCTCAAACTTATACCCTAGGTATATTATTTGAGCTTATTGGAATAGTCTCAATTATTGGGTTATAGACAAAAGATGTATTTTTTTACTTTTCTGAGTCTCGTTTTTAAGTATTTTAATTTTTTTATTTATTCTTGTAAGTGTACAAGTTCTTAGCGAGCTGATATGGGTATGATTAACTGAGTACATTTCGCAAATGGTGTATATCGACCTCGGGTGGAAGGACACACAGATTTTTGTTTGAAGATAAAGTAATCACGAATATTACGATTTAGAATGGAGGAGATTTGCACGTGAGATATAAAGCGTTTATTTTTTAAATTTAATTATGTACGTACATACAAGGCCTCGCTTGTCTGAGAGGATTTGGAATCGGGGTGATCACGGAGGAGGTTATGAATTGATAGAAGCTGAGGGAATAATAATAATGTATATGGAACTGAGCTATCTACATTATAGATATTACAACTTTATTTAGGCTTCTGCCCGCTGAACCGCTTCTCCTGTGTTCTTTTTCTAAAGAATTTATACGTTTGAAAGTAACTATATAAAATATTCAAATATTACATTACCAGCCAGTTTTGATCGACACCCGAAATGGCCCGCAAGCCAGCAACAGATTTTCAGGACCAATTCCCTCTCGGGAGAAAACTTGTAAAATGCTTCAGAGAGTTGTATCATGAAGCCTGGTGAACGCCAGCTGCGGTTCCCGGGACGGTACGAGAGGGTGCTACACCTCAACCCCCCGACGGAACCGCAGCTGACGTTCACGAGGCTTCATGAAACAACTTTTTAAAGCAGTTTACGAAGTATCGCTCAAGAGGAAATGACTGACGAAATTTGTACCTGGCTCGTGGACTAAAAGAGGTTCGGGCGTCACAATACATACAAATTAGCTCGGGTTTTGTAAACCATACAAATCGCTTGTTCTGTAGTTAATAGAAGATTTTTTAGACATTGAGCTCAAGTGGTTTTTAGATTACATAACTGCATAGATGAGCGCTGTGATCTATATTTATGGTAGTTACCGAAGAGGGACCGAGAGAGAGTTGTCCTGTTCCCTGGCCTAAAATTTAGGAGACTGCTGCGTAACTGCTTAGCCTTAAAGTATTCTATTGAAATACTCGTGCTGGTTTCTTCCGGTGATAAAGATCACAACAGTTGCCTGCAGCTACGGAAAGAGGTTCCATATTATATGTATCAGAGTTATCGTCTCTGTAACCTTGAATTCCTATGATTTATGAGAGTGGTAATGGTTTTGGGATTGGTAACATTTATAATAATAATGAATGTTTATTTTGAGGTTAATTTGTGCAAATATTCGAGACGTTACCCACAAAGTCATAAATTGCAGGTTGTTGTTACGTAAATGACCCCTTTCACACTTACAACAAAACTCGACACGTAAATTTAATTGAACTTATAACAACAAATCACAAATAAATTCCAATTTTGAAAAAAATTCTAACGAGTATTAAATAAAAAAATTAAAATACCCCCGACTCAAAAATGCCATCAACGAATAGGAAAGAGCTGATGATCTTCGAACGGCTGAACAGATTTTTTTTGAGTTATAGCTAAGAACACTCTCGACCAAGTCACACCTTTGAAACAAAAATCTAAATCAGTTCTATCAAAGGTGTGTTTTATTTAATTTCATTAAAAAAAACATCAGTTGTTCAACAAAATCGGTTCATCCGTTTAAAATGACGTCACAGACAGATACATAGGTACACCAACATACAGGTACACACGGTAAAATTATCACAACCTTCCTTTTTCAAACACTAATATTCAACGTCTATATTCGATATTTAAAAAGCAGTTATTTAAAAATGAGTAAAATTTCAAAAACATTTCGAAATATAAATCGATTTCAAGGACCGTTGTACTCACGTTCGGAAGCGTTCGTCACGGGCCGCGATCATTCGGAACTTTGCTCCCTATGACTTATTCACTTAACTTGGATATATCTAGAAAGGCTTATTGCAAAAGCGGTTGCAAAACTTGCAACACGTTGCAATTCCGTCGTCATATCGTGTTCAAGTAGTCCTGGCTTGTGTATACCTTATAAATATCAGTTGAATTTGTTGTAATTTTACAGCACTCGCATACCATTGCAACTGCTATTAAAAGTATTGTGGAAATAAAGTGCAGTGTATGATTGCGAAATAGTGCTTAAAATCGATCATTAGAGTCTCTGGCACATTCGTCATTCGTCACGCTTTCTGCTGACGTGTCTGTCAAACGACGACTCAAAATAAGTTTATATAAAATTTGATAGTTTATGTAAATAAGCTGAAGACTTAAGAGGTTTATTTATTTTTTGCTTTTTAGTTATTTTCGTCGGTTTAATTTTTTGTTAAAAAGATTTTTATTACACGCTTTATATTAGCTTCACTTGTATGTTTGTTTGTATGTTTGTAACCAACTCCTTTGGGCGCGATTTTGACCCAATTTAAACGGTCAGATTTCATTCAAATTTTGCACACGTGTCGAAGACCGATGACACTGCAATAATTCGATTAAATTTTTAATTTTTTTTAGTTGAATCTTCTATAAAAGCGTGTTTTTTAGTTTTTTAAACTATAATTATTTCAGAATAAATACCTGAATAGGATAATTAGCACGAAGGTATTTGGCATTTCCTATGCCGATTAAGCTGCTAACAAAAATTTCCCTAAGTCAGATGATTAAAACTAACTTTTTAGGATATTTATAGAAATAAAAACTGTTGATAGACCATAGGGTATATCAAAAGTTTTTTTTTCAGAGACTTCCTTCTTAGGGTGTATACCTGGGTGCCTTGCAATAGACCCACTTGTGACGGAACTCTGATTTTAGCCGGTTCGTCGGTTCGATACCCGTGACCCACACAAATTAAAAAAATGGTGTATCAATCTAGGTCCATGATAAATGTTGAAAAAGATAGGTCATTGAAATAAAACGATTTTTCATGGATTCTATCGCGATTTATTTGGTGTTATTTTACTATCTATACTGATCCCGACGTTTCAGTTGCTTTCAGCAGCCATGGTCACGGGTAGACTAAGATGGTGGTCGTCTCATGTATCGAAGTGCAAAGTTATCTCAAAATACCCGAAGTTTGTTGATTATTGGTGTTACTATTTACGCAGAATGAGCTCAAAGTGTCTTGAAGCCTTGCTGTGTTTTGTATTTTCTTGGGTTTGAGTGAGTGAATAACCGGATCCCAAGCTGGTGGTACGTCCGTGAAAAATAGTTTTATTTCAATGTGTAACATTCGCGTAAACTTTCGACAATATCAAGATAGGTCATGTTTAGGTGAAACGTACAGTTTTTTTTTTAAGCTAGAGTACGCATTATCTTATTATATTTTATAGATTATCAAAAATGTGGTTTGCTAAAATAAGATAGACGATTGACAATCAAAATCAGTACCTATCTTTTTAGTAAACGTTAAAACGGTAGGTACATTTTTGTATGACATACCTAGGCATGACGTCACGCCTTACTGTTGGCAAATCATCCGCTTTTAATGTTAATTTGTCGATTATACCATGAATTACAAACTTTAAAGTAAAACTGCGCACCAATTTATCATGAGCATAGGCATCTACCCAGTTATGTATATCTACAAAAAATTTTGTATCACTTTTTAACCGATGAAAAAACGGAGGATGACAAGTCAACCGTTGTTTTTTTTTTTATGTATGACATGACACGGAATTTTACAAGGTATTCCGATGTTGATAATTATTTTTTTATTGGCAAGGGTATACTTCGAAGTTGGTCCCATTCAAATTTCAAATAACAAATTCAACCCTAAGGGTAGAAATATAGATGACGAATGTTTGTTCACCCATTGACTTTACACCGGTGACGCGATTTTGTTGATATTTAGCACACATGTGTAGTTCTAATGACACTACAACTTGACGGAGACTTGTACTGACCTGTGTTTGTTCTTATTAATTCATCCTAATGGAAAATGTAAACCTAATAAAAGATTGTGGAATATCTGATAAATAATTATAATTATATTTTAGCCACAAAAATTTGAAACAACTTTTTAACAAAGAATCAAACAGAAGAAAGAAACTTAAAAGCGAAAAATAAACTTGTTAGCCTTACTAAACTCCTCTTTTTTTTACGTGTGGAAACCCCCTCGGGTACCACCTCAACCTTACCATTCAACGAGGTGGTTATGTCGGAATCGAACCGACATCGACCGACACGGTGTTCCGTCACGGGTGTCTATGGTCGGGGCTCAGGTATAATCTAGGAAGGAACTCCCTGGACCCCCGATAGACTTGACCACCTGTCCACAAAGAAGGTAGTCTCGCAGTCGTGAGTAGGAGCCGTGAAAAATGTCCTTCTTTTTGCTAAATCTCTTGGGCTTTTTTTATATTGAGGACGATGATGCTGGCGGAACAAGTTTTGGAAGAGATTTTTTACAGTTTTCAGTAGCTTTTTAACATTCCCTGAATAGATTATGATTGGATATCTGGCAAAAATTAGTTTGACCTTAAGTTAAATTATAATTTTTATCAAATACATATTGAGACCAATCTCACCTACATTGCCATTGCTGTGACTTTAATCTACACGAATCAATAGCGGTGACCGACAAAAACATTGAGTATGGTACTTGGAGGGTACTAGGAACATTTGTAATTTCTTTTAACCTACATGTATTGGAGCATTTACGAATGTAATAAGTCCAATTTTCTCCTTAGCAAGAAAGAGTTCAAAGAGACCAAAGGCCGAAAGAAAAATACACCAATAGAAACCAAGATACTGAAGATTACCAGTGGAGACTCGAACGAACTTATTGAAGTCAATTTCTTAAATATACACACAATTTCTTAAACAACACTGTATTTATTTGAATACGGTTTGCTTTATGTAAGAAAAGTGATCCATCTCAGGCCAAGTCCCAGTCAACTACACATGAACGTCTGGAAAGAACTGGTAACTTACTGGTACACAGAGTGCTGATGAAATGATGAAAATCTAGTAATATTATCATCGCGATATCATGCAATTAAAAACTTGGACTGCATAGATATCTAAGATGTTTTATAGGTTGTCATTGATTGATATATCATAACCGAGTATAACTACAATTCAAAGTTTCGGTGCCAACTGTTCGCCTTGTGCAAGAATATCAATGCGATGCGCTGCGCTGACCTTGCAGCAATTTACGACGCACAACACCGATGTTTGCTCTATTGGCACATACAGGTGCATATTACAGGTGAACTTTAGTAGTAAGGAGGCAAATTAGGGCTTTGAAATGATTTTCATCCACCTGACAGCAGTAAGTTTTTTTATTATTTTTTACCAACCGTTTTAATCTGCTCAACAAACGAGAAATTTCTTTCTAAAACTAATTCTAAAGACACTGTGTCCTTTTTTATACTTACATTGCGGGCTTTACTATAAGGAGATGATTTAAAAATGTTGTAAAAGATTTGAACTCCAATAGTTTGTATGTAGTAAGGGTTTTAGAGTATTGTGTTTCAGATGAATGCATAATGAATCCTAAATCACGTCATTGTGTATTGTAAAAGTGTGAAAAACAAACCAATGATGTCACAACTATGCAACAAAATTACTATAAAACAAATCCTTTAATTTGATGAACGAACAAGTCTTTAAGTACATTGTATTTTACAAACAACACTTTAATTTTGCAGAATCAAGTAAGATAAGTAATGTCGGTTGCATAATGCTTAAGACGACGGCCTTGCGAAGCAATGGTTGGGGGTTTGAAACCCACCCAGTAAATTAGAGACATGAACTCTCTTCTATCACTGACATGAATTTACATAGATACACTTTATTTGTACACTAGTTTTACAATGGAAGTAACATAACATTTTCCAAATTTCACATTCCTCCGTTCGCGAAAATTGCTTAAAAAAGAGGGTACAACAAATTCTCTTCACATATTAATAAATAGAAGATGAGTTTTGTAATACAGAGCCGAACTAGTTTTTACTGCACATCACTTGACCTTACGGTGACAAACCTGTTGAAACTTGACACAAGACAGACATGATTTATGAAGGGACATGTTCATCTTTCTTCTTACAAGGCTCAACTATGGAAACTAATCTACTAATCTTGGAAACGGGCGGTTATAGATCGACATTGGCAGATCTGACCTATTTGCAACGCGGTATTATTAATTTTATTTTTAACTAGCAACCCGCCCTGACTTCGCACGGGTAGTAGAGACATCTTAAACAATCATCATCATATTTCAACCAATTTACACAAAATGTTAACAAATTATACACCTAAACCTTCCTCATGTATCACTCTGTCTATAGGTGAAAACCGCATGAAAATCCGTTCAGTAGTTTTTCAGTTTATCGCGAACAGACAGACAGATAGACGCGGCGGGGGACTTTGTTCTATAATGTGTAGTAATTTAGTGATGATAATGAAATCAAAGCTACCCTTAAAACTGAAAAAGAAAGTCATGTGGCAGATGGAAGGTGGACACAATTACTTACGAATTGGTCGGGACCAAGTGGCAAGAGAGCTAGAGAACGACCAAGAGAATGTTCGGAGGATAATGTAAAAAAGATTGTTGGAAATGACTGGAAAATGATAGCAAAGACAAGGACCACCTGGAAACTGTTGGGCCTTAACTGTGTGACTGTTAATATATATTAGTGTATTTTTTTTTACCATGTCTGTTAAGGAAATAAAAGGTTTTATTATTATTTATTTTGATACATTATTTGTTTTACTTTTCACAAAGCAACCTATTGTTGCGGTGAATTTTATGAAATAAAGATATTTGACTTTGACTAATGCCGCGTTCCTATAATGTAGAAACGAATCGTTTTGCTTACGGACGGTAAAATTTTCGTTGAACACTCAACAAAACTTTACCGTCCGTAAGCCAAACGAATCGTTTCTTGATTATAGGAACGCGGCATTAATGAATATAATGAAGCTGAAGAATTTTTTACGCTTTCCCCCGCAGTTTTAACTGCGTTTATGGTCACTGCTCCGCTCGTAAGGGTTGCAGGGTCGCATCCGTGATGATACATAGCCGATAATCTTCCTAACCTTCCAATTAATACTGTTCTCCGATACAAAAATAATTATTCAAATCTGACTGATGATTCTAGAGATAAGACCGTTTAAACAAACAAACAAAAAACTCTATAGCTTTGTTTTCTATATATTAATACGTGAAGACAATTATTTGTCTGTTTTTTAAGCAAATATTGCGCGCGAAAGAAAGAAAGTGATATTTGGAATACCTAAAGATTATATGAAAAAAAAAAAATACAAAACGGCTACATATAGGTGTCCAGTATATTTTTTGACCTGTCATGGTACAAGTCTATACCGTGAGAGGTCTAGTTATACCGGTTCATGAAATTTCGACGACGATGTCTGGTATAATATATTATGTGAGCTAACATCTGACGGACGTTATATATTATATACTATAATTATATGATTATTTATAATTGGTACCCCAAATGTTACTCCGGATGCGTTGATGTAGATCATCAAACCATCCGGGGCAACTTTTTTTAAAGGAAACACCCTTCGTGCTGTCACCACCACCGGGGTTTTAGGTGCGGCGGTGCATCGGAAGCGACTCGACTAAAACCACACGGTGTGTCATACTGCGCCTTAAATAAGAGGGGGTCCGGGAATAGCCTCCTAGCGCCTATACATGCCCGCAAACGCATCTGGGGTAACATTACTTAACTACACAACTACTAAATCGCTACTAGTAAAATATTCCCTTCATTTCGCTATAAGTACAAAACATAATATATGAAGGACGTATTATATTCAAGTACAACATAATTTTCAGTTCTACCATTAAATATGTTGCAATAAGCCACTCTACTACAATGTTGTCAAGATATTATAACCTTGAATTAACGTAAGCGTGCCTGAAGTTGAAATTTATCTTGCCAATAAACTAAGTGTTATGAAGGCAATGTTGACTAACGCTTAAGAGGGTTGAAAACCGTCGCAAATATTCTTGTCCTAATAAATGGTCAAACTTTCATAGAAACGTTTTTGTTAACTTTGAAAAGGTGTAATGAATAAAATATAAAACTTGAATAAACTTTTATCGCATGATGTTATTAAGTATCTATATAAGAAGAGCTCCAAGAAGAAAAATATTTTTAGGTCAAATATTCAAACTTATATGTCGATATTAGTAATAACAAAGATGGGAAAATATTAGTTTAGTAACAATTGTAAAACTTTTTGAACAATCGAGACATTTTGTTTTCAATAACGAGGCTTCCTGTCCAGTGTCCTGATGACACCACAATTTGTTAAAAATTTTAAATTAATATTTAATACTAAAAAAAAAATTTTGTGTGATGTACTGTTTCAAGCGGCGTTGCACTCATACTGTAACGGCCGCGGAGACCTATTTTCGGCGTTGAATAAAAATTATAAAGAACTAGCGGCCCGGTACGTGCTTCGCTACGTACGAAGTGAAATTTTGACAGCAAAATCCCCATTAACAAAATGATTCGCCATTTATTGAATTCATTTGTTACAAAAAATGTGATAAATGAAGAACCGCTCGACCGATTTTGTGTAAACTTTACATAGACCATCTACTAAATAGTCTGAACAAAGCCTAAACATTTGGTTTGGATAGGTGAGCCCGTTCTTGAGTTATAAAATTACAACGAAAAGTGGCATTGATTTTTATATATATTGATGGAGATAGAATTCCGAGAGTTTTTATTGATAATTTCCTCTTCTTTAAGGATCTTTTTGTCAAAAATATAAAAATATAAACAGCTTTTGAGTTTTTAACGGGAAACTGAACATCTTTTTTTTCATATTATTTTGTACAATTGCAATTTTTTATGTGCTAATAAATGCTCAAGATACCTTTTTCTAGACCTCATTTCAGGACCGGGAACAAGAATTAACACGTTTTTTAACTTGTTGACTGGACTAATAGTAGTAGGATGGTACCACCGCTGATGTAGTAAGCCAATAAATAAGAGAGGATGCCACTGCCCTAGTCAATGTGACTTAGAAGTTTTATTTATTCTAAAGGTGTATAGTGTTTTGATTTCCATGGAAAACGTTTAAATATACGTAAACACGAACATAGACCATTCATAATACAGTAGTTTGCATTCACATTCCATTCTCAGAAAACACCATGTTACAGTACTGGTTACGATTCTTGACCACTAATGTAATTCTCATTTACGTGTGTGGTGGTGTGACACATATACCATCTAAATCATCGATACTAACTGGTGAAATGTCATTTATGTGGCGGTCCACATCACTACCAGAAATCTATTGTACCACTGTGCTACTTAAGCCGGTACTTAAGTAGCACAGTGGTACAGTAGATTTCTGCTTCCAATGGGAAAACACTATGGTGCTTGCATAGTATATTATTACGTCTGGTTTCTTTGGAATTTTTGGTTTTATAATACAATAGATTTATAATCACTATCAAACAGCCAAATTTAAGTAAAATAAATGAATAGAAAAAAAAACATTTTAAGACGAGCTTTTATTATATATTTATTTTTGTTTTATTTATTCGTTTATTTATTGTTATCCAAACTAAACGTGTATGCAGCATTTCAGCATAATCGGTTAAGGATAACTGCTTTAAAATTTATTTGCAAGATTTGACCCTAACAACCATACATACAAAGCAAACATTGCAAATTAAATAAAAGCTTGTAAAAAAAGAAACAATACACAGCTAACACAAACACATAACATAGATATGTACAAAATAGAGAATAAATTTTGGTAATAAAAATAAAATACCGACGTACCTACCTAATTGAACTAGAGTATTCAAGTTATAACACACCTACTGTAGTAGCATCTAAGCCATTCAAAGTTATCAGTACATAACATTAATTGTGCGGCGGGTATCTGCTCTCTTCTGGGTCAAGGTTGATTGTACATGCGAACATAATTTTGCTTTGCGTCCATTCGTCCGTAAGTTTCGTCACGGTGACATACCACAAGGCTTTTGACTATGATGTAAGTATTTGTTCAAAGTATAGCACATGGATTTAAAACTCGAATCACTTGAGTCTCTCTTACTCAAGTGATTCGAGTTTTAAATCCATGTGCTATACTTATTTAGGATTTATTCAAATTTGTAGTAGGTTCGAGTTTGGTATATGCGTAAAAAGTATATTATAATAATAACTTTAGACACCTCTGATCCCAAAATGGGTTTAGCCTGTACTATAGTAACCAGACTTTTGATACGCATACTTATTATACATTTACAAATACATTACATTTACATATACATATAGAACAAATCCGTGGCTGGCGTGAACACATTGACATGTCGACTTGCATGTTTTTTTTTTTGGCGTAATACCTCCTACGCATTAGGAATTCATATGAAAAAGAATTACAGTTTCAAACATACAGAAATTTTGGAGAAATCGACTTTTGAAACATTTGACATTTCGCATTTTAACGTGTCTAACTTGACAAAACCTCATGTCAAATTAGCGATTTACATGATTTTGTGAATGAACATTGATATTTTCTTATATCAACTTACACTCGGTCACCAAAAAAATAATCATTACTTGAAATCTCAACATATACATATAACCTCGAAACTTAAAAATAGCCACCCTGAAAAATAGCAATTTTAGACATGTCAACATATTCACGCCAGCCACGGAAATGATCGTGCTCATCACACAATTATTCTTCCTGGGTGGGAATTGAACCCACGGCCTCTGGCTCAGCAGGCAGGATCACTAAGGGCAACAGGCTCGTATTCATACTTATTCAAGAGATTTCAGGAACTAGCTTCGAGTTTCCTCATATTTTTTGGTCACACCAAGGCTTTGAACAGCCGCCTTCACACTTACTCTACAATAAACAATTTAAAAAAAAGTTGAACCGACTTCAAAACGCACTAAGACAGGGTACTGAAAAGGGAAAAAAAATCGATTTCAAACTTAATTGAAAAGACTACATGTATACCCACTACTACTGCATATGCCAACAACTCGACTAGAGTTGTTTCTAAATGTGATATAGCCTATGTCACCCGGAGATAGTGTAGCTTCCCAACAGTAAAAGAATTTTTCAAATCGGTTCAGTAGTTTCGGAGCCTATTCAATGCAAACAATCAAATCTTTCCTCTTTATAATATTAGTATAGATTAGTTTAGATTATATTAAAGTGATGATTACTATAGGTAACTCTTACTATTAAATATACAGTAAGACCTTGTACTTGTAAACATTATGGTGCAATAAATATTTTGAATTTGAATGTCCCGGAGGCCAGATTTTTTTTTTATATAAAATCTTTTTATAAAATAATCCCCACGTACGACGCGACGGCCGGACCGAATGATAGACGCGCGCGTAATTATTTTGTCGCGTGAATATTTTTATATTGCGATATCTTCTAAGATATTTGTTTAAACTATATAGAGTTAAGGGAACAAGTATTTTATATTAAATTTCCGTTCTAACAAATATATTTATTTAGATATAAATTAATACCATATGGGTTAAATAAGCTTCGCAAAAAAACATTCTTTTTAATCTAAAATTTTAATAGTAAAAGCAGTTATGGTGATTTATCCGTCGGAGATAGGCATATGCTATCGCAATTTTTTTTATAGGTATTGAAATGTTCTTTAATATTGTAGTACATTGTTTTGTTCTATCATCAATAGTTTTCGCAGCGCATGCGATGAGAGACATTTAATGACAAAAAAATTTATGCCTTGGGTCACGCTATTCAAGTTTTAGTAGGGACCCCTAATTATTTCTGTAAATAAATATAGCCTATGTTACTCGGTGAAGATGTAGCCTTCTAACGGAGAAAGAATTTTTAAAATCGGTGGAGTAGTTTTTGAGTTAAATCGTAACAAACAAACAAACAAACAAATAAACAAACAAATCTTTCCTCTTTATAATATTAGTATAGATATAGATATAGATTTACTAATAACTCTGTATTAATGTTATATAATAATATGTGGGATCCTCAGACATCCTCCGCATAGACTCTGCGTAAATGGCGCTTGTGTTCCTTCCCTGTGAATTTATTATAGAGGGCGCTCTAAGCATCTGTATTAATGACTGACGATGCGACATAAAATATGTATTATTTAATAGTTTTTCAGTAATTTTCCGCAGTAGCGAACGAGCATAGATTCCAATACTTTTACCAGTAACAGTTTTAAAGTAAGATTTTAAACACGAACAGGTAACAAATAAAGAATACACGCAGAATTAACAAAAAACATCTATTGACCAAACAAATAATAGGCCCTATGGGGATCGGTCACTCGACGTTGTAAACATCGTTAACAGCACGAGCTACCAAAAAAAACCTCTACAAGATTTATAAAGTCTTAAGGCGGGGTTACACAGTGCGAGCTGCTGACTTGACAGTAGACAGCTACTGCACCCGTGTACTCGCATTCCAAAAAAAATCTCTACAAGATTTATAAAGTCTTAAGGCGGGGTTACATAGTGCGAGCTGCTGACTTGACAGTAGACAGCTACTGCACCCGTGTACTCGCATTCCAGTAGCTCGACTCGCCTCACCCGGTCACACAAGTGCGAGCTGCTGGTGTGAAAGTGGACAGCTACTGCACCTGTGCACTCGCATATTAAGTCCGAGTTCTCGTGTGACATGTCTCGTGTAATGTTATTAGAACTCACACGACTACTCATGGTTCATATTCATATCATAATAAAAGCGGTTACAAAGATTCTTTGCACTGAAATACTTCCGAGCTGAAAATGGTGACCAAAAATAAGAAAAAAAACAGTATTTGGGTCAGAAATTGAATGCTAAGGAAAGGGGCAACGAATTTTATTTTTTGAAGAACTAAGTAATGACGATATCAACCGAGAATATAAATACAAACCCCGCTGACCAGAATTCACCCGTCGTGGTAAGGAGGGTACAAGCAACTGTCCGTACGCAAAGATGTGTGAGTTGACGTCCGAGTCACGTGCGAGTTGCTACTTGTGACGTGTTGGGGGAAGACGAGTGGCGAGTAAATTAAAATAAAAAAATTGTAGTAACTCGGATGCGAGCTACTGACTGACTTGCACATGAGAGTAACTCGTATGATACGGTCACACAGTCCGAGTACCGCAGTAACTGACTAGGCCAGCTCGCACGATAGCTCGCACTGTGTAACCTCGGCATTAGAAGCAGTATGAACTACTAAACTTGTTCTTTTAGTAACTTATGATACGCTTAGAAGATAACTACCTTAGATAAAGTTAGTACTTGCTTATAGTTTTCCATTGGCGTGACTCGCGTACTACTGAGATAAACACTTTATAGGTACATAATCGTATGTACGTAACGCTTGATTCTACGCTGTGAACTCTCATCGCGTAAGATACTCAGACATCAACAGCGGTTAGCAGTGAAGCGTGTAAAAGCCTTACTTTTAAACTAATATTTTAAATGTAAAGGTAACTCTGTCTGTCGTCGTTCTGTTAGGTTTGCACGCCTAAAATGCTAAACCAATTTTGATGACGCTTGATAGGTATAGAGATAGACAGGATCTTGGATCTTCTCCAAGATCCCGTCTATCATCTACATGGATGACCAATTATTTCTCAAGTTTAGGATGTAAAAAATCATTATATTCTCCATAAGTTTAGTATGAAATAAAGAATGTTTCTCAGTTAACTAATAAATGAAAATAAAATAAAAAAAAAGTTAATAAAAATGAAATCATCCAGATTTTATTTTTTTCTATATATGTATCTAAGGTTGAAAATCGCAGGACACATTTTAGTCTGTATATTGCAAAATGATACACATTTACTCTGTTAACAAGAACAGCTGCAATTAAACCAACAAAATGCAAAGCCATTGTTTAATTCAGTACATACTCGGAGGTCTCATTATAATGCCGTGAGATTTTAGTATACAATCAGACATTTAAATAACTTAATTAGACAATTTAAAATAGACACGAAGTACAAGTGCACGGAAATAACTTTTGAGTATGTCAAAATTAGTCACAATTATGATTATGTCCTGTCTGTCTTGTAAACTGATGTTATGTTTTTTATGTCGTTTTAAATAGTTACCTATTTTAATGATTCATGTTTATTTCTTGTAAATATTTAAACAACAATCTTTTTTATTATAAGGTTTAAAGTTCTCATTAGAACATACATATATGTGTGCCAAGTTTTCAAAAATCAGTGGGTGAATAAAAATTTATCCCCTATTTTTCTACCCTTTGGATTCAAATTCTTTTTTCAAATTTAAATGGCAATAACATCGAAGTAAACACGATCCATTCACAAAATAATTTTTGAAGTCGGAATGCCCTGTAGAAATTTATGTCATGTCAGACATAATACACAGGTTGACTTGATAAACTCCTCAGTTTTTTTCGTCGCTTACAAAGTAAATTTTTATATTCTTTCTTTTTTATGGTATAGGGGGTAAACGAGCAGACGGGTCACCTGTTGGTAAATGATTATTGCCGCCCATGAGCACCTGCAACTCGAGAGTCACAAGTGCGTTGCCGGCCTTTAAGGAGTAGGGGAAGGGGGGAATAGAGGGTAAGGAGGGGAGAGAGGAAGAGGGAAGTTATAGTATTCTTTTTTAATCATATTTCAAGGACCGTGGGATCAGTGATAATTTTGTCTTGTAAATAAACTTTTGAAATACAAAGGTGGTGATACGTGATTTGGATCCGTCCTCCTAGGGTAGTACTTCTAGCCTCTACAGAAGAAAGCACGTAATCAGCTGCATTAGTGTAGCAATTATGCTTTTAAGCAGGATAGAACAGAATACCATGGGACTCGTTACCACGCCTATATGCCCCAATATAAACTTGGTAACTTGGTGCAGATAATCCCTTACCATCAAGCAGGTGGTGTGCTAGTTTCCCAACAGATTTAATTATGTATTTACAGGGGAATTAACACGATCACGAAAAGGTATTACATACCTCTGAATTGCCTGACGTTTCGACCAGGTTGCATCCATCGTCGAGATCGTGAGGTAGAAGGTTCTTCATCCATCCGCACATTTTCGATATTTTTATTATACCATCACATACCATACTAACAGTGTCCCGAAACCAATGTGTTCCTATTCTGGTGTTCACCCGACTGCGGATAAAAGCGAGGTGGCATGTTTTTTTATCACTAGATTATACGCTGTAGATAATTTGAAACGATCTTCCTGATTGACAGTTTTGTGTTTTTTAATTTCACCCGCTTCACGTACAACTTTTGTGAAACCGTGAAACTCAATCCAGTTATTGGTGCCCGCTTTGAGTGCATGTTCTGCAATCGCTGATTTGCTAATCTGTCGGTTCTTTACATCAGCGATATGTTCTTTGAACCTTTCAGCAATAGTCCGCTTTGTTTGGGCAATGTAGGAACTACCGCCGCTGCAGTTTATTTTGTAGACACCTGGAGTTTGTAACGGCAAGACGTCCTTCGGTGTACCCACGATGTTGTGAACCTTTATGCCTGGTGTGTACCAACACTGTCGGAATGGAGTATTTCTTTAACACGGAGCCGATCTTATCTGTTACTGCTTTGACATTATGACATGGAGGCTCGTTGTCTGTTCACATCCGGATGCTTGCGTCTCATTGCCGGTTGCTTTCGTGCTCCATTCACGTGATATCTGATTCTTTTGAGTACCTCCTGAACATGATCCAGCTATCGCTCCAAATGTTGAGGGTCACAAAGAACGTATACTCAGTTTTTGAGTGAAGTCATAACAGATTGCAAATGTCGGGGATGATGATGAGACGTGGCGTGTAGGTACCTATCCGCATGAGTAGGCTTGCGGTACACACAGTGCGACAAGGACCCATCTGATCTCGCGGTTACTTTGACATCTAAAAATGACAACGACCGATCTTGGGGTGAATAGAGCTGAGATGTTGTAAATATTGATCTACTTCCTGTTTATTCCCTTTGACGATACTAAAGATGTCATCCACGAATCGCTTCTAAAGCCTAACCGTCTTCGGGCTGAGACTCAACGCCTTCTCTTCAAAATGTTCCATCCAGATGTTGGCAAGTACAGGGACTACAGGGCTACCGATTGCGACACCGATACCTTTTCGTGATCGCGTTAATTCCAGTGTAAATACATAATTATATCATGGAAAGCGAAAGTTTCAACGTTAGTATTGCCAACAGATTTTTGTTAAAAATAGTCTTTTGATACAAACCTTATCCTTCGTAAGATTTCAGACGTTTTCAAGTCGTGGTCCCACAACAAGACTATGAAAATTTCCTCTAATTCTAAGATAAATAATTAAATATTTATTTTGCGCAAAAATTATGCTGACAAGTGCGCAATATAAGCACCAAGACCCCACACTTTGTTTCACGGCCTCCCAGAGCAAATATTGCGGGCTCACTTACGAAATTGTACAACGATTCGACGTTAAAATATGTACGAATATTTCTTTTTATGTACCCACTTCTGTAAATCTATGTGCGTATAAACAGACAGACAGCCGGACATAACATGACAGATATGGGAGACGTGTATTAATATCTAGTTTCACCAGTTATTTAAAAAAAAAAAGATATCTGGCTTACCGGGAACGTTTTGAATTCCTGCTGCTATTGAGACTTTGATAAATAGAAGAAAGTGAAGAAAAAGTTAAAAAAAATTCCAACCCGGGAATAGACGTCACGATAGCACACAAGCATGAAAGTTAGCTGGCAACTTAGCATGTATGCCACCTGTCTAAGTAGGCAGTCATTTCTATTACTACATGATTTTTTTCGTAATTTGTTTTTGATGATTCTTTCGACAGGAAAATGTAAAACAATTATTCTTTATCACTGAAGTTACAGAGCCACTGAAACTGGTTAAATATCTCCACTAACATTACTACACTACAATAATAACATTGGTACTGGCTTAAGATCAGGTAATTCATGGTTATAATAATATTATAATTTCAACAGTAACTCTGTCTGTCTGTCTTTTACGTTTTCAGCCTTAAACCACTAAACCAATCTTAATGAATTTTGGAGAAAGACAAAGAGCTACTTTTTATCGCGAAAAAATCCTTTAAGGGAGTGAAAGTTTGTATCGGACCAATCATTTCCCAAGTTTAAGGTTGTCATAAAACACCTGGACTATACGGAGTAGGATTTATAATTAAGAAAAGTCTCAAATCAAATATAATAAACTTTATTGGAAAATCAGAACGAGTAGCCTTGTTACAATTAAAATTTGATCAAATTAATATATCAATAATTCAAGCCTATGCTCCAACAGGGGGCTCAAGTGAAGAGGAATTATGTAAATTTTATAAAGATAAGTATAAGTAAAGCTCATGAATAAGTTGACAAAATAGTCCTCGTAATCGGAGATTTCAATGCTAAGATTGGAAGACTAAAAAAATCCGAGACACTGCTAATGGGGAAATATGGATACGGAAATAGAAATGAAAGAGGAACGCGAATGATCCAATATGCCTATGAAAATAGACTATTAATTATGAACACATATTTTAGAAAAAAAGAAAATCGCAGGTGGACTTGGATCTCCCCAGATCAAAAAACTAAAAATGAAATCTATTTCATAATGAGCAACAAACCAAGTAGAATGACAAACGTAGAAATACTAAATCAAGTAAAATTCCAATCAGACCACAGACTGGTAAAAGCTACTTTTAAATTGAGTACAGCCAAAAGAACAGGTAGACCTTCAACTCTATTCCTAAGTCCCTAAAAAATGATGAGGAAGCCAAATGTTATGTTGATAACCTGAAACTCAACATTAACAAACTTAATACTCTAAACGAAACACAAGACATACAAAGTTAATTCAATGAATTTGAAGAAAATATAAAAAACAGCCTAAAGACAAAACAAAAAGAAGACAAAAGTAGAAAGAAGCACAACAAAGTTCTGACGAAAACTACTATAGATCTAATAAATGAAAGAACTACACTAATAACTACCATGAAAAAGACTAAAGAAATGAAAGAAAACCTTAAAGAATTGTTTAAAAAGACAAATAAAGCTATAAAGATAGACTACAACAATTACAGGAAAAGAATTATAGAAAAGAATCTTAATACTTACAGGAGCTCAAAACGAGCCTACAAGGAATTAAATACACACAAAAACTGGATACAAAAATTGGAAGGGAAGAAAATGACAAGAAACAGGCAGGAAGTACTTAGTAACGCCACAGAATTCTATAAAACCCTTTACAGCAAACCACCTGAAGGTACGAGTGGAAAACAAGACGAAGATATAATCATAACGGAACCAAACCACAACATAGAACTAATAAATGAAAAAGAAGTTATATCACATATAAAAAAATTTAAATACGACAAGAGCCCTAGACCCGATAACATTAGTAATGAAGCACTGAAGATAGGAGCACCTATTTTCGTGACACATCTTACAGAACTTTTTAATATGGTGCTTAAAACGGAAACAGTACCTACGCAGTGGTGCCAATCGGACATAATACTTATCTATAAAAAGGGTAACCCGTTAGACATCGGGAATTATAGGCCAATCAGCTTATTATCAAGTATTTATAAACTGTTTGCATCTATCCTACAGAGTCGCATTACTGAACAAATCGATAAAAATCAACCGATTGAACAGGCAGGATTTCGGACGGGCTTTTCAACACATGACCACATACATGCAATAGAACAATTGTTGGAGAAATTCACAGAATTTAATTACCCATTGTATATGGCATTTGTGGATTACTCAAAGGCTTTTGACAGTATAACTCATAATTCTATTTGGAAAACACTAAAAGCAAGCAATATAAATAATACATTTATAAATATTCTAATAAACATATACTCAAAAAGTAAAAGTCAAGTAAAATTAGAAAGAAGAGGTGAAGAAATTGAAATAGGCAGAGGAGTAAGACAGGGAGACCCTTTATCGCCTAAACTGTTTATAGCAGTACTAGAGGGTATCTTCCAACAGATCGACTGGAAAAACAAAGGTATCTGCGTAATGGATCAACATCTGACACATTTAAGGTTTGCAGACGACATTGTGCTTTTAGCTAAAACATCAAAAGAATTAGAGAACATGATACAAACCTTGAATAGTGAGAGCAAAAAGATTGGTCTGGACATGAACCCAAGCAAAACTAAAGCTATGACTAACAACTATAAAAAAACAATATTTGTAAATGGAAAAGAAATAGAATATGTAAACGAATACGTCTATTTTGGTAAACAAGTCTCGTTCAGTACAAACAGGAACGAAGAAGAAGTGGATCGAAGAGTTACCATTGCATGGAATAAGTTTTGGGCACAAAAAGAAATTTGAAAAGGAGACTACAGCTTAGATCAAAAAAAGATTATAATAGATACGTGCATATTTCCAAGCCTAACATACAGCAGTCAAACGTGGGTTTATACAAATAAAATAAAAAACAAACTAATTAAATCTTAAAAATAAAGAAAATTCAAAAAATTAGGAGCGAAAATACAAGGAAGAAAACTAAATTAACAGATGCTCTGGAATACGCTTTGAAGCAAAAATGGCAATGGGCTGGATATATCTGTAGAGTAAAGGACAAAAGATGGACGCTGCAAGCGACAAAGTGGAAGGGACCGCTAGGGAAAAGACACGTCGGAAGACCAAAGAAACGATGGGCTGAAGATATAGTGGAGATCGCGGGAAACGGATGGATGGAGATAGGCCAGGACAGAGATAGAATGAGAAAAATGGAGGAGGCTTTTACCCGTAAGGGATCCGAAATAAAGTCTTGATTAGAAATAAAAGAACTTCATAGCACTACTAACAATATTAATACACATATGTAATGTAAACTTTTTTCAGAATAAATAAAGCTTTATTATTATATATTATAAAGTTGTCATAATCATAATATGTATATATTTACTAGAGATCGCGTAGTGGTTGAATTTCGGCCATAATTCATTTCATTGGAAGTACCTTGAACTGTCATTGTATAGACTTACGTGCCATGACAGTTCAACATATATACTGGATGAGTATAGCTTGATGATACCGTTTTCAAGTAATTTTTCAATTACAAATTGAAAAATTACTTTACTAATACATATTGTTTAAAAATTGTAGCTTTCTGCACTTCTGCTTCATATAAACAAAAAGTATTTCTAATTCTACGAGCCTGCGTTCCTGATTTAAAAAAAAAATGCGTGCAAAGAAATCTCTTCACGTATTAATTTATAGATATACTTTTGGTAAAAAATAAAGGTTTTTCTGTGTTTATGATCATGATGAATTGCATGGAGATTGATCAAAATTTGGCAAAAAATAGACTACTTAAAATATTTAATTAGAAGAAAATTGTGTAAGTATGCAAAAACTATTGAAACGGTTATTATGTAAACTACTTATATGATAATAAAATATTTAAAAATTTACATGAGTGTTTACAAAGTTCAATAAACTATCTTAGACTATGGCCAATTCTAGTATTGTGGGACAAAATATGTCTATGGTTTATTCAAATTTGATAGATGACTGACTGACTGACCTGACAATTTAAAAATACCTACAATGGGTTTACTTGAAATAAATAATTTTGATTTTGATTAAGTCATTCAGTTAAAACTATGAATGATAAATCAAACCATCACGATGAACAATCATTACTCGGAAATTGCTTTGAATTTAAACCTTCCACGTTTTGCTACTGATAGCTTATTACATAATCGTGAATCACTAGTACTAAGACAACTGCAATTACGATTGCAGTTCTCTTACCTATAAGTAGATATTCGTCTTCGAATCAATGATACATCAAGTTTTCAAAACCTGAATAAGATTGCGCAAGACATCATTTAAAAAAGGGCCAATTTACTTGGCTTTCCCAATGCGGTATCTCCACCTTATATATACATGGACTCAGGACAGGACTTAACCAATATCATTATTGACTGGCCTGTTGGTCTAGTGGTTAGTGATGGAGCCAGAGGTCGAGAGTTCGATTCTCACCCTGAACAAATAGTTGTGTGATGAGCATGATATTGTGTTTTGTGTCTGGGTGTAATTTTTTTTATGTTTAATATGTATGTATTTAAAAATAAATAAGTTTGTTTGTTTATCAGCACTCTGGTTACCATAGTATCGGCTTTGCCTAGTTTGGGATCAGACGGCCGTGTGAGATGTATCAAGTTATTATTATTATTATTCTCTTTATTAACATCTATAAAACATATAAATATTTTTTTTAATACATTATAATATTTAAAAAAATTAAATTTAAAAAATAGTGTCCCACCGGTATCGGGTACAGGGACCAAGCTACCGGTGGTTAGGGTTCCAGAGACAGAAACCTTCTCACAATACGTGCCGTATCAAGAAGGACCGCCTTCTGCATCAGGCCCTTAATCCAGCTGCCTAACGTGAGCCTCTGAAGATGTTGGTCAAGGCTCTTCGTAATCAACCTATGGGCTGATATGACTATCGGCACAATGATTGCCAAATCCACATCCCACATGCCGACCACCGCATGGGCCAAATCCAAATACTTCATTTGTTTTTCTTTTTTAGCCCAGATTGTCGTCATGGGGAATGGTGATATCAACTCGGCGCCTTAATCAGTCTATTACCACTATATCAGGCTTATTGGCAACAATAGTCCTGGGTGTGAAAATAGACCGATACCAGTATAATGTTAAAAAAAATGTTACACGACGTTTTCAAGAACTGGGTCGGGTCGGTCATACCTGTAGTACGGTAACTCGACAGTCTTAAGGTTATATTTAAGAGCAAGTTGCTGATGGATTATCCTGGCCACTTGGTTTTGTCTATGCAAGTGCTCGCCGTTGGTAAGACGAGAGCAACCAAAAATTATATGCCTGAGGGTTTCTCACAGATGCTGGCGTATCCAGGACACAGATGCTAATAAATCTACATCGGGCCCGCTTAAGGCCGATAAAAACGTCCATGCCGCTCCTTGCTCTTCTATATCTCCTCACGATCTCTTCTCTTTTCAGTTGCCGATGGGCTATGCTGGCTATCTGGTTATGTCTATGAAAGTAGGTACTCGCCGTTGGCAAAACGAGAACAACGGGAAATTATATGCCTGAGGTTTTCTCCGGGACGATAACATGCCCGACAAATGTCAATTGTGCCGTCCTACAAGATATGTCTCCGATAGTTGTTCATCATAACAACTTCATCAATAATTGCACAGATAAAACCTTCAGTTTCTCCAAAGAGGTCACCGAAACGTAGCCAGGACACAGATGATAATAGATCTACTTCGTGCCCATTTAAGGCCCGATAAAAACGTCCATGCAGCTTTTTGCCTTTCCATATCTCCCTACAATCTATAATATTGAGTACTGCAGGTTTGCGGCAGTTCTCTCTACCTAGAGCAAGCGGAGTGAGTTCGTTGTCAATTGCCACAACATCCCGATGCTCCTCCACGTTAACAGGGAGGACGTAATCTGTAAGATTGTCTACCTCGCGGCTATGTAGTGTCCTGGCAATTAAAAAAACCACCACCCCCACATTACCGCGGGATATACAATATCATTACGGATGAACGTGGGTGGTGCATTCGGTACGCGGTTAGCAATGTACAGACTCTTCTATCCCGGGCATCAAGTTCTGTCTGAGTCCATCTAAGTATGCCAAAGGAGTTGTTAGGACTGGTATGACCCAATCATTATAGGCCCACGCCTTTTTACCACCAAACAAAATTATTAAATTAATACTTTTTTCAGGCGGCCAAAGAAGCGTTCCTGTAACGATTGCTTCATAGTCAATTCATTTAAACCTAACGCCTGTGACATTCCTAGATACTTGTAAGTTTCGTTCGCGGAAAGACATCTAAGGTGTGTAGAATCTGAGAGTCCCCTTCAGGTTCCATAATCTTATCCACACCAAATTCCATCCTGATACATTTACTAAATTAAAAGTTTTCAGTTGCCTCTAGTAATTTTATCAGTTGGAAATTGCTGCAGGTAAAAAGTTTCAAATCATATGCATCATTTGAAATTTTTGGAAAAGGATGTGGGATATAACCTGACCTTCTCTCCGCAAACGATATCCTAGTCCTGAACCCTCCAAAATAGTGCTGAGGGGATTCAAAGCTAGGCAGAACCACAAGGGACCCAAACTGTCACTCTAAAATATACCCCGCCTGATCTTTATATACTCGCCGTCACCCTGAGATTGTCGACATCCTGGATAGCAAAGATACGTTCTCCATTGCTGCATACACACAGGTAAGAAAGTGCATAGAGTTGTATCAATCTTATACAACTCCATCACATCACCCTCAGGAGCCACGTATGCGACACAGAGTCATAGGCTTTCTTATAATCTATCCAACATGTTGCCAGATCTTTTCAGTTACTACGAACTGTTGGTTAATGGTCGTGTCAATAATAAGGAGCTCTTTAGTGCCACGTGCCCCACTTCTACATCCATTCTGAGAGTAAGACATAACAGAGTTGTTGGTAACATGAGATGTTATCTTCATTCTCAGAATGGACGTGAGTAATTTATTATTATTATTATTAACAGGACAGAACGTGTACGTGTGAATGACGGTTGTCTCAGACTTATTACGCAAACATTTTACACATCTCCTAACTGTGACTTGTAGACCGTTCGAGTTGTTTACATCTATTCAAATCTGGTGTAATAAATAGAAAAACCCATCAAAAACATAAATGTGAAAACGGGAGCCAAGTTCAATATTAAGAATATACGTGGTTATCATATACGCATGTGACTACATAGTACTGTTACTATGTTGTCACTTGCGGATAAAATAAAGAAGATAAGTTGTTTAGCCAATTATAAGAAAACTAGCTAAGTCAAATCTTCAGGATTATCTAAAGAGCTTGGCAATCATTTAGATCTGAATTATTTTTTTGGCGTAGTTGATAACTACGTCAAAATACCTTACTCTTCTAAACAATTGGTATGCTGTTAAAACTATGTGATGATTGTTGAAGATGTCTCTGCTACCCGTGTAAAGCCGGGGCGGGTTGCTAGTGATAAAATAAATTACCCATTTCAATACTCATTAGGAAAATTAAAACAATGACTACAAAGATAAAATAAGAAACTATTTATTTATTTAAGCTTTATGCATTTACAGTACAGAAGCGGACTTACTGCCTTAGGTATTTTCTACCAGCCGACCTTCGGGTAATGCAGAAAAAACAGGAAGTAGGCATTGAAAACATGAAAATAAATAAATATACTAACTAATGCTATCAATTAAGCAAGCAAGAAATTAGAAGGTTACAATAAGTTCTCGATATTTATGGAAAGTGGAACTAAATGGAATTTTAAGAGGTCTTCATGCAAATGCTCAGACATACATTAATAGTTCCAAAAGTCATCTTCCTCCTGATGTAATTTCTTTAACATACATGATAGACGCTCTCTTTTGGATAGCCGTTATTTTAGCCAGACTCTTCGATTATAATATTTTTTCGTTTCTCTTAAATAATACAAAAGTTCCTCGGTGCTCGACATCGCGGAACACAAGTGTGCATAAGTTCGTTGTGTGTCATGGACGTTGAGCTGAGTAAGTAAAGGTAATTTAAAAACCACGACATTAAAGCTCGCATGTCTATCACCCGCTTTATATTAGTCCATCAATATAATATCTATATCTTTTTGAATAAACACGAAATGAACACAATTATCAAGTTACAACACGAACTCAAACACTTGCGGACGACCTTCGATTTTAGCTAAGTGAGACAAGTGTCCGCAAGCTTGCGACACATCTTGCAACACGAGATCGGAACGTCATAGACCGGATATGTGTTGGTCTGAACGGGTTCTTAGATATTTTTCGTACAATACTAGTTTGGGTAAACTATGCGTTACTGGTTATTGCAAGTGTAAGTAACTGAGTATTTATATACTAAAGAAAAACTATCATATTGACTGTTATCTCTCCTTTTAATCACTGGGATCATTCGCTGAGCTTTGCAGTAAGTGAACTTCTACTTCTACAAAAATCATTTAGTCAAGCTGTTCGTTTGTAGGATGCACTGGCGGTGTAACGGAAACGTGTTATGAATTTATTATTAAATTAGTATATGAAAATAATTATAACATGTATTTGGTCATAAATATTATTTACTAGCATTATGTTACTGGCAGTTAAGTCAGTCAGTTGAAAAAACGTGTAAATGATTTGAACTAGGTATGTAAGACGGCAGTTACATTGGCGGTGAGGGTGGCAACGGTCGATTTTTTGTAAGACTATAGGGTCTGGACTGGGTTAAAGAGTATACAGGTAAAACTCATTTTCAATCATTGTAATTCATCACACATACTATGTACTTATGTACTTAAGTATAAACTTGGCAGTAAAGATAAATATGGCGAAGAAATACATATATTAATACTCATCTATACCTTCTAACAATGTTCTTAAAGGATTGTGAAGTCGGCTAATCCGTATTTAGTGGGTAAAATTACCAATCTAATACTAAAAGGAACATGAACAACAGAGGAACAGTTCATAAACTCACATTATTGTAATCGTCATCATCATGGACGATATTAAGATAGAGACATTGCATACGGCGACGTGCACTGCAGCTGTTACAAAATCATTTGAAGTTGGTACATTTAATCGGTTGTGGTATATCTAGTAAAGGTTATTTAAGTAAAGACGTTACAACTAGTTAGGTATGCCTACTTAGACCGTCACCCAATTATATCTGTGTACCTCGAGTACAATTTTACTGTTTAGAGGAACGATAATAGTTTAAAGGAGCTCTACTCAAACAAGTATCATCACAGTCGAATGATTAGTGTGAGGACGCATAGAAGCTAAATGCGTAGAACCAGCGAATATTTGACAGACACACATGTTAAAATTATAACACTCCTCTCACTCCAGTCGTGAAGCTAGTTCCCTGTTCCAATACGTAGATCCTATGGAGAAGAACAGGCAACAAACTCCGCTAAGAAACAATAAGCGTAAATGAAATGTGAGGACAATGTAACATACCTATTATTCTAAATATAAATAGACGCGCTAATTACTACTATACATATAACTATACTATTTAACTTCTGGAGAAAGTAAGTTTTTGATTTCAAATGTCAATAAAATAGTCAGGGTAACGTTATAATTTGCTAAAATTGTATATGCGAACAGTTACATTTTCTTTTTAATTACTTGTGCTTGCTCATTGCGATTGCGAACGCACGTTCCGTCACATGTGGTAATAAATATTTAATACTAGCCTTTGAATAGATTAAAATTTAAAGGGGACTCCTCTACTAGAAAGGCTTTTTTGCTGATCTTAATATTTTGTTCCACCGTGGTACGGATTACTCCGTGTGCGAGTCTGACTCGCACTTGAACGGTTTTTTGTGCCCTTGAGAACGTGTATTCACGATGATTGGTTGAGTAGTTAGGAACAAACATACAAACTCACTTTTGCGTTTATAATATTACGAAAGTTAGAATAGTAAGGATTAGGATTACTTAGTGCATCATAAAAGCGATGAATTGAGCGAACGAATAAATCTGTGAATTTTTCGAATTTCGTATACCGTTTTATTAATTTTCCAATGATACACATGAATTTTATCAGACGGTTGGACAGGAAATCTGGTATACAAGTACCGTGAGGTTGCATTTTTTTTTTTATAATAATAATTTATTGATCCAAAAGTGTTACAACAGTGAAACATAATAGACACAGTAGGTGTTTACAGTACTATACGCTGAAGTTTTAAAAAGTTATATAATATTGTAGCATAATCAAAAATTTTAACATTGTCTCTTAAACTAGGCTACGCCTTAATCTTAAGAGACAGTATTGGATTGCATTGTTATATTTCTTTTAATTTTTGATAAACAGAGATAAGTTGACAGTATTACAATGGTGTCTGGAGTACAATAATAGTTCTTATAGCTATCTTGCAACATAATGCTAATCGTAAAATATAATACCAAATTATTGTAAAATAAAAAATGTTTTCTTGTATTCTTGTTCATATAATGAGCTCGTTTTGCTTGCTCCAAAAGCTTTAAATCGTGTACTATATATATGTACCATGAATAATACGTATCCAGTGTAATGGTTATTTCTAGAGATGCACCGAATAGTGGTTTCACCGAATAACCGAATATTATTCGGTTTAACTTTTACCGAACCGGATATTCGGCCGAATTATTCGGTTTAGCATTACATTGTTTTGCCGCGTATAAATGTTGATTTAAAGTTTAAAAATAAATATTGTTTTGAGGTTTAAATTAAATGTTGATTTAAGGTTTAAAATAAATGTTGACTATACCAACTATAGGTTAAGAAATAAATATATTTTTTCTTTGAACTATAATATAACATAAATCTTACATAAGAAGCCTTGTCTTTTAGTCCTACACCTTGGCTACATGAGCCAAGAAAATAGAAAAGCTTAAACCGAATATATTCGGCAAGAAAACCGAATAATTCGGCCGAATACAAATAGTGAAAAAGATGCCGAATACGCCGAATACCGAATACCAAACGAATATTCGGCGCATCTCTAGTTATTTCCCTCATTATCTACTCCAGTAATGACTCCCATGCATCAGTATACGACGAAGTCAACTTACCCACCACAAAATATAAGTTTGTAATTACAACAAAAACTCTATGTTTATGTGATCTAAAAACAAATTAAAGACTTTCGGATTTTTTCCTTTACTTGTGCTGTCAGACCTTGCTTCTTAGAAAATTTCATGATTCTAGGTCAATGGGCAGTAACCTCATAGGTTTTGTTTTACCTGCGAAATGTTCTAATTTGTTAAATCTTGTTAAATTGAGTTCAATAAGAAGCTTCCGTTTATTACAGCTTCAAGGAGCCGCTGACATAAGTATTTGGTGATAATTTCAACTTGATGCCTCCACGGGTTCTTGAGGTAAAGGGTCTTGACAGACACCTAGACAGACGGACAACAAGTGATCCTATAAGGGTTCTTTTTTTCCTTTTGAGGAACAGGACCCTAAATATTCTGTTCCCTAGGGATACCTAAATTGATTACCAGACTTTTTTTTATATTATAGGGGGCAAACGAGCAGACGAGTCACCTGATGGTAAGTGACTACCGTCGCCCATGGACACCTGCAACTCAAAAGTCACAAGTGCGTTTTGCCTTTGGGATAGGAGTACTCTCGTTTCTATTTTTTGTGTTAGTCTATATTAATGCGAGTGACACCGCAAGCAAAAGTTAGTAAAATATGATTGTAATCTTAAAATCTATCAGAACTATTGAGAAACTTGTAAGCATCTATGTTAAAAACGATATAATTTTATATCCGCTCTCTTCTCAATGCCGAGTTTGCATCATTAGGAAATATTGACCAAGTGAGAACGCATTTGTTAGTTTCAAATTATATTCAATTTTATTGAATTGCATAGGAGAAGAAGGACACGATATACAAACAACTTATTCATTTACTGATAATGAGCATTCCTACTCAACTGCATGACAAGCAAAAATTAAACTCAAACGCCTCTCACACCTCTTTGTTAAGTCTCTTCTTGATCAATAATCCAAGGCGAAATATAGCAGCCGAATGTGACTTAACAACATGTAACAATTAAGTAGCGTTTGAGTATTCAGTCGTTAGTCAACAAATCACGCCTTTAATTAGTACACGCTGTAAACAAGCTCCAGTTGACATTAACTCGCAAAGTGTTACTTTAACATTTGAAATGTTGCGCAATGTTCGATTTACTAATCGGTAACAAAAGCGTCTGTAACTGCAAGGTCCATAGAGTACGATGACCACTTACCGTGTCAAATTAAAAAAAAAACTTTCCTTTCTAGAGCAATGAGTTTCTTTTTCTTATTTGATTTCGGAAACTTTGGTTTTTGTCTTGCAATCGTCTTTTTTTGAGGAACCGCTTACTATTGAAGAAATACTCTTAAGAAACTTGCATTCTAAATGTTCTATATTAAAAATTGCATTGCGTTGCATCTATGCAACGAATAATAATTAACCTAAACAGAAACTGTTTCATCAACTAACTTCTTTAGAAAAAACAATAAAGAAATTTAACAAAGACAAGATATGAATGAAAGTATGTAACTTTGTTTACTACTGAATTCAAATCGCAATCGATCGGTCAAAGCACACAGCGTAATTTAGACCCGATGGAAACTAAGCAGAGCTTGGACTATGGGCTCCGGAACACTATCAAATAATCTTTAATACAATTCATTTTTAAAAATTCACGCATATTTTACTCTGAAACATATGGATTATTGCAAATACACATTATGCATACATACAAATATTAGAAATAACAGCGCCCCGCGGTTTTACCCGCGTAAGTCCCAATTCCGTGGGAATATCGGGATAAAAAGTAGCCTATGCGTTATTCCAGGTCTCCAGCTATCTACATACCAAGTTTAGTGGTTTTTGCGTGAAAGAGTAACAAACATCTATCCATTCATCCATCCATCCAAACTTTTACATTTATAATATATCATAATAATAATTACATTTCACAGGTTTGGTTTCAGCTCATCCCACTCGGTGAGCGGAAACCATACCTGTGATATCAAGCATTGCATATTAAATAAATAAAACAAAATACCGCTTGACATGCCAACTACGAACGTCCATATGATCTCAATATGTTAAATAATTACTGCCCAGAGTTTGTCTGGTTATAATAAATTGTAGTTTAACAAAGTAATCTAATTAAAAACGTAAAAAACGCTAACCCTGGCTCCACCATCAGACTATCAGTACTCGACTCGACAAAACGAATCATATGAGCCCAAACTTGAGGGTTATACTAGTAGCCACTGAAGAATTCCACTATCCACCTCCTGGCTCCATCGTTAGATCACCTTCAAGATGACAAATTATAGTATTGTCGTCCAAACTACACATATACAAGTGAAACTACAAGGTTTCCTTGAGATTGCGTAAAATATTTGGTAGACATGTGCGAAGTAGAAATTAATTGCAATCGCATACTTAAGAGTTATTCGCAGTTTGAAAAGTCTGCTAGCCGCACTAGGAGGAGGAGGTACTAATAATTATTAGCACTAAGTATAAGTGTCTCTTTAATTTCAAATAAAAAAGAAAAAGTTGTTACTTACAGAATTAAACTCGTATCCATATCCATGATACCGTGTGCTTCAAAACAATAAAAAAAAACTAAAACAATTCCACCCAAATAATATACACTTAGGTACCACAACAAGCAAGTCCGCGTTGACACTAGGTTTTCAAAACGTTACTGAAACCGTGTTACATCACATAACAGACTACGAAATGCGACCGTGAAATGTGACCGACACGTTTGCGACACCAACATTTATTTTTTAACTTTAAACTCCAATGCAGTTAATGATGGTGACGAAAATACTGGTTGGTACGTCATTTAAACGTGTAGCCTTAAGTAAAGCCTTGTTATGTTTATTCAATTTTACTTTAGTCAATTCTTTTTAGATTCTGCATGTCGTTGGGATTTCTGTTTCAAAGCGAACAAACGGTCACATCGCTGACCATCGTCAGCGGTCTTAGTAACCTAGGTCATGACGCGATGTTTTTTTCAAGATGTGAGCTAACCAATTAGGGACCTTAGGCCTGAGAATAATTTTTTATGTGGGCATCTCTGGATATATGTTTAATTATTTATCCTATTTGGGGGTCAAAGAAAATGTGTTGGGAAGTTAACCACTTCAACAAGTGTTCATTCAATCCTTGCAGTCCAATAATATCAGTCTGTATTTGTGTTTATATATACCAATCAAATAAACGCACATTGACATTTCATAATACTACATTATACATAATTAGATTTTATAAGAACCTGTATCATTTTAGAATAACGTTGATTTTTGTCGAGATGAGTAGTGACATGTCTCTTGATGATAAGATTGCATGGCATACCGGCTATCATTATTTTTTGTTAAGAATTAACTAACCCCTATTAAAACCCTACCTAACTAAATAAAAATATCATTATGATAATAACTTGCCTTCGTTAATGAAAATTTTGCTAATCACTTCACTATTCCTTGGGAATCGTACTTTTTCTGAATGAAAGGTGTCCTTTCCTGTACCTCTACTTTTTATTGTATGTAAATGGTAATGGTGTATGTAACGTTGATCAGTTGAGTAGTTACGGCGTAAAAGCATAACAAACAAACTCATTCTTGGCATTGATTATAATAGTTAGGATATTTAGTAATCTTTTTCTAGTTTAGATGTAACGAAATTCAACAATAGCGACAAATCATGTCACCTGCAATTGTTACAAATTCTAATAAGAGTTTGAAACTATGAGTGGCACCACGAGTTGCTATAACTCCTACAGTTTCTGTATTTGAAGGCCGATTTACGGATCGGAAAAACTTAATTGTTACACTATTGGTGACAGAGCAACGCTAGTAAAGCTATTCACTATATCTGTGATCACTTTTCTTATGTATTGGTACGTAAAGGGAAATTTTTGTACGCATTTTTATGAAAATTGTGCCAACGCAAGAACGTGAAATTTGGGATACTTCAAGTGTGTTTATGAAGTGCAGAAAGCTAAATTTTTTAAACAATATGTTAAAAAATATTTATGATTTAAAAACTTCAACTTTACACATTCCAGCTGCTTTTATGAGAAACGGAGGAAAAAAGTATCTGGAAATTCAAACAGTCACAACTTTTTCTTTTTTTAAAGAGTACTAGCAACCTGGGCCACACATTACTAGTATTCTTGTTAACCCCTCCAGCTAAGCTAAATGCTTGTGTTAGGAGTGGGTTCACGTCGGTAGTGCACAGGGTGGGGTTCGAACCCGCAACCTCCTGATCGAAAGTCCGACGCCTTAGCCATAACGCTACTTTCTTTTTTTTTTTTTTGCTTCAACATTGTACATTTATTTTCTTCTCTCACACAGAAATTGTTACATCATTAATTACTAATAACAGAGTTATAAACCAATTCTAAAAAATTGTAATCTGTGTGAGAGACTGGTACCCGTACTAGGTAGGACCTGTATGACAGATGACCAGCCTCTCCTAGCTTTAGACAAGTCGGTTTTACGGTAAGTGTGCTACTGCCGCTACTAACTTTGTAAACGGATAGTTTTTTTTTCAAAAAATATTTTTGTAACCTGTCATTGTACGCTAGTCTATACAAAGGTAGTTCAAGGTATACTGGCCAATAAAATAAACCAAAAATGAATTTATAGTCGAAATTCAACCGCCAGGTCTTTTCTAGTTTTAATTATTTCATGTTTACATCACGTGAGCACTGCTTGTAACTAGCATTCTAGGAGCCTATGCGTTCACCTATACTTCAAATTCCATACGTTAAATAAATTATGTATTTCCACGGGAATTAACGCGATCACGAAAAGGTACTACATACCTCTGAACTGCCTGACGTTTCGACCAGGTTGCACTGGCCGTGGTAAAAGGCTGACGCAGTCAATTCAGAGGCATGTAATACCTTTTCGTGATCGCGTTAATTCCTGTGGAAATACATAATTATATCATGGTACGCGAAAGTTCAAATGTTAGTCCATACGTTAAATTTATTTACAGATTTCATTTATTTTGAAACAATTCGATTATCTTAAGTGTATCAACATTGAAAGCTTTTACGTGGCATGGCTACTGAGGTGATTGTACGAGTTCAAGTTAAAGGCTAGGATTACTGAATCCTAGCCTTTAACTTGAAGTCGTACAATCACCTAAACATTAAATTAATATCTTAAGCTGGCAGAACGAGTTAATACGAGGTTTGACGACCTCTGTGTTGCATTAGTTTAAATGTTTCTATGAAGGATATGTATTTACAAGAAAAAATATATATTATTCTAGAACACATAGAACAAGCTATACTTAGTTTTGGTCTAGCGCTCTGTGATCTTACCAATATTAAAAAGGCGAAAGTTTGTGAGTAGGAATGGAAATTAGTTAATCTTTAACACAATAATTCTTTCAAAAAAAAACCGACTTCAACAAAAAAACTATTCCATAAAAGACTTATATGTGGTTTTCTCATGGAATTGAAATGGGACCACACGGGAAGCACCAGCTTTCAAATAAAAAAGCAATCATCAAAATCGGTTCACCAAGTCGAAAGTTCTGAAGTAACAAACATAAAAAAAAAGAACATACAGTCGAATTGAGAATCTCCTCCTTTTTTGAAGTCGGTTGAAAACGGCTAAACGGATCTAAATTTGGCACAGGGATATTTTATACTCTGGAATATCACACAGGCTAGTTTTATCCCGAAAAATGTATGGTTCCCGTTCGATATATGTCATCAAAATTTCAACGCGAACGAAGTCGCGGGCAACAGCTAGTGGATCTGTATGTTATGTTATACCTCAGTAAATATAAAATATGTCTAAAAAGTGGATGAAACTAAAGTTTGGTTCTAAATAACAAAATAAAAACCAGGGATGTTACGGATATGAAATTTCGGATCTGGACACGGATACGGATATATGAATAATAATTTAAATTATTTTGGATTATCCGATAGTTTCTGATATAAATTTTAAGGAATTGTTTTGTTGTAATAGGAAAATACAATAAAATAAATATAGATACGATACGACCTTCAAACCTTCAAGAAAAGAGCGTACTCCCATCCCAAAGGCCGGCAACGCACTTGTAGTACGCGGGCGACGGTAGTCACTTACCATCAGGTGACCCGCCTGCTCGTTTGACTCTTATAATATATATTAAAAAAAAAGATAGGTAGGTAATGATTCGGCTTCATTTCTAGGTTATCATTTTTGATAAATTCAGAAAAAAAACAGTATCTTAGTGTCTATCTCGTTCTAAGTGTTATTTACTTAAAAATGCAAAACGAAATTGTGGTGAAGTGAACAAAAAACGAAATTTTAGAACCTACCCATATAGAAATAATAAAAAACTGTCATAACGTGTCTTATTTAAACTGCGCCCCTATCCGAAATTATCCGAAACTTTAATATCGGATTCGGTTACGGTTTCAGATTTTTTTTATTTGGGATATCCGATAGTTACCATTTTTTACCATAGATAGGTTACCATTACGGAGCTCCATAACATCTCTGATAAAAATCCAAGATTGTATACTCTGTATCATATACCACATAAAATAATTCAAACATTTCTGGTAAAAATGTGGTAGGTGGTAGCAATGACAAAAAATTTTGTCAGAATATGTCACTTAATGTAAAGTTATTTGACAATAATTAAACAAAACCGGGAAATTGAATGTGAAGTCAAATCAGCTTTTTTTTATTAAACGTTAAAACGAAAATTTCTGTAGAAACTTGAATGAAACGATAACCTGTGACGTCAAATAATGAAATCGTGAAATCATTATTGTTATGTTTGGTTTGATAGTTAATTAAAAAGAAGTAATCAAATATCAAAAGGAAGTAAGTACCTCGCCGAATCTGCACTAATTGGTTTACGCGAATTTCAATAATTTATAAATATCTACTTTTAAGGCAGGGCTATTGCCATACATTATAGATTAAATAGGTCGTGTACATAGTTTCTGGGAAAACATAGATACAAAAAAAGTACGCAAACTTAACCCGCAAGTAAAGGTAATCATTACATATGATAAAACAAAGCCCCTTCCCGCGTCTGTCTGTCTGTTCGCGATAAATTCAAACTACTAAACGGACTTTCATGCGGTTTTCACAGCGATTCATGAGGAAGGTTTCGGTATATAATTTATTAATATTTTGTGTAAATTGGTTCAAATATGATGATGATTGTTGAAGATGTCTCTGCTACCCGTGCGAAGCCGGGGCGGGTTGTTAGATAATTATAAATAAATATCACGAACAGACAGACAGACGCGGCGAGGAACTTTGTTTTATAATATGTAGTGATTATTTCCTTCATAGGTGAACAAACTTTTTTGTCTGTAAAGGTCAAATATAATGCAATATTAAGCATTCGTCAAAACTACGTGCTGTTATTTAACTAGATAATGTCTATTGTTATGCGTGGGTAATGTAATAATATTTATATGACATAATCAGATAAAACACTGTTTTGATCATCAGTTAACGACTTTCGCGAAGTAGTGTCATGATGAAACAAAAGATATTTTACATTTGTTGGCTTCTAGTTTCAATAAATAATGGCTAATTACTTGACAGTCACAAAGATAGGAAATCATAAATGTTTATTTTTATTTATTTATTTAATACTATATGCACAATATGTGCAAAGCGGATTTAATACTAATTGCTAAAGGCATTATCTGCCAGTCTACCTTAGGGTGATATAGAAATGAATGAATTTTACATTTGTAAGATAACAAGAACGGTGTACAAACGGTGTAACAGGAAAGTGTGATCATATTTTAGGATACTTCTGTTTAATCGAAATCGAAAAATATTTCAAAACAGCCAGGCAACAGCCAAAGAAATTTTTTGAAAAAATGATTTTACTCGTGAATGTTAACTTTTTTTAAGCAACATGGTATCCATTTTCATGATAACTTAAATTAATTTTCTTTTCTTTAACGGATATTACCGGACAAACATAAAAACAAAATTTGTTTTAATTTAATGGGAGAGACATTTCCAGTTTTCTCCACACTTCCTTATTTTCCGGGTTAATTTAAGAATTTTTCTACCACTGAAAACTTTATTCGGACATTTCTTTGCACATTAAAGGAAGAATACGTTAAATCAGCTGTTCTCAAGTAATGTGGGTACCAACGAACACATTTCGTTTTTAATTACATAGACTTCTTCGCTCTTCACTCTTACTAAATATTAGCTTTATCAATAATTTATTTATCAAATTCATATCGTACGTTTCAAAATACATACATACAGTCACGTCTATATCCCCAAAGGGATAAGCAGAGACGTATTGAACACCCAATAGAACTAGAACGCGATATAAAGACAAGCATCTTCTAGGTAAATACAACTGTAGGTAATTAGCGCTGTGCGACCTGAATTGTGACTTTATTGTTTAGGAAAAAGAGTCGCTATTTGTTTAATTGATTTGGTTGAGTGAGACTTCTGTACCTGTATGTATTCTGTGCCAGAACTAATAATGTCTTAATGAAAGTGACGTATCTGTGAAAACGACGAACCATCACCGCGACTAATTCGTATGCGAGAACCATTTACATATTAGTCTTAAGATAATTAATATTTGCAACATACATTGTTTATGTTCTGATGGGTACTCGTTACGTTTGCTTTGTGTCTGCAAAAAACCATTATGTGTTGCTGTCACCTGCTGTAACTATTGTATTGTAGAATGAACAGTAGTATAAGTATGTCTTGTTCTTCGATAAAATCGAAGAAATATTAACTATTTCTTTACATAGAACTGGTAGAAGTGAATGTAAGATAATATATAATATGGTAGGTATTCTCTGCGGGCAAACATTACTTAAATTGGGTAAGGTTTTATGCGTTTGGTACCACTACAAGTCCTTTACAACACTCGATTACTTTTTTACCACTAAGTAGCTAGTACGATTGTTTTTTTTTATATGCATATACTTACGCCATTGTATATACACCGTGTTTTATGAGACTTGAAAATTTTGACACTTTATAATATACATGGTGTATATTATAAATATTATAGTGTAAAATTTGCTTAAGGTATTGATTAATTAGAAGTAGATGCAGTAGATATTAACATCGAACTTGCTTTAAATATAAGTACTCAGTTGAAAAACAAAAACCAAGTTGGCAATGGATCTCCTTCGACTTAGCATACACCTACATCAGGTATTATATGCCATTAAACATTGTCATACCAATGTAATTTTTGGACCATTGTAAAATAAAATAGTAGATGATGAACGATTTATCGTTAATATTGAACATTTGTATATTTGTACATACATACACTGATGCGAAGAGTGCCCCTCATTACAAGGTTAAGTAATACTAACCAGGTCAGTCTTAGGATTGGTGACCATTCTTAACGCATTGAGTCGAACAGCACGTTTAGCCGCCGGTCACGGTTGTCCATACGGACATCTGTGGCATTCGTTACGGATAGTGGGAGCCCTATAAAGTCCGACAACCTGGTCTAACTACAGATACTCTATATCGCCTTGTACTTGGATTGTGGAGGTCTGATGGCAGTCGCTTCACGTAAAATATCGAAGTTCGACTGTAAGCCGACCACAACTTAGTTGGGAAAAGACACGGAGGATGATGATGATACATACACTGACGCCTGTATCCCCGAAAGGGTACGCAGAGATGTGTGAAAGATCCACATTTTGCAGACTGAATAGGACCCACTTACGTAATAGGAGGTGCAAGCCTATACACATCAACCGGGCACTTGGGAGTATATATATTGAAAGGAAAAGATAGATAAGAAGGGAAGACAATGGAAGGACAGGGATATTACTTATACTTTAACTCTCTACCATCAATAAAAACTATATTAGCAACTAGCTGCACCCCGCGGTTTCACCTGCGTAAGTCCCGATCCCGTGGGAATATCGGCATAAAAAGTAGCCAATATGTTAATCCAGATCTCCAGCTATCTACATACCAAGTTTAATCGCAATCGGTTCAGTAGTTTTTGCGTGAAAGAGTAACAAACATCCATCCATCCATCCATACTCACAAACTTTCACCTTAATAATATTAGTAAGATGAACTGGAATTAAAAATCTATCCATATTATGAGTTCTCTCAAGTTAACGATATTCTTGTTCTGTGTGACTGTCAATTCTACATCCAAATCAGTATTAATTGCTGTATGTGAAGTAATTTATTTTTAATTTTTTTGTAATGTAATAAATTTATCATATTTTTTTTTTGTTGTGTAGCAAACGGGCAAATGAGCAGACGGGTCACCTGATGGTAAATGACTACCGCCGCCCATGGGCACCTGCAACTCAAGAGTCACAAGTGCGTTGCCGGCTTTTAAGGTGGGAGTAGGGGAAAGGTGGAAGAGGGGGAGAGGGGGGGAGGAGAAGGGTTAGGACCTCCGGTAACCTCACTCACTCGGCGAAAAGCAATGCAAGCATTGCTTCACTGCCGGTTTTCTACGAGGCCGTGGTATCAATCCGGACGAGCCGGCCCATAGATGCATAACCTAATAGATATATCATTCTGATATTTTTTTTGATTTTTACTATTTGTAATCGGAAACTTGTTCTTCTGTTTAATCTCTTTGGCGTGTCGTTTGTCAACTTTGTAAATTTGTATACGTTGGACCTTGACCTACGTCACATGTTATGACATCGCTTTGCGTGTATGAGGACCGTTTTTGTGTTAAGAGTATCGTACATTCTGGTTTCTGAATCACGTCGTATGTCGAGATCAAAAATTAAGACAATTATGAACCCTGATTTATTTTTTTACTCAAAGTTCAAATGTTATGTAGTCATTGGCATTTATTCGTTTTCGTTCTAATAATTAATGTTACTAGTCATTTCAGTTTTAAATTACATTACATAATTAGATAGGTATGTAAATTAGAACGATTCGCTAACAATATTAGAATTTCTTGATTTAGTCATAAATGTACATCTGAAATAGCTTTTGTAAAACGAGATAGAATAAATACTTCAATAAATTTAACCTGCAATAAAACAGCTGTTTATATGAAAGTATAAACTAGATTGAAAGATTGTTGAAAACTTAATTATAAACTACCTTTAACATATTCCGAGATCCTCCATTTCTGTTCTGACTGTCAATCATAGTCAAAGTCAATCAAGCAGAAAATATCAAATTTAGCCATCTGTGCTAGAGCTGATAACCTATTTACCATAAAACCTTGAGAAGCTTTCATCAAGTCATTTGATAAAGAGAAACGAGAAAACCGTTATAACATCGTCTATGAGTGTCATAAATCTAATAAAAAATAAAATCTCAAGGTCAAGTTCAGTTGCACCACTTACCAATGTCATCCGAAGGTCGCGTGCGCAGGAGTTGCACAAATGTTACCGCGGCTCGAACACTACTGAGACTTAGCGAGCAACCGGCGGACATATTTCACAACCCTGACTATGTCTTAACTTGAATGAAAGGGATTGTATCAGAATGCTTGTTTGGTGAAGTTTCAGTGCAAATTGAGGAGGAACCTATAGATGATAAATATTCTGATGTCATTAACTTAAAAGTGGGACATTGGTATAAACAAATTAAGAAGCGAGAAACAATTTCTACTTAGAATATGTTTTTGTGCCACTAAGGTGGCATATAAGTGGGAGAGTCATGCTCTTCAGTCCTCTCTCTTTCCTTCCTCCCTCCCGCCCTCCCTTCCCCTACTCCCATTTTAAAGGTCGGCAACGCACTTGTGACTATTAAGTTACAGGTGCCCATGGGTGACGATAGTCACTTACCATCAGGTGACCCAGCTGCTCGTCTGCCAGCTTACACATAAAAAAAAACGTATGGACTCCCCTGTTGGTAAGCGGTCATGTTCTGTCCACAGGTTACGTTTGCAACATCAGGGGCGTCACGCACGCATTGCCTATAATTTAATATTCAGTAGAAAAGTTAATGACTGCAAACTGCAGCGACACTACTGGGTTCTATGAATTACAATGAAAAAGATTCCGAACACGGCGACTTTGCAGAGTGCGGCCGAGACTCACAGCGTACGGCCGCGGCGCGCAGCGACTGCAGACCGCAGCAGCAGTGGTGACGCGGACCGTAGATCGCGCAAACTAAAAAAATATTTACACGACAATACTTTCTAAAGTTTTCCTCTGTGCCTTTAATATCGGTTTTATTCATTACAGCGTGACTTCCTTCTTTGGATCAGTTTTAAAATACATATCAGTTGTTTTTCTGTTCCTATTAGCATAATTATAGTGGCAAAAAGTCGTCATTATCTTCCTCTTCTAACAAAATGTACATTAATAAACTATCCTTATATACCGAGGCTTGTGCGGTCTGCATTCCGTCTCGGAATAGAAACGGCCGCGAACGCAGGCAACAATGCGTCCGATGGCAACTACCGGCCTCAATGACGCCTGCGGCTGCGGTCTGCTCGTCTCGGACTTGTACCTTAAAGGATCATCGTCGATCACTTCGATTAGTAGAAGTGAGAGTTCCAGATATTAGCAGAAAAAGAAAGCGAGTATCCTCTCGACGTCGCGCCACGCGTATGTCAGTCACGCTGGCCCCTGGACTAGATGCATACGATTTTCAGCTCTGCTTTAAAGGAATAAGATTTTATTCACATCTTAAAAATGGTTTGAGTTGACCCAAAGGCTTTACGGTATATGCTACAGTGGCCCCCTTAACGGTATACAATATATAAAAATATCAATCCTTTATCACAAAGATCTTTACTTCCTTACTTCCTCTTTGTTATTTACTCCAATATTCCGTATTCTCAAAAGTAAAATGCGTATGCTGTGTATTGCTTTTGTGTACATTTGTATGCTTTGATAAATATACTTATAGATATTCCTTACACCTAGTCTATATATATATATATATATCTTATCACAGTATGCGATTCTTACAGACAACAGAATTTTCATTTTCAAGTAAATACTCAAAGATTGCTTTATTTACAGGTGATATTTTGGCTAGTAGGTATATGCTCCTTATATCATAACTGTCAAAGTTCCCATAGCCATGAAAAATTGTGCAACACATATGAATAAGTACCAATAAATAAAACATCAAAAAATATGACCCTTACGTATATTCATCCATAAAGATCACATCATAAAATATTTTCACAATGTCAACAATAAAAGGCTATGACTATATTTTGCATGCACTTCGTTGGTGGGCAAAACGCCCACCAACGAAGTGCATGAGAATTAATATTCTTTACCAAGTTAACATAAACATGTGGTTTTACTCAACTTAGAATAAAAACTATCGTAAATGGTATTAATATTAGTTAAAAATATACGATTTAACTTTTAGAGACACCGACGCGGCAGGTCGCTTCACTCTTTGAACAAGGCCCACCGTCAGGCCCGAAACTAATCCCCGAAATACACACTTGTGTAGCTATATTATTTTTTTATTATATTATATATATTTATATTAAATCTTTAAATTATATTATATTTTTGTGATATCTTTAATTAATACTGAACTTATCTTTCGGGAGTTCCATCACTCAACCCGTAGAGTTTTATTTACTTTTATGTAACCAAGGTGTTAAATTCGGTCTATTGATAAAATTAGAAAAAAATGCAAATAAATTAAATGAATTGATTGATAAAAAAATAAATGAGAGGAGCCCGGTAAACGGTAATATTGTCGCCCCCATTTTTTATTTATTTACAGTAAACTAAAAATAAACCGGGCGATATCTGGATGTACATACCTAATACTCGTCTGCCGACCACTTCATTCGCTTCGGAGATACGCAGGCATGAGTATATGCAGAAAAAAAAGATAACAAATTTTGAAGACATAAATAAATAAATTTAACATAGTGGACATAATAAATGTTATCATCTATATCTATATGCCTATGTTAAACAAATGAATAAATGATTATGATTATGAGGAACACAGAAGTTATATACCCTACTTATTTTATTAGTACATCATGTTTCGACAATACATAAAATAAAATTGGAACGATACACAGAAGATTGGCATGGATCTATCGCAAGGATAAAACCTTCTTCTCTCAGGATCTTTGGTTCATACACATATACCCGTAACAGAACATACTAACTTGACTAACTTCAACTACTTCGTATCACAGCTTTGTCCTAAAGAAATTCGTAGATTGTTTTGCAAGGCATAACTGCATCTCCCCATGGTGCAACTGTCCGATGCAATTGTGATATGCCATTGTTGCTAAATTATTGTTAGCCATTTGTCACACTTGCCCCATGTTCTACTTTATGTTTTTTGTACTATGATCTATCCAAATGAGCACACCGTGACGGTGATACTCTTTGTTTACATAAGAATCAGTGGAAGTATGAAAGTAATTCTAGAAGAATGAGAAAATATGTGAATGAAAGGGTGTGTAGCTCTTGAATGGATAAGATAGATCACTAGCAACTTTATTTATATCTGACGCACCTATTGATATTTTTAAAGGCCCGTAACTCAAAAGGAAAAACTTCGTCGCATGACTTTGTTGATGAAATTTTGTATTTATACACGTCAGAGGTACAACAAAGGATATCTTCTAATATGTAAAATTCTCGTGTCGCGGTGTTTGTTGCCAAACTCTTCCGAAACGGCTGGACCGATTTTTATATAATTTTGTGTGCATATCGGGTAGGTCTGAGAATCGGTCAACGTCTATTTTTTATACCCCTAAATGGTAAGGGTGACCCACCGCTAAATAATTTTTTTTAATTTTAATTTAGATTTAACATTAAAAAATACATACAACTTCAAATTTTCACTATTCTACGATCAACCCCTGTTTTTTTATTGCGATTTTTATATTAATGTGTTCAATCCACAGATCCGCAATAGGAATGCAAGATGGCAATCGAATATAATAATTGTACTACGATAAATTTTCATGCATAGTATTCTATATAATCCTTACTTCCTTACTACTATTATAAATGCGAAAGTAACTCTATCTGTCTGAACCGATTTACATGAAATGAATGAATGAATTGGTACACAGATAGTCTAGAGCCTGAGAAAGGACATAGGCTACTTTTTAATGCGAAAAAAGGGGTGTAAAGGGTTGAAAGTTGGGGATGAAAAGTTGTATGGAAGTATCGTTATATTTAGAGCTAGAAGGTTGAAACTTATTTTTTAGGCTATTGATTCGATATAAATACACTATTCCACGCAGACGAAGTTGCGGGCACAGCTAGTAGCATTATATTAATACGTGAAGAGAATTCTTTGTTCCCCGTGAATTTTGGAATATTTACAGTTTATTTATAGAGGAAGTGCAGAAAGCTAAAAATTTTAAACAATATGTCTTACAACTTTAAAATTTACGTGAAAACGGTTTAATGAAATTACACGCGTCCAGTATATATGACTACCTGTCATGGTAAGTAAGTCTATACAATGACACCTCAAGTTATACAGGCCAATGAAAAAACCATGGTCGAAATTCGATTACCAAGCGATTTCTAGTATATATTATTTTATTTAAATAAAATATACTATTATTGTACTGATATATTTTCCTACTTTAAGCACCTGCTTAAAGTTGTCACCTGACAACTTGCCAACTGTAAGTTTTAGATGACATGTTTTTTATCTGTTTGATCTAAGTACACTCGAGAGCAATGAATCCGGGTCACTTAAATGCCAATATTCCTTAAATGAAAGTCATAAAACTGTTTGGTTGTTATAATTATGTAATTATACAGGAATTAACGTGATCAAGAAATAGGTACATTATATGTACACTTTATTATATAACCCTGAATTACCTGACGTTTTCTACCAGGTTGCACTGCCCACAGATAATTTGAAACCATCTTCCCGATTGAAAGTTTTATGTTTTTAATTTCAATCGCTTCGCGTATAATTCTTGAGTAAAAGTGACATTCCGTTAAGAGGACTTGCGTACGGTGAAATTTAAACCAGTGATTGATGCCCACTTCGAGTGCATGTTCTGCAATCGCAGATATGCTAATCTGTCGGTTCTTCACTTCTTCACAGCTGCGATATATTCTTAGACCCTTTCAGTAATAGTCCGCTTTGTTTGGCTCATGTAGGAACTACCACAGCTGCAGTTTATTTTGTAAACACCTGGAGTTTATAACGGCAAGACATGTTTCAAAATAAAAATTACTTTCATTTTAGTAGTATTTAATTAGCTCCCAAGATTTTCAGGTATCTTTATGTGACCCGGATTCGTATCTTTATGTGACCCTTGCTCTTGAGTGTATGAGTGTTTGTTTTTTATCTGTTTGAAGTAAGTAATTTGGAAGTTATTAGCAGGTTATTTTAGACATGATGCGTCTTGTACAAAAGCTATAGAGTTTTCGAAATTGCCGTAGAATTTAATTATGTAATTCACAATAAAATTGCAGTATATAAGAGCACAGTGTCATGACTCATGATATAATATCTAAATTGGCTACGAGTGTCTAAAAATAATGTTTTTTTGTGGGTCATTACCAAGATAATGAATCAGTTTTATGTGGCCTTCCTATGAAGTAACTCTGATCTTAGTGATACATGGAATGAAATGGTCTAAATTTGAGAAGATTTAGGTAAATATCTTTGTAAATAAGTGAAGTGTAAACTTGATTACTTTTAGACTGTATACCATATACCTACCACACAAAACTTTATAGAAGTATATCAGAAACGAAATTGTACATTGTAAAATTTAAAATAACTTATAACTTTTAAAATAAAATAAGCTTAGGACTTCTTTGATTGACATAATGTAAACAGGTGGTTTATGTTTAAGTAATTGCTACACTGTATTACAATTGTTTCTGTGTCGCCATTGTCGCGCCATTGTATGTATTTACACATAAACTTAAGTACGACGGCAACCGATAGTATTATCGGTTGCAGTCGTACTTCAGTTTACGTTTGTTATGTACCAATAACTATCATGCTCTTTCTATTCAAGCATTTTATTAACAGTCAGCATAACTAATGAGTGCATAATAGTAAAAGTAGTTCATGTACCAACACTTTTTGAAATTATAATACAAATTGTATAATTTTGTTTCTAGTATCAATTTTCTTAATCTATCTTAACATCATTTATTGTTGTAAGAATGGTTGTGTATTCATATCTTTCTCTTTTCTTTGCTTTTTATTTTTATTTATGTGCATAACCGAACAGTTTATTTTTACATCACAGTTAAGTAATTACTAGTAAAGCATTTCATAATGAATGCGATTAGACTATTTGTAACAACTTCACCACAGATTAATTTCAAACTCCTGAAAATTGACCACTTGCTGTTGATATTTCAGAGTATTTTCTTCTTATTGTTAACCAACTTCAAAAGAGTATGTTAAGCGATATCTTCGCCATTTGTAAACCGATTTGGATTTTTTATTTATATTTAAATTGGTTGTACTCAAAGTTGGTCCTATCTAAATTTTAAGAAAATATTCCAGACTCTAACAGTGGAAAATTAATCACAAATTGTTTTTAAACTTTCGCGACTATACATATTAAATGTGTAAATCTAGACTTAATCGCGGTAAGAAATAGAAGGTACAATACCTTTTTTGGTTACCCGACGTTTCGATCGAATTGCAGCGATCGTGGTCACGGGTAGACTGGTGAGAGCTTAGCGAAGCCTCCGTGAAGTGCAAGTCTAATCATTAATCATGATGATAACAATTATCATGATTTCGGCGCATTGAAGTAGGTTATACTTTTTAAAAAAATAAATATTATCTTTGTATGTATGTAATCATTCAGATTTTAAAATATAACAACTTACAGCTTTCTGTACACAACGTTTTAGAGACAGCATTTTTAAACGCAAAATTTTCAATAAAATGTCTTAGTACTCTTCAAAACTTAGCTCAATAATTTTAGTTTTTAGCCAATCTCTATACTAACATTATAAAGCTGAAGAGTTTGTTTGTTTGATTGAACGCGCTAATCTCAGGAACTATTGGTTCGAATTAAAAATTATTTTAGTGTTGGATAGCCCATTTATCGAGGAAGGCTATAGGCTACATAATATCACGCGCCGACCAATAGGAGTGAAGCAGTGACCATAAACGCAGGTGAAACTGCTAGGACGGCTAGTAATAGATATAAACGAATATGCGTTGGAGGTTTCGAGACAGCACAAGATCGCTTATTTATGGAAATCTTTTGAAAAAGTCCATGGAAGTCCCACTGTTGAGATGATGAAGGGAAAATAAAAATGAGAATGAATACTATATTTTTTTTAAAGTTATTTACGCACCAAATTACAGGTTTCCAGATACTTACTACAATTTTGAGTACACGAACACTACAGTTTTTGCTCTAAAAAGTTATCTAGTGTCTCGTGTACCTAATGCTTGGCCCAGTAGACTGGAAAATATTGCCGCATGTGTTTAAGTCCCCTGTAATACTAATGAAAGGAGTTTAATAAGATGGCCAACTTAATAAACTAGTTCTTTTTGAACTCGATATCTAATTACATCATTTATTAAAAAACATATCACCGTTATAAAATGATGATGTAGGATCTTGAAAGCAGAAATGCAACACAAGGAAATATCTGATCAAAATTGCAATTATGCAGATAGTACACCTATCTGCATAATTACAATTTTGACCTGATATTTCAAAATTGCAATTATGCAGATAGCTTTAACATGTAATACAAAATTATGCTTAACCTCCTTTATAATCTATCTGCTAATTATCTAAATAGCCTGTTAGCTTGCACTAGATACATTATTATAAAGTAGGTAGTGAAAAAAAAAACTATAAGTTCGTTGACTTAATGTATACCTACTTTTTGGGGTTTCATTCTTTAAAAGGAAAACCGGGACTCTTATAGGAACACTTTGTTTTACGTCTGTCTATTTGCGTGTCAATGCCCTTTTTTCAAGAACCCGAGGTGCTTCCTCGGGTTCTTGAAGTTTCAAGTTGAAATTAACAGCAATTACTTATGTCTGCGGTCCCTTGAACCTGTAAAAAATCAAGCTTCTAAGTCAACGGCAATCATACGACTAACTTAAAGCTTAGGTCACTTAAACCTTAGATTGTAACGAATTTATCATTACGCATGTAAATCCAAACCTATAGGGTACTTCCCCTTTACCTAGAATCATGAAATTTGGTATGAAGCAAGGTCTCACAGCACAAGCAAAGGAAAAAATCCAAAAGACGTTTTATAACTTAGTCGCAAAGCCCGCGGTTTCACCCGCGTAAGTCCCGATCCCGTTTGAATATTGGGATAAAAGTAGCCTATGTGTTAATCCAGGTCTCCAGCTATGTACGTACCAAGTTTCATCGCAATCGGTTCAGTGGTTTTTGCGTGAAAGAGTAACAAACATCCATCCATCCACTGAACTTTCACATTTATAATATTAGTGGGATTGTTATATCATACATTTTTTATACGCTACATCAAATGTTAGAAATGGTTCATCGGTAGCTATTTATAAAAGTAGAGTTATTTTAAAAATATAGTAAAAAGCACCAAACGCTTTTTTATATCTTAATACGTATGTATCTTATACGTTTATATCTTAATTTGATTTTATATAATTACCCGGACTATCTTCTTCATATGTAAATATAGTTTCAGCTCGGTTTCATATTCTTATACAGTGTGTTTATTTAGTTTTTTTATTCTCCTCTTTTTGTCACCCGATTTCCTTTTGTTTTTGTTGTGTTTAGTAGTTTTTAATGAACTTAGTTATCAGTAAAAAAAAATGGAAAAAGTACGAATCTTTGCCTGATAAGAATGAGAACCAGATTAGAACTTATTATTTCAAGTTTTTGACTGTTTTAATAAGACTAGAGATCGCGTGGTGGTCGAATTTCGACCATGGTTTATTTCATTGGCCAATATTACTTGACCTGTCATTGTATAGACTTTTGTACCATGACAGGTCAAAATATATACTGGACACTCATAGCTGTATGTACCCGTTTTTGCATTTTTTTTAACTTTGTAGCAAATATTGTTCAAAAATTTTAGCATTCGTCACTTCTTCTCTGTATAAACTAAAAGTGTTCGACTGGCCTGTTGGTCCAGTGGTTAGTGACCCTGACCGCTAAGCATAGCGGCATAGGTCGTGGGTTCGATTCCCACCTGAGTCTGTGTTCTTTGTGTGTTGTAAGTCCCCCGCGACACAGGAGTAATTCCTAATGCGAGAGTTGATCATACTCCTCCGTCCGCCCAATTTTCGTAAAAATGTATTAATATATAGATAAGTCATATAAAGTTAACTTATTATAATTCATAAAATTCTATGAATATATATCGTTTTTTTTATTTTACTGTCCTTTCCATTGATGACTAAAGAGAGAGAGAGAAAGAGAAGACATGATGGAGGAAATTACAATAAATGTTTTATTTTTATGCGTAAATGTTAGTAACAGTTATCACAAATAATAGAAGGTTGAATACCATATGAGGACCATTTTAAGTCTTCCTCTTTCAAGAGGATATACAATATAAATCCACATCGAAATTATTTACAAAGTTTGTCCGCAACGCGAATCATGAGCACTCTTGACTTTTGCTTGCACTTTGACTCCGATTTAAATATGCTACACTCCGCCCCACAACTTTGTAGTTTTCGATCAAGCAACGTAGGTGCATTTAAGTCGCACTTAACTCAAATTCAAATTCTTTATTTGCCATAATCAACCGCAGTTAGCGGTTCCTATAGACTTGTTATACGAGAGGCGTTCAATGTATTTCCCGTATCGCGATAATTTGCTGATGATGTGGGCAATTTAATTATCTCATGTGATAATAATAACACTATCTGTATATATAAATTTTAATGACAAATTCTATTTACTTATGATCATTACTTTTGTAGTTATCCTCAGTGAAAGACGACTAGAATGACTGACACCACAAGACCTTGCTTCGTCATTATCCATCGTTTAAAAGTGGTCAAGTGAATTTAAAAGGGGCATTAAAAGCCTTGAAGACGACCCTTGCTCAAGCGAGTTCGTTTGCGCCACTACTAAAGAAAATGTGGAAAAAAATAAAGATGTTAGCAGAGATAACCGACCTATCCGCAGGTGTTATATACCTTGTCCTTCATGACCATCTTATCTTTCAAAGGTCACTTGAAATCCACTTGAAATCAGTCACCGCATCGGCCGGAAATATTTTTTTCAAAATTTTCGGACTATTGCTACATACTTATGCCGAGAATACATTGATCGACCGTTGTATCTGCGGGGTTGCAACTGTTGAAATCCGTGCTGTTTGAGTGAGGTCTTCTTAGTAGAATCTTCTATAAATCTACTGTGACTTATGTATACGTATCTTCACTTGCCGCTTAATCATTGCAAGCAGAAATATTTTAACCGTAAACGTTTCTTGTTCCAGAACTTTCAGGTATTTGTTTAAAAAAAGAAGAGTCGTATACAGAAATACATAGATTTGGATAGTACCTACAACTTAATAGCGCATTGCCACCTTTTTGGTAAGTGTATGTTTTGAGCCCTGCAAGCACAAACGAACTGAGCCTGAATTTTAACATACGTAGATTCCCACCAAAATGCTAATATATGTATGATAATTCTAAGATCAAACACTAAATTGTAGTTACAAAAAATCTACGTACACACCTTGTATCATTGTTCGGTCAAGGTATATCATATTAAGCAATATACTAACATATGGCCAAGTCTTCATATTTACCTACTTCACTTTTAACTCAATTGCACAATCGGTCAACAAGATTTTTTTTCAAATCAACACACTATTATAGCTCCTTGCATCTTAATCCTAGTTAATATTATAAATGCTAATGTTTGTTTGTTTGTGTTTCACGCCTTAACTACTTAACCAATTAATCAATCAATCAATCAATTAGCCCATTCTATTCCACTGCTGGACATAGGCCTCTCCCAATGTGCGCCGATTAACCGATCATCATAAAATTTCGCATACACTTTGTCAGGAGCTGCGAAAAGGACATAGGACACAATTCATCCAAAAAAAAAATGGTTGATGACAAATCAGTTCATCAATATTTTTTACTTAATAAAAAATAAGCAAATCGGTTGGAAAGTTAGTAGTTGGATTTCATATTTTTTAGGGTTCCGTTCCTTAAAAAGAAAAAAGGAATCCTTATTAATCAATCAATCAATCAGCCTATCATAGTCCACTGCTGGACATAGGCCTCTCCCAATGTGCGCCATAGCACCCGGTCCTCCGCCTTCCGCACCTTCACTTTTTTATCCGTCTGTCTGTCTGTCAAGACCTTTTTTCTCAGAAATCCGTGGAGCCATCAAGTACAAATAACCATCACATACTTATGTCTGCGGTCCCGTGAAGCTGTGAGATAATCAAGCTTCTAAGTCGCAAGTAAGCAATCAAAAGATACGGTCATTTAAGCCTTAGATTTAACCAAATTTGAACTTTTTTTTCACGTTAAATTAAAACCTATGGGGTACTTCCCATTGAACTAAAATTATGAAATTTGGTAAGAAACAGGGTCTCACAGCACAAGTAAAAAAAAATTCAAGTTTTAATTGGTTTTTATATATCACATAAAAAATATTTTTTGTAATTACAAACTAAAAGTGTGTTGGAAAAGTTGACTATGTCGTAATTCGATGAATGGGGGAGTATTTTTAGAACTGCAAAGTAAAGTTTCTCTTTCGGAAAAAAAGGGGAAAAAAACCTTTGACAATTCCCGTAATGGGCGAACTATCTCGGCTGCGCGAGTTGCACATGTCCGTTTTTTTATATATACGATGTATTTGAAAAAGGAACACTTACTTAATTGACTGAAAGGGCGTGACTCTAGCCTGCAGTTACATTACGATTTTTTTTTAAAACTATCCGTTTACAAGTTATGACCGTTTGAATTTCGATGTATGTTTGCCTCCACTTTTCATAAAAGTAGGTGAAATGTGTAAAGTTAAAGATTTTAATTGGTATATATATTTTTTTATTTTGGGATTTTTCATTTCGTTGCTAGAACATCCATAAAAAATCTTTAAGTTAGTATTCATGAATTTTCTCAATAACTGAGTGAATAGCTCAAAAATAAATAAAATACGTACAATTTAAAATCTTTAACTTTACACGTTCCACCCGCTTTTATGAGAAACCGAGAAAAAATATCTGGAAATTCAAACGGGCATAACTTTGAAACAGATTTTTGCATTTTTTTTTATTGTAACTACATGCTGAAGTCATACCCTTTAGTGAGTTAAGTAAGCGTTCCTTTTTCAAATATACCCTGCATAGATAGAAGCGTCATGCGTAAAAGAAAACATTCTGAGATAACCTATTATATTAAGGTCATTGTACATTTTAGTTATCGCTCATCAACTACATCTAAATAATTACTACAATTTTCGTATTATTTTTCCTTTTCGAGTCACTTAACCAACTCATGCAATTGGCTTTCAGCAGCGTAAAGCAACTAAGTAACACTCTTAGTACCAACTACTTAAACATTCATTTCGGAATTACCTCATACATATGTCTATGTGTCTGTCTGTGGCATCATAGCTCCCAAACGGATGAACCGATTTTAGTGCGTTTTTTTGGGTTTGAAAGGTGACTTGATCGAGAGTGTTCTTAGATATAATTCAAGAAAATCTGTTCAGCAGTTCGAAGACCATCAGCTCTTTCCTAATCGTTGAATCGAGTCGGGGTTTTTTGAAATTTTTAATATTTGATTACTTTTAATTTACAAAACATACTGTTTAAAAAAGTAAGCTCTATACTTATTCTTTAAATAATAATAAATATTCTAAAATTCACATTCTTCTGTGTGCGAAATTTGCTTAAAAAGGGGTACAAAGGTTTTATTCACATAATATATACATAGGTATATAAATATAAAATAATATGTTACACCGATTGGTGTAAGTTTCACTTCAGTTGGGTTAGGTAGAAATAAAACAAATTTGTACATCGAGAACTTCATCTAGTTATTAGAACCGTGTAAGTATGTAGGAAGTAAACTTGTACTGTACTATATACTATTATATACTAATTTATATCATATGCTTAAAATAGCTTTTAAAATTGCTCAAGATTTTTCAGAACATATATATATATAAATAAAATGAACCCCTATTTCCCTTGGTAACTCCCGGTGCCGTGGGAATATCGGGATAAAAAGTAGCTTATGTGTTAATCCAAGTATCCAGTTATCTACATACTAAGTTTCATTGTAATCGGTTCAGTAGTTTTTGTGTGAAAGAGTAACAAACATCCATACATCCATACATCCTCACAAACTTTCACGTTTATAATATTAGTAGGATCTAGGATAATAATCCTTAAACTAATTTACCGCAGATTGTTACTATCTTTCTTAGACCTATTAATAATTTTTAGTTTTCTGTGAACGGCTTTAGAAATGCCATGTAGAGTAGACGATTTGACGACGACTGGCCTTGCCATCATCCAACGATCCACAACGGTTCCCTGACGACGTCATTGGTTCATGTAAATAGAGGTTCATTTATCCTTTTCAAGTTTATAATTCACTAGCAGCGCTCCGCGGTTTCACCCGCTTAAGTCCCGATCCCATGAGAATATCGGGATAAAAAGTAGCCTATGAGTTAATCCAGGTTTCCAGCTATCTATACGAAGTTTCATCGCAATCGGTTCTATGGTTTTTGCGTGAAAGAGTAACAAACATCCATCCATCCATCCATCCATCCATCCATCTATCCATCCAAACTTTCACATTTATAATATTAGTAAACTCAGAAAAAAATCAAATTTATTATTTCGGCGGTCACTGGACTGGAAAACCACTTTTTACATAGAAAAATAATATATTTTTATAATTTTTTTTTTAAACGTGTCTGTCGTGTAATAAAGTTGAAGATATAAAAATAATTGAGATGTTCCGAAAACATTACCACAATAATTACTGTCTACTTAAATGAAATATTCCTGTGATATTTCATCATTTTCAAAGACATCTAACGATATCACACAATTCCATTTCTGCGGTCGCCAAACATATGTCTGTTTTTAAATCAACGAATTCTGTTTGACCCTGACATAGTCTGTTTCTTAACGTATTCGCTTATACTTTATGATGAATTTATAAGGGAATTTGCATTTACTAGGGTAAGTTAAAAAGTTCTCGGTCTGGCACAGAGATGGCGTTCTGGTCAGCAAAAAATTATGATTCCCGCTTATGTGCACTTATCATTAGTTCGATGACACCTTTCAACTTAATCTCACAAGTAGTTTCTTTACAAGAATTCTTGTTTTTCGTAAAAATGGATAAACTGGAATATCGAGCAGTCATAAAAAAATTTGGTTAACCCCGAAGGAAATTTATGCGAAGTTAACAAAAGAATCTGCTACTTCATTGCTGCTTGCAAACGAGGTCACATGTCCCTCGAAGATGATCCACGTGAAGGACTCCAAAAACCGCAATCACTCCGGAAATCATGGAAAAGGTGTACAATATGTTTCTCTAGTACATAATATTATCTCGGTGGTTAAGTAAAACAAAAGAAGCAACAGAAAATTTGCAACAAAAAACCTAAATATATTAAAATATGGTTTTCTTTTTAATTGCAGCCGAGTCCTTTGTAAACAATTATGAACAATTGGTTGTGTACAAGATCTCAATCAACATACAAACTCTTTGTTATGTTAATTGCGTGTTAGCTACTTGTATTTATTAAACTGAATTTGTTAATAAGTGTATTTTAATAATTAAAAAAGTAATTTAAGGAATATTTCAATTGTATATTTATACGATCTAAATTATTAAATGAATATACATACTTACGTGTATAATATAGTTGCTTGCCATTTAAAACATCCGAGACTTTATATATTATATATATAGCTTGCGAAACGGATGAAAAAATAAGGAATGCCTATGTGGGTTGTCTTGTATCAGTCTTTTCGCGTCCTGTAATCACATGAGCAAAGACTTAGCAAACATACTCAAAAGACAGCTGTCAAATGAGAAACATTCATCCGGACTTACCAAAAATTGTTCCGACTTACCTAACATTCATCCGGACTTACCAACTAAAACAAGATTGTCCACAAATTGTATTAAAAATATGGGTAGATGATTATTCCATTTCTTATTTTTCATATAATTGCGATCCAACAACCAAGGTTGTGGTAGTTTGCAGTGAAATAGTAATTGCACAACATGGTTGCATATTGCGACATAAAGTACAATGAGTTATAGTTTTGTGTTGACAAAATTCACGAAAGAATTTGTTAAGACATTTTATTCATATCAAAACAATCACTGGGTGACTGCATTTTAGATATTTAATTCAGGACTTAATCGCCTTCATATTAATGAGGTCAGTTCCGTTTTATATAACCTGAATTGAATTGCATCGATCAAGTCCACATTTATACATCTAATCCCTTGGTATCTTTGCCACCAAATTTAAACTATTTCATATTTGTTCCCTTAAAGTGAACGTTATTCCCTTAATTTTGACACAAAGAGACTTGGCTACTTGTCACGTAAAATTGTAATTAGTGAATTTTTATAAAAAAAATTCAACTGACTTCAAAACCACAAATAGGCACTCAAAAGCGAAAAATAAATTAATATAATTATTATAAGCGCTTCCCACTCATTTATTTGAAGTCGGTGCCAGCCAAGTCTAATAGGTAGTAGATAGAATCTACCTACAAGTATCTATCTACTTACTACATACATACATTCTATTTGTGGTTTTGAAGTCGGTTTAATTTTTTTTTATAAAAATAATTTTTATTACCCTTTTTAGTGCAAAACAAGTTTTAATTTAATAAATCCACCTTCTGACTCCATCATCAGATCAGCTCAATAGTACCAGATTATTGCATTGTTACTAAACTTACTTAAGTATGCAAAATTTGAGCTCAATCGGAAACCGGGAAATAAGTGAAAATTGACTTCTAAGATTTTATTACATTATTAATTAGTTTTTCCTCGATTTCCTTGAGATTCCATCATCAGATCCTGACTTGATGATAATAGGACCACTTCGGGAGTATAACCCTTTCGAACTAAAAAATATATTTTTTAATCGGTTCACAATTGGCGTAAATATCGATGAACATACACAAAAAAAAAATACATACAGACGAACATACAACCTCCTCCTTTTTGGAAGTCGATTAAAAAGTTATTATTGTCAATGGGATTAATGAAATGAAAAATAAATTACAATATATGAAAGAAATGAAACTTATATAAAAAACAACAATTGAAGTGTGTGTTGCCATAAAACACTTGGCGTCATTTTCATTTAATTTTGAAGTCTGGTTGTCATTCGTGATGTGGCGATAATTTTAGTAGTATCGTAATTTTGTTATAAATAAGGTACCTAAGGTTGTAAATGAATTTTATACAATTGAATTGTTTAGACAGCGCCTTATAAAAATGTAGTAGCACCATTGCTGAGGTGAAATAATTAAAAGACTATCATGTCTTAAGAATCATTTTACTATCCACAATATTTATAAAGCATTGTGTAAAAGGTTATTGATGAAGATAGGTCTGAGCGGCATGAAGGGGTATGGAAGAACTGGTACTTGATTTTTTAAGTCAAGCGTCATAATGCCTGAGCGCCTGCCATTTTAATTACCGCAAATACATACCTCGTGGTTCTTAGACACGGTGTGGCTATGTATTAACGTATTTATTGAGGTAACTTTCTCTGTGCCCTTGTAATTCAAATGCTTTCAGCAGTAAGGGCACATGAGTAACAAACATAATGTTTTCTTCCTTAAAAAGCATTTTTCTCTGAATAAAACCAACAATAAAAAGAAATAGATTTAAGAAATGTGATAAGTACATCGGTCATGCAGTTTTAAAGTGATAAGCTTATAAATTTTATTACTAAATATTTACACTCACTGTCGCGCTTGAAACAAAAGTGATTAAAAACCCACCAAAATAAAAAATAAATTAACCAAAATTTGGTCTCACTCACGTAACTGCCTAATGCTGCCAACCGGGCACTTTGGGAATCAAAGATAGGTAAATTGGGCGTATTTTAAAAGGGAAAGGTAGGAAGAAGGGAAGATGATGGGAGGAAAAGGATATTGTTTATACGGATGAATTGGGAATTGTAAGCAAAAGCTTGAGAAGGCCAGGGCCGCATAGCTGTAACTCGAACTGTTATAGATATTTTTTGGTCCCTTGAGTTGAGTCACGTAGTCTTTTGCGGTGGAGGATAGAGTTGAGAACGCGCCAGTGACATTGTTCTGTTGAAGCTAGAGATGAAACGTATAGCTGTATCCGCTATCTGGTAAACCTTAAGGCCGGATAACTGGGCGCTGAATACGTCGCCAAGATTTCAAAAGGAATATCACGTTGCTGCCTTAAAAAGTAGAAAAAGATGAAACTGAGCAAAGACCTTCTGATTTATCACACATGAGGGCCTCGTTGTAAATTAGAAAGTCTTTTCAACTCCTTAAGTCAATGAGTTTACACAGCATTATTTAGACAAACTACGCGGGTTCTTAGATATGAAAGAGCTCGACAGACGATTCTGTTGGCATTTATAAAATATCTTGCGATGAGTCTTCAGCAGCAGTTAATCTTTAGCACTGGCTAAAACAGTAGAGATGACGAGACACAGTTGGATGTATTTGTCAGTATTTATATGTGAATATAGCGAATATATTATATACCTTAATTTCCTATCCGGTATTCGGCCGGATAGTAAATTAATTTTTTCATGAATAAACTGCAATAAGCAATGACTGTTCGTAAATATTTTATCGAAGTTTTAATGAATGTATCATTCTTTAGGTATAATGACACAATTATCACATTAACATACACACTCGACACGTTTCTAATACATACTAAAATTGACAATTGTTTGAAAGACTAGCTTTTCACGCAGTTGGTTCTTAGAATTTACAGTCAGTTTAAACAATAAAACCTTTAGTCAATTTGGAGTTAACTGACAGAAGAAACACTTCCAACCACCTATTTGTAGCCAAAATAATATTACGGTGTATTTCTGGTGTTGTATTAAACGGAGGAAATATTTATGAGGTATTATGTTTTAATAGTATTAATGCCGCCCCGCGGTTTCACCCGCTTAAGTCCCGATCCCGTGGAAATATCTGGATAAAAAAGTAGTCTATGCGTCAATCCAGGTCTATAGCTATCTATCATTCCAAGTTTCATCGCAATCAGTTTAGTGGTTTTTGCGTGAAAGAGTAACAACCATCCATCCACCCATCTATCCAAACTTTCACATTCATAATATTAGTGGGATAAGTGATATTAAGTACTAGTAAATGTTAATATCGGTCAAATATCTTCTTAAGAGCACGTTTCACAAGTCGACGCCTTAGCTATTACCTACCCACCGCCGCTATAAATATATTTATAACATTAGAGTTAGGATAGTTAGGATTATAATGGTGTCAGTTGCACATTGCCAACTATATTCTTTTGAAGCAGTGACCTTGTTTGCCAGTAGCAAATGACAGCTTACGCTAATACTGCTCACTAAATCTCTGGACTATTCGGGAGGCTCCGATTTAAGAAGAAAGGTGCTGTGAAGGCTGTGACCTACTTCCCCTGGAAAATACATAATTATGGCATATGAATATACAAATACAATTTGGTTAACTGAATCATATATTAGAAACATGTTTTCAAAGTTTTTCAAATCAGTTTATGAATCCACCTCGCTCGATTCAGAGCACAGGAAACCTCCCCATGCTTATGCCCTCAACTCGTCGTGTATTTCTGATATAAGTAAAGGGACCGGCCCTGACGCCTAACCTCTTATTTTCCTGAAGAATACTGTCAAAAAATCTCTGCCATCCACTGTTCATTTTTTTATGGTATAGGTGGCAAACGAGCAGACGGGTCACCTGATGGTAAGTGACTACCGCCGCCCATGGGTATCTGCAACTCAAGAGTCACAAGTGCGTTACCGGCCTTTAAGGTGGGAGTAGGGGAAGGGTGGCAGAGGGGGAGAAGGGCGAGGTGGGAAGGGTTGGGGTCTCCGTTACCCTCACACACTCGGCGAAAGCAATGCAGGCATTGCTTCACTACCGTTTTTCTGTGAGGCCGTGGTATCTCTCCCACTCTCATGAGATCAACAATTGACTTTAAGAAATCGTCCATATTCATTCTTCTGTACAATACCCTTTTTTTTTTTTAACCCCCTCGGGCCGTCACCCCACCGGGGTGGGGTTCGGTGGGGCGGTGTGTCGGAATCGAACCGACTAAAACCACACGGTGTGCCGTACTGCGCCTTAAGTAGGAGGGATCCGGGAACAGCTTTTATTAAGACATCCGGACCCCTCCTAGCGCCTGCCCGCAAAAGCGCGGGCACCACCTCCGGGTAAAAACTTAGAATCTGTACAATTCCCTCATTAACTCTCAACTTGAATATGCTGTGCAAATCTGGAGTTCCATTTACATTAAATATGTTGTTAGACTAGAAATGGTTCAAAATAATTTTTTGTGATCTATGAATTATAGATGTCACCAGCCAAAATTACCATACTAAGAACCGTTGTATAAGTATAACCTATTAAGCTTAGAGTCCAGGCGTGGCCGTTTGATGGCTATGACGTTGAAGGTCTTTTGTAACAATAAGTACCGTACCTAATATGTGATGTTGTGCCTAGAGCGGTGTTCCGGCTGTTTTACACCGTAAGATGCAAAACGAATGCTGGTGTTCGCGCCTATGCACCGAATTTTAGAAACGTTTAACACACATTTCCCAGATCTCGATTTTTTTTCTGTTCCTCAAAATAAATTAAAATATTGGTACGCGATATTTTGGCTAGTAAATGATTATTAAATTACTTTAAATTAATCTATCTACTAAGATTTATGGCAAATAGGCACTATATTAATTATGAGTACTTGCGCATTTTGCGTATATACTAAATGTTCACTCTCAATTTTTAATGAAGTCTGTGAACATTGGTGTGGGTTTACCTTATTTGAAATACTTATTTTTTATTATAGTAAGACAAAGCATGTAACTGTTTTTTGTCCCAATAAAGAAAAAAAATAGGGCTATAAAACGACTCTATTTTATCTAAAAGAGAGAGAGAAATATAAAGAATTTGATTTGTTCAAGAGTTTGTTTGAACACACTTATCTGAGATTCTACTTGTCCTGGAGTTGTAAAGTTTATTTTGTGTAAGATAATCTATATTTTATTATCAAGGAAAGATACAGACATTTATCATCAATCAATACAAATAAATAAAACTGAAGTGTTTTTTTGTAATGTCAAAATAATAGTTTTTTAAGCTCATACAGTTATTTGCACGACACCTATGCCTAAAAAATGAGTTTCAAAATTTTTGTCTGTCTGTCGATCTGTCTGTTGTGTTAGTAGAGTAAACGAATTATATGAAAAGAGGGTTCACTATAGGTTTTTAAGTCTCTTTAGTTTACATGTTGCGTTTTGTCCAAAGAGAATATAAAGCACTGTTTTGTCTATACTCTCGATGAAGCAATGAAGTCTGTCGGTTGTACGTTTTTGTAATTATATTTTAAATAATCAAATTAATCTTTTAATTTCTCGCCATAATCCATTTGGTTATGGGTCCAGAACGTTAGGCGCGTTAACGAGTGATTATATTTCGGTGCGAGAAATTAAAATTATTTTGGTTCATAAAATAAAACACAATCGTCATGGCCGGGTCAACCAGTTCATCTTCGATCCCTATCGAGATACTCCAAGGTATTGATGATAATAATTGGAAATTTTCCATGAGGATGCTTTTAATGCACGAAGATTTGTATGATTGTATTGAATCGGAGGATAATTGTAAAGACTGCGAGACTGAGAGAAAGCTTTAGCTAAGATATGCTTATCAGTGCACAGTTCTTCTTATCTGCATGTTAGAAATGCTAAAACAGCATTTGAAGCATGGATGAATTTGCAGAAGGCTTATGAACATTATTGTTTGCTACGAAACTTTCCCAGAGTAGCAGTATGAAAAGCCATCTGTTAAGGATGAGCGATTTAGCCCAACAGCTGGACGACATAGGTTCTCCGCTCGAGAAGGATTTTTAGGTGGTTTTGATGCTTAATGGATTAACACCAAACTATGACCTTATCATGATTATGGCATTAGAGAATTCTAACATCACACTGCATGTTGAAAGTGTTAAAAGAAAGTTACTGCAGGAGTATCACAGACCTGACAATAAGGCTGAGGAAGTAACTGCCAGAAAATGCTATCTTTGTAAGAAGCCAGGTCACTTCAAGAAATATTGTCCTAAAAACGTCAGATCAAAGCCAAACAAGAGCACTTCAAACAGTGGATTATTTTCGGCATTATCTGTAAGTTTGGACAGTGAACGTTGGCACGTGGACTCCGGTGCATCAAATCATATATGCAGACAGAAGGACATAATTAAGAATTTTATTTCGACTGAACCAAAAGAGGTCAACATTGCAAATGATGAGAAGATTTACACATGGAATGAAAACTATAAAATGTTTATTATGTTCCGGAATTGTCAGCGAATTTGTTATCTGTCAGTGAGATGACAAATAAAGGTTACAATGTTTTATTTAATAATAAAAAGTACACTATTGTCGCTAATAAGGAGGTAATAGCCACTGCTACATGCATTAATGGTGTGTATTTACTAGACACTGTTAGTTCAGGTTTAAATAGTAATGTAGCATCAGATAATGTCATGGAACCTCAGTATGTGGTCTCTGACGGGAGTGTGCGGTCGGAGCGCACTTCTGAGGAGGAGACGATTACACAGGTGGTTTGGCATTAGCGCCTGGGTCACCTCAACGCACGGAGCATGAAAGTCATGAAGAAAAGTATTGTCCAAGGTATTTCTTTTGATAGTTCTACTTTTAAATCGTGTATTCCGTGTATAGACGGAAAGTCAACTAAATTACCTTTTCCACAGAAATCGTTTAGTAGGTCAACTGATATTTTAGGGTGGACTTGTGTGGACCTATGAGTGAAGTCTCTTAGTGGTGCTGGTTATTTTTTGTCATTTATCGATGATTTCTCAAAAAAACCTTGTTTATTTTCTAAAGTCAAAAGATGAAACGTTTGAGAAGTTCAAACAGTTCATAAGTTTAGTTGCGAATGAGACAAGTAAGGAAATTAAAGTTCTCAGAAGTGACAATGGCGGTGAATATATATTTAACAATTTCCGAGAATTCTTGAAGGCAAATGGGATACACCATTAAACGACGGTTCTGCATTGTAGTGAGCAGAATCGTGTGACGGAACTAGCAAACGAGTACTTACCATTCTGATGACATACGATACCTTAGACAAACCATTTTTTTCTGTAAATAAAAGTAAAAGCAGTGTTAGTACAGATGACTCGTCGGGTCCCACTTACGTTCCAGGCTGATCACATATCAACTCAGAAAATTCTTCGGTACCAATTTTCGAAGATGCTGATAAAACATCAAGTGGTTTAGCTATTATTTTAACGATGGCGGTAGCGTGTTGTGATGAAGGAGGTCCCGAAACCGTTAAAGGAACCCTGTCTACTAGTGAAGCCAAAGAATGGAAAGCAGCTATGACAGATGAGTATAAATCTTTTCTTACAAACAAGTGTTGGGATCTTGTTGACTTGCCTAAGAGACACAAACCTGTTAAATGCAAGAGGCTATTTAAAAAGAAAAACGTTAGATGGTAAACTATTAAAGTACAAGGCTCGTCTTGTAGCAAAAAGGATTTACATAACAGTATGGTATTGATTACTAGTAAGGTATTCAACTATTAGATTGTTGCTGGCATTAGCAGCAGAATATAATATGAAAATTGATCACATGGATGTTAAAACAGCTTTTTTAAATGGCGATTTAAAAGAGGCTGTTTCGATGGAACGAACGACCGGGTTTGTCAATAAGGGCCAAGAGAAGAAAGTTTATAAACTTAATAAACTGTTTATGGACTGAAACAAACAGCCAGATCTTGGTAAATAAATTAAGTTTTTGTGAATAAACTACACTTTAAGAGAATGTCGTCTGAGTCATGTGTCTATTATAAAGGACAAGGGGAGGGGATAATTATTATTACCCATTCATGTAGATGACATCTTCTTATTTTATTCAGATTCATCATCAATCTAGAGAGAAAGGCTAAAGAAAAAAATCCTGAACGAGTTTAAGATGAAGGACCTTAGTCCTGCTCATTAAGTTTTAGGAATGCGCGTGGAATGTGGTGATTCCAAAATAACTTTAGATCTAAGTGGTTACATTCAGCGGGTGTTTAAAAAATTTAATATGACTGAGTGTAAACCTGCTCCTACACCTATTGAAACTAAGTTGAAGCTTGAAAAAGGCAAGAATAATGATACTAAATATGATTATAGGAATCTTATTGGATGTCTTATGTATACTGCAGTGTGCACAAGGTCAGATATCATGCATGCCGTGAGTTTCCTGAGTCAGTTCAACGAGTGCAGTGATATCAGATTGCTTGACCAAAGCATTGACTAAAGAAAAGTTCAATAGATGTATTTTTTCAATATTTTGTTGAATATAGTTTGTTTAAAGGCCAATGTTAGTGTAGTAAACAAATTATATGAAAGGGTTTACTATGGGTTTTAAAGTCTCTTTGGTTTACATGTTGCGTTTTGTCTATAATCTCGATGAAGCAATGAAGTCTGTCGGTTGTACGTTTTTGTAATTATATTTTAAATAATCAAATTAATCTTTTAATTTCTCGCCATAATCCATTTGTTTGTTCTGCGAATTTCTGGAATGGATAAACCGATTTCCACGGGACTTTCACTGGCAGATGGCTGGTGTTATAAGGTTACTTTTATTTTGGAAAAAGAATTAGATCCGCGCAAAATATATTAATATGTACACACGAGCGAAGTCGCGCGGGCACTGCTAGTATTACATAACATTGGGGTAATGTTGTATGCATGTAATGCCTACCATAAATATATCTATACAAATAAATAAAATTGAAGTGTTCCAACAACTGTTTCTCTTTATCTACCATTACTAGGTCTTCCTCGTTGGTTCTTTTTTCGGTCCAGCTGATGTTCATCATCATCCAGCCTGCAGCACCACATCTCAAATGCTGCCAACCTGTCTCTGTCTCTTTGGGTTAGCGTCCACGTTTCGCAGCCATAAAGTGCAATGCTCCATATGTACGTCTTAATGAGCCGTTTCCTTTTTTCGATGTTGATTTTGGCTTTAAATAGATGTTTTTTTGCGGTTGAAGGCTTGTTTGGCGATTGCGAGTCTTTCTATTATATCAGGAGAACACCTTCATGCGTTATTCGGCTAACTAAACATTCAAAACTGCTCACGTGCTCTATATAAGTATTTTCGATTTTAATTTTACTAGATATGGATGCAAATTTGAAGGTGATAAGAATTTTAGTAATTTAGTAGTAATTTAATCATTTCTGAAGTTAGTCATTTTTTACGCGGAACTAACTTATTTTTCTGTTACACTTCATCAGCACACGTCTTTATAATATTTCTAACTTTCTGCCACCCGGCCTCTATGTCTATATTATTATATTCTAATGCTTTATGGTTTTCTTAATATTTTTTAACTTGTATCCTAGCTTATACGTATATTGCCCTATAAAATTCTCATCTTTAAGCTTACAGCGTACAGTTTACAGGGTTTAAATTTTTGTCGGTCTGTCTGTCTGTTTGTCTCGGGTAATCTCGAACGGATGCACCGATTTCAACGGGATTTACTGGCAGATAACTGGTGTTATAAGGAGTACCTTAGGATACTTTTATTTTGGAAAAAGAATTAGGGTTCCGCGCTAAAAATATAAATGTTTACACGCAAGCGAAACCGCGTAGGGCACAGCTACATATAACGGTTTGAAATAATTTTCTTTTTCACTTGATCTCTTATAATATCGGTAAATACATCTATATGTATGTCACAGCCAACATCCCAACCACAGCGTTGGGTAATGAGACGGTGGCAACCAGCGTTTTCAATGAATTCAAAAAAAGTTTTTTTTTTAAATTAACACTACAAACAAACTAACATTGCTACAGAATTACATTTATGACAAAAGTGGAACGCACTTTATTTGAATACAATAGAAAATACACATTGCACTAAAACAATACATATCATTACAATACATTTCTTCATGTAAACATCCTTTACGTTCATCATTAACAAAGATTAACTTGGTTGAAGATAACGTAACACAGAAATAACTTTGTTAATAAATGTTAAATAAATAATTAGCAATGGATAGCCGAATAAAAGTGATGGAAAAAGACTTTGGTTCAATTGTAAAATCATTGGGTAAGGACCTGTTTTTTGTGTTAATGAATGCATGTATAAACTTGAGTGAACTTAGAACATCTATACAAAAAAAAATTGACTGTAGGGTCTGTTTGTAATGTCATAACAACAGCATTATACTAAATGCATCCGAATATTTAAACGGTACATATAGGCACCAAATTTTGTTTTTTTATTTTTGTCTGTCTGTCCGATTATTCCCGGTAATCTCCGGAACGGGTGTATCGATTTCCACGGGACTCGCTCCTTAAGTCACTACTTAGGCTACTTTTATTTTGACTAACGAATTAGGGTTCCGCGCAAAATATATAAATACTAGCTGTTGCTCGCGACTTCGTTGGCGTGGAAATTCAAATTTATCCCACGGGAACCGATTTTGCGCTCAATTGCCTATCTTAAAAGTCTAAAAAGTCTTAGAAAACATTAAAAAAGATGAATGAAATTGGTTAATTCCTTCTCAAGTTATGACGTGACCAAGGGAAATAGGGGTTAATTTTTTTATATAATAGATGTACACGCGGGCGGGGAACAGATAGTAAAAAATAAATGTAGACGTTTACTTCTTTGTAAAGACAACGTATTTTCTCTATGTATTGCTAATCAAGTAATCTAAAATATTAAAATAGCAGGAATTTAAAAATTACATTATAGCTATTTTGTTTATATTTAAATTCTGAACCCTTTCGTTCCCTTTCGGCCAGATTGGAAACCAAGGTTTGGAAACCGGTTTCCATAACAGAATTATTTTTCTTTTAACGAAACCTGGTTTCCAAGAAAGAATAATAATTCTGTTTTGGAAACTGATTTCCAAAACAGAAAGTTGGATCTTCGTTCGAAATAAAACTCTGTTCAGCAAGGTATAATTTCCTGGCCACTTACAAGTATCATTATGAATAAAAACAAGACGTCATCTCACTATCAGTCATGTGCATTATAATGTATTTACTATTGCTCTTAGTATTTACTGCTAAATAGATTGAATAATTAAATATTTAGTTCGAACAGTGGTTTATTTCTGAAATCGTATTAGAATGAGTACAGTAATAGAATTCATTTCTACAAAATGAGGTGGGGTGGCTGCATTGTTTAGTGGTCGTAAATATCACAGAAAAAAAAATATATACTACAGGTAACTCATTTTGGTACTGTGACAAATATAAAATTGGCTGCAAAGGTAATTTAACTTTAAATAATAAACACGTGATTATTAAAGAAACCCCCCACATTTCTTTCTGTGAAGCGAATACCTCACAAACTACATTTTTGAAACAATTTGATAAGCTGAAAGACACAGTTAGTACAAATTTTGAGTCTGTAAAAAAACAATATGAAAAAATGATATTTGACATGGATAATGCAGGGATTAGTATAGGTAATGATCTACCAAGGTTTGAGAGCGTAAAAAGCAGCCTGTACAATAAACGCAATAAGATATTGGGTGCATCAAAATTAAGATTTAATTCGCCCAGTGATGTTGTTGCACCTAAGAAGTTTCAATATTTGGTTTTAGCTGACTTAATAGACGACGAAAATCGAATTATATTATTTTGTTCTAAGAGTGCTCGATGTATGATTTACAAATTTAAACATATTTTGTGCGACGGCACCTTCAAGTCTTGCCCACAATCTTTTAAACAGTTATATTCTATACCCGGATTTGACGAAAAACATAATCGGTTATACCATTAATGTTTGCGGCGCTTCAAAATAAAAAGAAAGAAACGTATGAAATACTATTCGCTTTGATTAAATCTCAGTTTCCATTATGGACACCTGAAAAAGTAACATTAGATTATGAGAAGGCGGCCATTAAAGGCATTCAAAATGTCTTCCCTAGCATCGACATAAAGTTGTGCTATTATCATTACAACAGGTCTCTTATACGAAAGGCAAAAAAACCTAATTCGCCTGTCAAGAAAAGACATGTAGCACGCTGTGCAGGCTTACCTCCACCATATACAAACAAGGGATTTAAATACGTTATGGAAAAAGCCCTAAAGGCGATGAAATTGAAAAGTTTAATAGCTACTTCAAGAAACAATGATTCGAACAGATTGATTTTTCAAAAGTTTGTTGCTGCAGCGATGAACATATCAGAACCACAAACCATCTTGAGGGATTGCATTCAAAAATAAATAGGTACATTGGCCGTCGACAGCCCACACTAGCACAGGTGTTGAATGTTTTAAAAAATGAAGTGCAGATAAGTAAATCAAATAATAAGAGAAGCAAAAACTACATAGAAATTGATAACGAAATCAAGGCTTCCATAAAACTGCTCAAGGAAAGAAAGATTACAGTAGGACACTGTATAGAAATAATTTCTCCATTTTCTTTTTTTTTTCTAATATACCAATTTAGGTGAAATTTATAATATTATTGATAATAAAGAATATATACAAATTAGAACTTTGTTTTCGAACGAAGATCCAACTTTGTTTCGGAAATAAGTGTCGAAAACAGAATTATTATTCTTTCTTGGAAACCGGGTTTCCAATCTGGCCGAAGGGTTTCGTTCCTTAGTGCTGTACCCTTTCAAGGAAAAGATGGAATTAACGCTTAGAAATGTAACTAGAGCCCAAGTGTTATATTTACATATCTCGCAAAGCATTAGTAAGTTAATTTACTTAAACAATAGCGCAACTAATTAAGAAGTTCATTTGCATTAGAATTTGGTATTGTGACTTTACATATCAGCATAATAAGAATGACATGGTTCCACTTATAAATATATTGAGAGTGACAAAAAAAGGTAGGTAAGCCTAGTATGCACTGCACCAGTCAAAAGCGAACAGAGAACCCTTATTTTTTGTGCGTTTGGAAAGCCCTCAGGCCAACACCCCAACGATGTTTTCGATGGGGTGGTACGTCGGAATCGAACTGACTAAAACCGCACGGTGTGCTACACTGCACCTAAAATAGGTTTCCGGGAACAGCTGTTATTATGATATTCAGACCCTTCCCAGCGCCTGCCCGGAGAAGTGCAGGCACCACCTTGGGTTGAGAGGAGTCTGCCTGCAATATGGTTTTTAATGCGTATGAGCTCATTCTGGAGATCAAAATCTAGACGAAGGCAACCGAACTATTACCACGCTATAATGTTTTCACTTTTGGTGAACAACGAACGACGTGGCGTCTGTGCTGTGTTGCAGCCATTACGAAAATAAATCATTGTTTTTATGTAAAATATGTTTTTATTGTTCATCATTTTGGTTTCAGATACAATACAAACATGGACTCTGCAAGAGACGGTAACCGGCCTGGGTATTGTTCTAAGTCTGTACTTTGTGTTAGTTGTAAAATTGTTACCAGTCTATATGAAGAACAGACAGCCACTAAAACTAAATAAGATTATGTTATTCTACAACGTGTGCCAAGTCGCCTTCTCAATGTATTTAGTGTTTATTGTAAGTGTGAAATTATGCTATTATTTTTATGTTAGGCACCTATGTTGTTTGGGTTCTTGTAGGCAGTGTTGTAAAACTACTTGCAGTAGCAGTAGCAGTAGCAGTGCTTTGAAAGAAAGAATATACATTTATTTTGACAGAAAACAAGACGACACATACTTCAGAAAGTAGCCTTTAAATTTTTTAAATTGTTTAAAGTTAATGAAAGAAAGTCGTCGTAACAGTGGTTGAAAGACAAGTAGTCGGAGGAGAGATCATAAAAAATTTAAACAGAGATGACGGCTACCACGAAAAGCATTTGTTAATTAATTGTTTTTTTTTTCCTACAACTTAATGGAAAAATTGAGCCGTAGATGACCCGCCAATGTGAAACGGTTACCAGTGCTTGTACCTAAATACGGGCAACAATTACGGTCTCAATAAAATAATACATCGCATACACGATAACGACGATTATGCGAGAATTATACAAGTGACACTTTTTGAATAAAATACAGACGGTATTTAAATACTGCAAAAGCCGCTGCATATTCTGGTCGCTTACAAAAGGGTGATCGAAATTATTTTAGATTGAGACATTTTATTACATTTTTTGAAAATGTATTTCAGCCTGAACGTTGGGGTAGCAAATTACAACAAAAAATATAATTTGAAATTGTAAAGTTCAAAATAATCACACGTTTAACTTTTAACAGGAAATACAAGATTATAATCGATATGAATCAGTTAATTCATATTTCATATTAAGACAATCAATTAATGTAACTATCAACAGTAACTGTCAAGAGTAATTTTCTGTTTAACCCCATCTTTATTCTCATCGATAACAATAAACAATAACAATAAATAATATTATTAGGTTTCGGAAGTAGAAATAACTTAAAAAAAATACAAAATCACAAAAAAAACACACTGATCATTTTTACATTAACAAAATAACCCAAACTTGCCAATCAAAATTGAATACAAAATAAACACGAACAAGGGCTGCTCCGAACGCAGTGACCGACCGCTCACGATCAAATAACGCCTAATATTGAATATCACTTGCTTTTATATAAAAATTGAAGGTAGATCGACGACTCTGAAGGTGGTTTGCTTATAATATTTACTTTAATAGCTAATCAAACTAAAAAGTTAAAAAGAGTTGCAATATCCATCACATTAGCTCCAAGATACCAAATTTTAGTACAAACTTACTTGTTTCATTTTGATACGACAATCGTCAGAAGGTTAAAATGGACTTCCAAGACTTGATTACATTGTTAGTTTGAAGTGGTAATAAAAAAACAAAATTTACAAGAAAATTCTTCTTTTATTTCAGTATTTGAAATATATCTATCGATTTCGGATTATCACTACGCGATGTCCAAAAGCCCAGGATTTACAGGAGGTAATTTTGATTTATAATTTCCCCGCTCTCTCTCAGCAATTTGACTTGCAATGTTGAACTTAGGCAGAGGCCTAAGTTAGTTCAACATTGCAAGTCAAATTTCGCTCATAGATCAATTACTTCAATAATGAGTGGTCTTCCACTGCTATAATAATAATATAATTTCCTAGTAAAGTTTAAAATCGTAAACCTTGATTAGACGGTTGTATTTCACTCATGAAACTGCTTATTAAAAAAAACACCCCGCCTACTTATAAGGGGCATGTGTAGGGGAAAATTAACAAGGACACAATTAAAGTACACCCAGTCTCTAAGCAATTATTTTTAAATCAGGCAATTATCTGCAAAATCCCATGTTAGGAATAGACTTGAGAAAGAAGAGAGAGATCATCAGCCTCCTGCAGGTGACGATTTAAAGAATATATTATTGTCTACACCCAGACACGTAACGAATGATTGTGCTCATTATATAGTTATTTATCCTGGGTGGGAATCCAACCTACGAGCTCTGACTCAACAGTCAGGATTACTAACCACTAGACCAACAGGTACGTAGGTAAAGATTTACTTTTTACTCACGTGTGTGTTTATGGGATACCTGACAGTTCCGGATCACACGGGGGGCCTTTATCATCAAACAATTACGTTTGGCGAGTTTAAAATGTAATAAGTTTAAGTCAGCCTTATAATGTAAATAAAAACAAAAAAAGCGGTGAAGTCCTCTGCCGCGTCGGAGTCAGTGTTGTACCTGACACGAGGGCGGCAGGCCGCTTCAAAGAAATATTAATAGTTTTATATTATTCTCGCAGGTCATAAACGACATCTACCCTTACTTTATCGCCAAGCATTTGGATCTTTTAGACACAATGTTCTTCGTGCTGCGAAAGAAAGACAATCAAGTGACCTTTCTACATTTGTACCATCACACCACCATGGTGACGTGGACCTGGTTGCACTTGATGTACCACCCCACAGACAATTTCGTGGTAGTGGGGATGCTTAACAGTTTCGTCCACGTGCTCATGTATGCTTATTATGGAATATCAGCTTTGGGACCTGAGTATCAGAAGTACGTTTGGTGGAAGAAGCATTTAACTAAGGTTCAACTGGTGAGTACTAAAAGTCCGATGCGTAAGCGCTATCTTAGTATTAGTTGGCAGAAAACTCCATAATCTTCACAAAGACTTTACAGTTCATCAGTTTCGTGGTTAACTTCTGTAATTGTGGACCCCATTTGAACCCCATCACATAAAATAAGTCAAATTAGCGACAATTTAAGTTACGACAACCATGTAAAAGGTGATTTAGAATCGACTGCCATCACCTAAGCTTTGATTGTATTGAGCCGTGGAGGTTTCTCCAGTAATTTCCTGCAATACTGTGATATCAGGCGTCAGTTAGTTTATCCACTCAATCTAAGTATACATACCGACACCAAACACGATATAGCAATTGCTTTCTACGTTATCACTGTCTACTGGTCATTGAAAAGCAGGAGACTCCTATTTAGGGATCCGTTCCTCAAAAGGAAAAAAGGAACCCTTACAGGATCACTTCGTTGTCCACCTGTCTGTCTGTCTATCAAGATCATTTATCTCATGAACGCGTGGAGGTATAAAGTTGAAATACTATTAAATGTTTCTTTTAAATCTGAAAGTCGTTAATTTGTTGTTATATGAATATGAAATTTAAAAAATGCGATTTCTAAGTTTTATTTTGCATTTGGAATATTGATTGTGACATGTATTGATGTATTAGGGGGTATTTTTAGACCGGTAAAGTTAAGATTGCCTCTCTAGAAACAGTCTCCCACACATTGACCCAATTTTCGAGAATGGTTTCCCGAGATGGAAGAACATACAATACCTATTTATAATTTAATAAAACGGGAAATTAACGATGTGGATTTTGATACAAAAAAAACTAAACGGAAAAGGTAAAACTTAAAATTAACTCGGAGCTCTTAATGCTAATTCTGCACTTGCTATAACTAATTATATAGGCGTTGTACAAACATGGCCCTGGGCGTTAAAAGCTTGTCTATCAACCGCTCTCAAGGAAATACTTCAGGCAGAAGGCAAATTTTGTTAAAGACTGTTGTTGCGATGCCACTGCTATACTGCTGTTATCTCGTGGGAGAGCCATGCTTCGGCACGTATGGGCCGGCTCGACCGGAGTGATAGCACGGCCTCTCAGAAAACCGGCAGTGAAGCAATGCTTGCAAGCATTGCTTTTCGCCGAGTGAGTGAGGTCACCGGAGGCCCTAACCCTTCCGTTCCCCCTCCCCTCCGTTTTTCCACCCTTCCTCTACTCCCACCTTAAAGGCCGGCAACGCACTTGTGACTCTTGAGTTGCAGGTGCCCATGGGCGGCGGTAGTCATTTACCATCAGGTGACCCATCTGCTCGTTTGCCGCCTATACCATAAAAAAAGAAGACAGATCAAATGATCATGCTCTTTCTCAATTATCTGTCCTGGGTGGGAATCGAACCCACGACCTCTGGTTCAGCAGTCATGATCACTAACCACTAGACCAACAAGCCCGTCATCAATGAATTTATTCTCAAATTGGGCCAATCATAAAGCCGAGTTCAATAAAAAACTGGTTACTTAAATATAGCTTTATAATAACTAGAGATCGCGTTGTGGTCGAATTTCGACCATGGTTTATTTCATTGGCCAATATTACTTGACCTGTCATTGTATAGACTTTTGTACCATGACAGGTCAAAATATATACTGGACACTCATAGCTGTATGTACCCGTTTTTGCATTTTTTTTAACTTTGTAGCAAATATTGTTAAAAAATTTTAGCATTCGTCACTTCTTCTCTGTATAAACTATAAGTGTGCGAAATTTCATACTCCTCCGTCCGCCAAATCTTCGTAAAAATGGATCCAAAGTTTTCGCTTCACGTATTAATATATAGATATGTAGGTACATTGATGAATATTTTTTTTGTTTTGATTTACTATATTTTTTCAAAAGTACCAGATCCAAATACCATCACACATACACTAAAATCGTAACCTGTTTCTGTTTCAGATCCAGTTTATTCTAGTGGTGTCCCATCTGCACTTCCAGCAGAAGCTCTCTCCATGTCCGCTTCCAAGTTTCTTCCACAACTTTTGCCTGTTTCTTATTTGTTCTTTCTTTGCTCTGTTCATGAACTTCTACATCAGCAGCTACAAGAAGAGACAATATCCTGTAAAAGAAACAAATGATATAGAGATTACGGATCACAAGAGATTAATGAAAACGCGTTAGGGAATTTAATATTATGTTAAAAATAATATAATAAAGTCTTAGATAGATCTGTGTTTTATTTGTTTTTCCAAAACTGCACTGCCAGACAGAAAACATTGAGAAGAACTCAAGCATACACCGATATTGGAATATCGTACATGCACTAATACTCCACGTATAATACATGCACTAATACGGCAAGAACAGTAAAAAAAAACGAATTATTCCTCGTAGATACACTTTAATCCTCGCTTTTATTCCTGTTAGATACACTTTTGTCTAGTACAGCAAAATACAAAAGTGTTTGTGTATAATTCTTTAAAAAAAAACAACTTAAAACTATTCCATAAAAGACTTATGATTTTCTCATGAATATATATTTTATATATCCATAATATATATAAATATATATTTTTTTACTGCACGAAACCCGAGAACAATGTGACAAATTCAATTATGACATTTTAATTTTTAATATCCTCTTTGACTGACAGCAATAACTATAGAGGTAAATAAGTATTAGTCATGTAATAATTGGTAAAAAAGTCTCCGTAAATACATTTTGATCGTAGAGACACTTTTATAAATTCATCTTAACGATAATTATTTTGTGCACGACTATACACAAAAGTGTATCAAAAAGGAACAACTGTTCAGGATTTTAAAAAGTGTATCTACGAGGAATAAATCAAAAAAACGTTTTTAAATTTAGGTTTTTGTTAGGATAGAATAATGACACACACACGGAAATACATTTCACAACAGTAGATTGCTATAAAAATAATGTTACCGCTACAAATGCTTTATGTAATATTTGTTACATTTTTTGTTTGGTAAAATAACATAGCCTACGTAGAGAAAAGCAAAGGCTTCGTAATTTTACCTAAACATAACTATGTGCCTATCCCGCGCCGTGCAAAATACGGAAGTCGGAAGGATATACCTTCCAACTTATTTGCCTAAAAGTAGATAGCCAGAACTGAACTTAAAAAAATTATGAAAATTTAATTATATCCAATGTAGATAGATAGAATATTAATTATGGCACACCTTTAATAAAATACAGTTGAAAAAATAATTATCTTACAAATCAGAGTACAATGGGCGGTCTTATCGCTAATATCGATCTCTATCAGACAACTTTAGGATGGAGATAATATCAAAATTATAAAAACATAGTAGTTGATGACGTACTATTCGAGATATTGACAAATACTTATATACATACATATACAGTTACTTAGTGGAGATAATATAGTATTATAGATAGCAATTTAGATCTTAGTTATGCTAAAGAATAGAATAATAGGATTAGAGTGACAGATAATGTTGCTTGACCAAATACTTGTACTTACGAAGAGAAAAAAAATATTAACTAAATTTTGTTTGAGATCATACATGAAGTATTTTAAAAGGATCAAAAGTAAATACATTGGGCGAGCAAAGTTTTTGTTATTCTTAAGTTTTACAGGTTTTTATAATTTAGTTTTGGTTATCTACTTTAAGGCAAATAATATACCTTCTGTCTAACGCACGGTGCGGGATAGCTTTTAATAATAATTTGGTAAAACTAAACACGCTTTTATGGCGAACTGAAATAAAAAGTATAATAAACTTCTGTCTGTCTGTTCAATCTGCTGGACTCGTCAAAAGGAATCCTATGAGTCTAAACTCGAGGAGTTTCACCACTTGATTCCATAATCAGATCATCTCCAAGACGCCAAGTTATAGTATTGTCAACTAAACTCATATAAATACAAAGTTTCATTTCGATACGATAAAAAGAAGTATGTTAAAATTGACTTCCATGATTTGAAATTTTGAAGGTATAAATAAAAGCATGTTAAAAATAGAATGTAAAGAAACATATAATTAACTAAATTTAATTTTAGTTAATAAATTTAATTTTAGATAATTTATATAAAATTTATTGGTCAATTTAACAGAGATGTGTTAATTAAGTAACATAAAATAATTAACCCAAAAGCACAAAAATAATACACGTGACATCACGTTGACTATGACGCATTTTCTGAAGGCTTCGTAGTGCGCAGGCGCAAAGGCAAAGATTATAGGAAATACCTAAGAGCAATAATTACTATAGAGGGAAGATTTTAAGTAAGAGCACAAAACATATCTACGGCGAGTGTTTTTCGTAAAAAATATAGCAGAAACCTATTGTGTGGTTTATTGTTTGTGCTCAAGATGAAAGAAAATGACTATATTTTGTGCAACTACCGGCTGCAGAAGCCTGATGGGCGTTTTAACCGAATGCGGTCAAAAAATATCCTTCCATCCATCCATAAATTGATAATTGTCATCCAATTTACGTTTTATTAGGATTTGTAAAGCTTGCCAAACTGTAACTGATCGTTATGTTCAACAATGACACACCTATTAATTCTGTTAATTACTATTAAAATCCTTTGAGAAGAACTTTGTAAATTACTTTGAGAAGAATTTAGATAAAAATAGATCGCGACTGACGTTTTATGTACCCGTATAGTGTTGGACTTAGATCACGTTAACATATCGATTTCTGAAAGGGTACTTCTTATCAATATGTATGATTATATATTTGCAACAGCGCCAATAACAATGAGGTAGCAAATGTAGCAATTAATGGTACTAGAATAAGTCAAAGGGAACGGCTGAAAGTTTTTGTGTTTGAAAATTGAAAATCTTCTACAATATTGACACTTCGAGGTCATAACCTCGAAGTGTTAATATTGTAGAAGATTGAATTACTACAATTCTGTAGATATGCATTGTACATAATCTAAAGTATTTTTTGTAATTGTAAGCTTCCTCCACTCCTGAAGGCTCAACGCTTAGCTAGTATGAAAATAACTTTTCTTGTTGTAGGTTTCTAAAAGACGCAGAATTAAAAGAAAAACGGGTTAGAAATATGCAACAAGGACAGTGGAATCCTTCTAATTTTGTTCAGTTGTGTTCACCACATTTTGAGTATTTGGCATTCTTATCGTGAAGGAACATCAACCGTTGGGCCGAGGTCCGCCAGGCATGATTATCTCGCCTGATCGGACGATTCTCCTTTTGTGTTGAAGGGACACGACAGCCATTCCTCTACAATATTCATCTGATACAATATTATTAAAAACAATTATAAGATAAATGCATTTTTATTTATATCTACATGATTATTACATGATGAGCAAAGGCTTTCCTAATGTAAGTATACATACACTTAGTAGGGTACTTCGTCTCGAACTGAGCCCTCGAGATTTCACGACTTTTTCACATTTTATCTCATAAGCTATGAAGCCTAAAATAAGAAACAGTTTTTGATGTAGAAATAGAACCCTTTCATTTGATAGTTCCAATTTGACTTGATTGTCTCGCATTAAAAATTTTGAAACCCTTTTTGGGTCCTTACATCCTTAAGATCTCAATAACCCCCCGAACAGATTTCACTCACTTACGGATTTTTTAATGAATTCTATTTACTATTAGTTTGTGCTGCGTTCATAATAGAATGGCGGCGCAAACGCAATGTTACTTACCGTTTTAGCGACTTTGCCACCAGATTTTAGGTTTTTATTTATTCTGTCTTCTTCTCTGTGATTTTTTTTATTTGGTCTGATTTATCAACAAAATAAAACTAGCAAGTATAGATTACCGATTTTATATTATTAATTGATTTATCGATATTTATAACATCCATTACTATTGCCACATATTGCTACATGAGTTTCTATAGTACAAATGGCGTCATGGCTACGCTAAGGGGTAACCGATGCAATACATCATCTCTGTCACCCTTATGACGTTTTGTATACGTAAAGAGAGATAACTGTAGGTTTTTTGTTTTTGCTCAAAACATTCCCTCTACAGTAATTATTGCTCTTAGGGAAACACTGTATACTTGTATTCTATCTCATTCTATTGCAGGCTAAATCCTATTTATGAATACGTTTTCAAATCATAACGATTCTAAAGAAGTTTCACTTCAAAAGTAAATAACTAAAAGGTTAATAATAATTCTTAAAGCTTGGGGGTCTTTTCTTCATGCTAATTAAATTTTTGCTACTCTATGATATTAAACGATGATGATAATATGCTTGGTCAAAGGTTTTTTGTTTTTGTATTAGTAGGAATATTTACCACAAATATATGTACTTTGTACCACAAAAAGTCATAGTTGTAAACTAATCAAAGGAAGAAACAAGTTCACAATTCGACTGTATTTTTTGTCTGTGTTATACGCGATATTTTTATACACAATATTCTTTGCCAATAGAATTTTTTTGTGACATGATTTTAATGCGTTGTGTCGTCGATTGTACTTGCATTCAAAATTCATAATATGAATTTTTATGGCTATTGGTAAAATATGCATACACAAGACAAGATAAGAAGTTCAATTTGTGTTCTGGTCTTGGGATATATGCATTTAATTAATGCATACAGTGGTTTTGAGATCTAGACATGCTGACATTTACCCGGTTACAGTAACCCGTTTATATTTTCAACATTGCAGACTTTCACTTGTGCTTGTCGGTCCTAAAATAAAACAATAAATGAGAGTGGTTTCTACTTTCTTGAAGACCCGTTATTAACAAGAGCTTCCTTAAGGCTGCATTCACGCTAAATTTTGATATGATTCGAAAATACATAACACTAGTTGCTTGCCGCGGTTTCACCCACCATAGTTCTGGTGCCGTAAGAATATCGGGATAAAAAGTAGCCTATATGTTCATCCAAGTCTCCAGCTATCTACATACCAAGTTTCATTGCAATCAGTTCAGTAGTTTTTGAGCGAAAGAGTAACAAACTCTCGTTTATAATATTAGTAGGATTCGATTTCAATACTTAAGATCTTACAATGGTATATTAGTAACTGAATAAGAAAAACAATGTTTTTTTTTTAATGTATTGGTTATGTTTCCGTCATAATTTAATCAAAGGTTACATATTTTCTTGGTCAAGTCAGCAAAGTTTTTAAATGTTACCATGTATGTATCAAAATTAAATGAAAGGGCTCATTAGTTGTATTTCAAACATACATATTTGTTTTATAATTTTAAGATTAATTGTTTTGAAATCTAAAAAGCTACCACAGCAATCAATCGAAGTCAATTGACTGGCCTGTTGGTCTAGTGGTTAGTGACCGGGTTCGATTCCCACCCAAGTCTGGGTGTTCTTTGTATCCGTTGCTTGTATGTTTGTAAAGTCCCCCCCGACACAGGAGTAATTCCTAATGCGGGAATGTCTTTTTAAAAGAAATAAAAGAAATCGGTAGCATCGATGTCATTGCTATTTTGATCGTGTGGTGTGCTGGCACCCTTAATATAAAAATTCTTATAAGTTTATTTTATAAAGTGGCAGATTCCAAGATATTGCAATTGTATATAATTTCTTTCGTAGCCAGAAAACGCGATCTCTTTCTCGCCCTTTCGCCGAACGTTGTCCTTTCTCTGAAGAGTTTTGGGAAATGCAAGGCTGATGGACCATTTTCAACAGTCTTTTTTTATGAATTGATTTCAGTAATTATTTTTTCATTTGAATTAGTTGCATTTATTTACAAAGCCTAGGCTGTCCGTCTCTTTGTCAGCGGGCTGTATTTCATGTACCCTAATAGGGAGACAGTTGATATTTTCAGAGTGTGTATTTAAGATATAGATGACTTTAAGAAATTGTTAAAAGAACACTACTAGAGCTGCTGAGTGGTCTCAGGATACCATCCAATCTATTTATTTGTATGTATGTGTATGGATATAGATTTATGTGTGTGTTTATTAGTCCAAGATCCCAGGGCCGCCAGACGTCACGTATTTTCTGACGAACTAAATGTGGACGCTTGAGTAGTGTTAGTATGTACTATGATCGCCTAGCTTTTCGTAGCTCTGGAACTGTAATACACTTATATCCCTTACACAAAAACGTGTTTTTTGCTCAATCTTAATAATGGCATTATGTAGACGCCTGAAATGTTTATACAGTCTACAAAATATAAGTAAGCCTTTGGGGCCCCCAGTGCCGGGGCCCCTGGTATTTTGCCCGCTCTTCCACCCTATTGTTACGCCACTGATTATACTAGACGCGTGTAGCCGTTTCGATGTAACCGTTTCACGTAATTTTTAAATTTGTAACAAATTATGTAAAGTTTAGCTTTATGCTCTCTCTTTCTATCTCTCTAAGAATTATCTTCACATATTAAAAATAGAAGCTTCATTGAATTGATTTCCAAACATTTACAGTGTTCACATAGTTATCGCGTTGAACTACGGTATACTTAATAGATATGTAATATTACTTAATATTTATTATAAAGGCAAAAGTAACCTTGTCTGTCTGTTAAATTGCTGAAAGAAAATTTTTATATTGAAATACACGGGACTTTGGAGTAATAGGCTACTTTTTTTTACGAAAATAAATTAAAATCAAAATTCTTTATTTAAATTAAACCAATTGTAGGTATTTTTGAATTATCAGGAGTAAGAGTCAGTCAGTATAAGACGGTCGTGAAGTTGCCTGTTCCAATACGTAGATTCTATGGAGAAGAACACGTAAGAAACTCCATGAACACTTCTTTTTCAACATGTTTTTGTTACATTGCTTATAAGTGCTAATTAAATGTGAGGGCAATGTAACATAATATTATTCTAAAATAAAATTTATATAATTATAAAAAAACCTTGGCGAAAAGAGTGATTAAAGTTTGTAAGAGCGAAATTCTACGCAGACTAAGACGCGGTCATCAGCTATTTCTATATAAGTTATGTACAGATTACAAAACACGAGTCGAAAATTATTATTATTTTAAGAGAAAGCATGTCAGACGAGTAATTTGGAGTTTTGCGGCATCGTTTAAATATTTATAAATTATGTCGATACTGCTTTTATTGACGCTTAAAGAACTTGACCTCGTTAAAGGAGTCACTGGTTAACCATGTACCTCAAAGTGATATTAGTTACATAAGAAGCTTAATCAAAACGAAATCTAAATAGTGTGTTAACGCTTGATAAACATTCAAGTTTTTAATTAAGTTTTTCTGCTTTTTATGTTCACTAGCTGTTGTCCGTAACTTCGTTTGCGTGGAAATTTTGATGAAATCTCTCCCACAGGAATCGTACATTTTCTCGGATAAAAAGTAGCCTATGTGCTATTCCAGAATATAATTTATCTCTGTGCGAAATTTTATCCAGATACGTTTAACGGTTTTTGCGTGAAACAGTAACAAACATTCGTTCATGTGCACTAACTTTCGTCTTTATAATATTAGTAAGATTATTTGTAAATAAATTAGTTTTATAAGGACGATACAAAGTATATATTCCTTATTTGTCGCGGTTCCCAGAAACTCATCTTATGTTATCAAAATACATATAAATATGTTCACCGCAAAGATATTAAGTTAAACACTAATAAAAATCAAAATTGAGAACTTCTTCTTTTTGAAGTCAGCTAAGAAGAAAATATAACTTAATTCACCATTTAAGATTTTTGAAGTACACCATATATGTAAGTATGTGTGCGTGCGTGATACGGGGTGCAACGATAAGGTTCCTATGTCCCAATGAAAATGTCAATACACAAACATTCTATTTAGCAACAAAATCTTGATCTTATCGCAGTAAATAAAAGAGTAAAACATAATAAAGATTAATTGAGGTGGAAAACACATCACACACAATCGTCCATTAACATGATATGATACTTCGATACGTGATTCGCCTCTACACGAAACATCTAAAAGGAAATTATGTGATTTAACGCCTAATTCAATTGATTACTTTATACATAATTTCTTATTTGCTTAATTTATGGCAACTCCTATACTTCTTTTTAAAATATACATCTAAACGACCCAACTATACTATATAACAAATCTCGTTGAATCATGTAAATACTTGCCTTATCGACGTAATGGAAGTTCGTGAGGTGACCACCTAAGCCACTGCGACATCTATGCAATAATTTTTTTTATTTTTGCAATATTGGCGTGTAATGACGTCATAAAGTAGGTAGAATGGATTTGCTTGGCAGGTAGAGATGTTCAAATATTGTATTAACATTTTTTTATAATACATTGCAATACATAAGTAGTTTGTTGAACTTTAGTAGGTAAGGTAAGACTTGTAATTAGAACAATAGCACAGAATACATAATAGTACAAATACAGAAGTCTTACTCCGATAAATCATTTAAATAAATAGTGACTCTTGTTCGTACGCATTAAAGTCACAATTCAGGTCGCACAGCGCCAATTACCTACAGTTATAATGTCCTAGAATTTGCCTTTTTTTGTATCGCATAACTCTTATCTGTTCTGACGACGCCCCGCGACTTTAGGGATGTAATCTAAATATTTAATTACCAGTAAGTTTTATGTTTATTACTCTATTCTTGTGAAAAAATAAACCTAGGCTACGTACTAATAACTTAATAGTCTAGATACGCGACGTAGCGCGTGAATGAGCACTAACGTACGGCTGGCGTGCGGCAGCCCACTGAATTTTGTCACGATTAGTCGACTCCGCCGTGTACTTATAACTTTATACCTACACTACGGAGTGGACCTGGCCTGACATTAGTGACCTGTATGAAAGTGCCAAACTCTCAAATAAGAGTAATTATTAAGGAATCTCAGGTTGAAAACTTTTTTGTATAAACAAACAACAAACTTTGGAATGAGGATTTTTTGGTTGAAGTATTACTCTGACGCAATAACGTTTTTCCACTTACTTGATTAACAATTACTGATTAATGTTCTATGTACCTAGTATGTAGGATATCGTCATATATGTAATAATAAGTTTTATAATCAATTATACACAAAACAAAAAATCTATGCTTGGAAAATAAAATTGATTCGCCAGACCACTCAATCTGGCACCGCATATGCGTCAAACCCATACGATTTTTCGAAGCTGTCAAGAGGCAGTTAAGTGAAAAAAAGTGTACTAATAATTATTAATGTTGACTTTATCATATACATACACATAATCTTAAACAAAGAATAAGAATGTTGAAAGTTATGTGCCGGATTGCAACACTAAGATAAATGCATCTAGAGAACATGTTTGAAACGCAGATAGGGGTATGCTACCCCAGCTTTCCGCTTGCCATGCTCAAGTGCTAATGTTGATGAAGACCTTGGATAGAGCTCTTTCGATCCACCCCCGGCGTACGAGTATATACAACATTAGGCTATTAATTCCCTATAACCTTCTTAATAACGACTGTAAGTTTGTTAAAACTTTAATGAAAATTAGTTGAATATTTTTTGTTTGTGTTCAAGTTGACAACTGTTTTAAGGTCTTGGAACGTGTTTTATTTTAAACATTTTTGTGTCCTCAACCTCAAAAGCTGTGGTCTATTTATAAACGTTTTATTGTACAATTTATGATATTAAAACAAGTAAATATGAGGAAAAACTGACTCACAGTCTGAATCACACAAACATTTAAACAAAAGTTAATCTGACTCCAAACAGACCACTTAAGGCCTACAGGTACTTAAGGCCTTTATAATGTTAACTATTATATTAAAAGTGTCTCATGTATTGCAGTCTTTTCAAATAAGTTTATAATCAATTATTTTTCACTTTTCAGTGCCCTTTGTTCGTGCGTTTTGAAGTCGGTTCAAATTTTTAAGGTGTTTATTTTTCCATTTTTTACGTACGTACTGAGTAGATGCGGTATTTAGAACATTCGTTGTTGTAATGTAGGTTACCGAACTGCAGTAGATACGTTAGATTATATTAACTTTAGTTTTATAAGACAGATACTTTATTTAAATAAGGTGGTAAGATTTTTAGTTTCTCTAGCAACATGCTGTACTTGATTGAATAAGTTTTAAAAAATCTTTTTAACAAAAAAACTCACCGATGAAAAAGAACAAAAAATCAAGAAATACATAAACCTTTTACGTCTTGACTTGAGTATTGAACTTATTTACATAAACTATTAAATTTTATATAAACTGCTTTTGAGTCGGCGCCAAACAACAAATTGATTAGTTATATAAATTTTAAAGGTACGTAGAAATTAATGTAGATTGTATTTTTTATCTTTTATTCATCATTTTTATTAATTGGTTACACCCATTAATAAAAATGATAAACAGGTTAAGCATTGCAATTTTTTAGAATTCCGTACGTCTGAATGAAAAAGCGGAACTTATAGGATCACGAGTGCATCTGTCTGTAAGTATGTTACAGCCATTTTGCTCGGATTCTACTGGACCAATTAAATTGTAATTTGGTACACATATAAATTCCTGTGACTCCAACACAGATGTGCAACGTACATTAACGAATTTTAAACATGGGGGTCACTTTTGGAAGCCAAATTTGAAAATTATAAAATAGTTTTACAAACTGTACTAACCCTATATATTAAATGAAAGGGCTTATTGTAATATTAGTATTGTATATTTTTTTTTAATAATAATAGTAAAGTTATTTAAGAAAATAGTTGAAAATTTTAATTTTTTTTGTATTAAGTAAGCCCAAGTAAGTAAGAACTATTAGTTTGTATTTTTATTTAAATTGTATTTAAACAAAAATACAAAATAATAGTTCTTCACTTATAGATTACATGAAAACCTATAAGAAGTCTATGGTCTTAAAATATCATGGTAAATCTCTCAATATTGTTATTACCTACAAACTCACATTTGCAGTTAGAATGTATGGGAGGACATGCTCTTCAACTACAATGTAAAGTTTGTTCTTAGAATAAAATGCCAAGTACGAAACCCTCTCTTCGCGAGTTCAAATCGCACTTGGCAGGTTTTTAGAAAACTGGTTTGCCTACACTTGTCTAATAATACTACGGAACGTACCGACCAGTAGTGTGTCAATTTCATCCACTTATCTGCCTCAATCTAGGGCTATATACACAATGGTATATTTCTTTCACAAGTTCTGTTACTGGTGTATAAATAAAAACCGGCCAAGTGCGAGTGGGACTCGCGCATGAAGGGTTCCGCACCATCGTACAAGATTTAATACTATGTAGGTACTACGTCTACGTTTTGCCATTATTAAGATCGAGTAAAACAGCCAAAAAAACACGTCTCTAGTAGGGGAGCCCCCTTTAATTTTTAATTTATTTTTATTATTTGTTGTTATAGCGGCAACAGAGAAACACATTCAGTGTCAAAATTTCAGCTGTCTACCTATTTACAGATCATGAGATACAGCCTGCTGACAGACAGACGGACAAATAGACAGCGGAGGCTTAGTAATAAGGTCCCGTTGGTTACTTTTTGTGTACGGAACCCTAAAATGTACAAATGTTGTTACAATTCAAAAAAATACAACTCATAACTGTACACGGGAGCCTTGTGGTTCAAATATACCCTGAAGTTGTTGTTTGTTCGTCGGAGAGCCATGCTTCGGCACGTATGGGCCGGCTTGACCGGCGTGATACCACGGCCTCACAGAAAACCAGCAGTGAAGCAATGCTTGCATTGCTTTTCATCGCGTGAGTGAGGTCACCGTAGGCCCTAACCCTTCCCTCTCCCCTTCTTCCTGCTCTTCCCCTCTCTCCCCCCTTCCCCTAATCCCATATTAAAGGCCGGAAACGCACTTGTTACTTTTGAGTTGCAGGTGCCCATGGGCGGCTGCAGTCATTTACCATCAGGTGCCTCCTATACCATAAAAATGGAAAGGAAAAAAAGGAACCTTACAATGCGCTAGGCATATACTTCAACAATTGAGATTGAGAGTGCTGTTGAGGGCGTCGCGCTTCTGTAGCGCATGAACAATGTTTACCGAAGCACGCACAAACCGTTTTAACGTGGTTTAGTGTATGTGCCTCACTGCTGCAGGGTGCCCGACAGCCCCAATAGCATATTACTTGTGATAGCCGATCGGGCTGATAGCCCTCATATACAGAATTCGGTGACTCGCACCAAGTCTGGTCTAGTAATGAAAGCCATGTCAGTAATGGCTCTTAAGGTCAATTGTTACTAACACCGTGGACCTCTTTGTAGTCTGTATGAGTTAATATAAAAAATAATATACTTTTAATAGTATCTTGTTATCTCGTATTTCTTCCTTCTTTCTTTTCGTTTTTGCTCCTGTATTGGTATTATCAAGATGCTATATTTTTGTCTCAACGTAATACAGTGGGAGCCTATTGACGTCTACTGGGCTCATATATATTTATAGATACTTACTAAGAATTATCTTAGGGAAAAACATAATAAGAAAAGATCTCTACCTAAAAATCATACCTAGAACATAGGACCTTTGACTTCCAATACATTTGCTTTTTTTACAATTTTACGCACAAATCATTTTATTACCATTCAATTAATTATACATACGTAGATTTTTAAACATACCAAAACAAGTTTTTTGCTAACAGCATGCTCTACTCCTAAGCAAAGCTTCATTCATCCGGAGGCTTCGACTGTTGCGCCTGCGCAGTTTCGTACAAGCACCTTCAGTTACCTTCTAATAACCGCGCAAGTCGCTCGTGTGCAACCAGAGCGAGCTGAAATTCGTGTGTGCATCACAAAAAAAATAATAACATTTTATAAGTAATAATTTGTGTGTTCGTTCGTCAGTACAGTCAACGACAATAAAACAAGGTCAGTCTTGTAGTCATAATATATGTTGAAGAAAGTTCCAATAGCTGCTACGCTTAAGGTGATCGATAACCTACATTTGTTATTTTATGCTTTCAAGTATTTTTTTATTACATGGCTATTTTTGTTTTACTTATTACGATTTATTCAATGCCTTCAACGATTTTCGATCATCACTATAATATTAGGAATTAGTGGAAACTGTTGAAATCATTGGGGAATCTGTACATAAACAATTTAACTAAAATATTACTTAAGGTCAAGTTACTTGTACTAATGCTCATTATTCGAAATTACGAAATCTTAAATAAAAAAATATATAACTGCGTTGAAAGCAAGTTAACTATTATTAAAAGAAGCATTCAATCAAAATTCCACTATTACTACTTTAGGATTAACATAAATATTACTATCAAATTCCACTAACACAATGTAAACGTTACTGAAAATAGCGAATTAAGACTAAAAAAATCTTAGTTGCAAAATTTCTAGGGAGTTAAGTAAAAATACTCTTTCTTAGTTTATTTTAGTTTTTGCTAGTAAACAGTAAACAAAACTTTTAACATTGTTATTTTATTTTATTGACATATATAACTTGAATTGTCATTGCATAGACTTTTGTATCATGACAGATGACAGGTCAAAATATATATTGGACCCCTAAAGCTTTAAGTAGCTGATTTTATATAATTTTTAACTTTATAGCACATTTTGTTTAATCATTTTAGTTGTCTGTATTACATATAAACATTAAGTATTCCAAATTTCGCATTCCTGTCTGTGCGCGTTAAAAAATGGGTACAAAAAGTTCTCGTCGCGTATTAAAAATACAAAAAAGTCTTCATGTTATTGAACCTTGCTATGGTAGAGTTTTATTTATTTCATTAGACTCGCCTCTTGGTCTAGTGGTTAGTGACCCTGACTACTAAGCCAGATGTCGTGGGTTTGATTCCCACCCAGGACAAATAATTGTGTGATGAGCATGATAATTTGTTCTGAGTCTGCGTGTAATTTATCCTACTAATATTATAAACGCGAAAGTGCAAGTATGGATGGATGGATGTTTGTTACTCTTTCACGCCAAAACTCCTGAACCGATTGCGATGAAACTTAGTATGTAGATAGCTGGAGACCTGGATTAACATATAGGCTACTTTTTATCCCGATATTCCCACGGGATTCGGACTTACGCGGGTGAAACCGCGGGGCGCTGCTAGTCAATAATATGTATGTATTTAGAAATATATAAGTATGTTTATCAGCAGTCTGGTTACCATAGTACAGGTTCCGCCTAGTTTGCTATTAAACGGCCGTGTGTGAGATGTGTGAAGTTTTTATTATTATTACGTCAACCCTTTTCAATGCAGATTTGTGTCGTTTCTAGAATAAGGCCTTTCAAGGTACTTAAAATTGTAACGGCTTACGCATAACTGTTACGTCATAGCAGTTAAAATGTTTCACAGTTTAATTGACTACCTTTCAAATGATTTTGCCACTATCTATAGCACCACAGAGAATGTAATAGAAAATACAGGTATAAAGAAAAGTAATAAAATATTACGGATAGAAATCAATGAAAAAAATAGGAAAAAATATCAAACTGCAGTTCCATTAAAACAATATAAAGTGTCGGCTGGTATAGGGGCCAAATTCAAATTTAGATAAGTTGATCTTGACAAAAATATTAAGGATAAACCTTGAAAAATAATTATGCTCCTAACACTGTTGGCAATAAAATTTATAATCAATTAAAACGTATTCAAAAATTTGTCCTAGCGATCAAATATATGCAACACGGATTAAAAAAAAATTGCTTGTATAAGTCAAGGTCGCTGTATACCTATAACTCGAACTGGCTGTTGCCAGAAAGTTTAAAAAAAAAAATAGTCAGTCATGAGACAGCCGAAAGAAGTGAAAACTTAAACGAAACGACGAACTTAAAACGTCACATTAGCAGGTTGGTGACATTCATTAATGAGGAGCTGACAGACCTCAATGTTTAGATTAGCGCCCTCTAGTGGATCTTTATACGTATTATTAGCGTGACGGTAATGAGTTCAGTGCTGTTTCCCCATAGCAAAAGTGCACAAACGTGCCTAAAGAAGTTTTCACTTCAAAAAGAAATAATGACAATGTTGCTTTTGCATTTTGCTTTGCTATTTCTTCGGAAAACATTTCATTAGGAAAATGCCATCGATAAACTGCCATCACTTTGCGCAGTTTGGTAAGCGTTCACAATAGATATTTCCTACGTATTACCGGTTTCGATTTCTACAGTAATAAACATATAGTTAGGAAAATCATTCTACTTTAGTACTTTTCAAGATAAAGTTAAGTGAAAAGATCCCTCCACTAAATTTATATATTTTTTTGTATATTTTTAACACAAGTACCTAAGTTCTTTTATGTTTAGTCGCTGGTACAAACCAAGATAAACTGGTTATAAGTAAAATAAAATAAAATTGAATAACAAGCTTTTAAATCCCACTAATATTATACATGTGAAAGTTTGGATGGATGGATAGATAGATGGATGGATGGGTGTTTATTACTCTTTCACGCAAAAACCACTGAACGGATTGCGACGAAACTTGGAATGTAGATAGTTCGAGACCTGGATTAACGCATAGGCTATTTTTTATCCCGATATTCTCACGGGATCGGAATTTACGCGGGTGAAACCGCGGGGCGCTGCTAGTATTATAAATGTGAAAGTTTGGAGGGATGGATGGATGTTTGTTACTCTTTCACGCAAAAACTACTGAACTGATTGCAATTAAACCTGGTATGTAGATAGCTGGAGACTTGGATTAATACATAGGCTTTTTATCCCGATATTCCCACGGGATCGGGACTTACACGGGTGAAACCGCGGGGAGCAGCTAGTAAAAAATATATAAAAGTTTGGTATTCCATTTTACTAAATGAAGTTCTTTTAATGTGTTAAAGCATTGCCCCCTTTGCATTTTGCCCCACTTTTGCGTGCGGTTCAAAATTCAGGCTCGATTCCCGGAATAGGGTCAGGTAAGTTGTTATTGGTATGGTCTCTAAGAAAATCTCAGCAGAAGGGCGTAGTCTGGAATTGTGACCAGTAAAAAAATATCCAGAGAAATGTGGAAGTGTATAATATCTTTTCACGGAAATAAATTACTACTTGTTGTCGTCGACTTCGTTCACGTAGAAATTTTGGTGAACTCGATCCCACGGTAAATAGCTAAATAATCTATCTCTGTACCAAATTTCATCCGTATCCGTTTAGCTGTTTTTGCGTGAAAGAGTAACAAACATCCATTGATCCATCCTCACCAACTTTCGCCATTACGTGGTGGTCAAATTTCGACCATGGTTTTTTCATTGGCCAGTATAACTTGAGCTGTCATTATATAGACTTCTGTCAATGCATATACTGGACACGTGTAATTTCATTAAACCGCTTTCATGTTTTTTTTTTGCAAAACGCTCATACCTCTAAGTAAACAGGATACAAGTTTTTGTTCATGGATGTTTTGTTTTGTAACTTTTACAGAATTAGAACAAATAATTATAGTTTAAAAAAACTAAAAAACACGCTTTTATAGAAAATTCAACTAAAAAAAATTAATCGAATTATTGCATTGTCATCGGTCTTTGACACGTGTGCAAAATTTGAATGAAATCTGGCCGTTTAAAGTGGGTCAAAATCGCTCCCAAAGGAGTCGGTTACAAACATACAAGTGAAGCTAATATAAAGCGTGTAAAAAGCTACTAAATAAGTTTAAATTTTTTTTGTTCTAACATTTTTAAATTAAATTATATTATTTTGCAATTTGATGAATTTATAGTTGAAATAGAATATTAGTAAGTGTATATGTGTACTAGTGACGCACAGCCTATCAGTATTAGTTATTGCACGCTTAACCGACCATTTGTTGCTAGCTGGCTACCGCCAATGCTATGTAGTAATACTGTGTTGTAAGTAAGTCTTATGTACTACTAGTTGTGCCCTTCGTCCGCGTGGAATAGTGTATTTATATCGAATCAACAGCCTAAAAAATAAGTTTTAAGCTTCTAGCTCTAAATATGACGATACTTCCATACAACTTTTCATCCCCACCTTTCAACCCCTTACATCCCTTTTCTCGCATTAAAAAGCCTATGTCCATTCTCAGGCTCTAGACTATCTGTGTACCAAATTTCATTTAAATCGGTTTAATAGTTTTGGCGTTAAAGGGCGACAGACAGACAGAGTTACTTTCGCATTTATAATATTAGTAAGGAAGTAAGGAATAAAGGCTTGAATATATATTTTTTCATTCCTTTATAATACCTTTTTAATCAATTAAGTTACCAAGATTTTTACACTTTTATGGTTGAATTCAACCACTGTTAGCAATGTAATTGTTAAAATTATGTATTTATACGAGAATTAAGACAATCACGAAATAGGTATAACATACCTCTGAATTGCCTGATGTTGCCAGAGTCAGCCTGTGACCACGGCCAGTGCAACCTGGTCGAAATGTTAGGCAATTCAGAGGTATGCAATGTCTATTTCGAGATTTGGTTAATTCCCGTATAAATACATAATTATATCATGGAACGCGAAAGTTTAAAAGTTAATAATTAATGCAATGGTTTTTTTAGGGACAATTCACTCGCTTGGAATGATTTATGTGTCGAGGGGGATTTACAAACATTCAAACAACGAACATAAAGAACACACAGACTTAGAACAACTATTTGCGGATCCCAAAATTTTTGTCCCGTCTGGGAATCGAACCCATAATATTTATCGCGCCGTAGTGGCTTAACTTTAACCAATGCGCCATCCGTGCAGTTCATTTGTTCATTGATGATGTAATATAATAATTCTTTAAAAAAAAAACCGACTTCAACAAAAAAAAACTATTCCATAAAAGACTTTTATATGGTTTTCTCATGGATGCCATTGTCAGAACTGGACCAAATTGAAATGGGGCCACACGGGAAGCACCAGCTTTCAAATAAAAAAGAATGATCAAAATCGGTTAACCCAGTCGAAAGTTCTGAGGTAACAAGCATAAAAAAAAAACATACAGTCGAATTGAGAACCTCCTCCTTTTTTGAAGTCGGTTAATAACAATAATGAACCGGATTGGTAAAGTAATAACATTTTTTTACTTATAGGCATAGGTTAGTAAGACTTTCATTGTGCCTTAGTTTTTAACCGACTTATATAATTTTTTTTGTATGTTCGGGCATAACTCCGTCATTTATGGACGGATTTGCAAAATTATTTTTTTGGTTCTTGGTTTGGAAATGGTCCCGTTTATATTTCGTAAAGATCTGATGATGAATTTATATTTTATCATGATTTAGGTGAATTGAAGCCGATTGTATACCTTTTTTTAACCGACGAAAAAAAAAGGAGGTTCTCAATTCGACCGTATATTTATATATTTTATTTTTTTACCTTTGTTCAGCACTCTCCCCGTTATTTATGAACCGATTTTGATTATTCTTTATTTGTTAGATAGGGTATACCTCAAGGGTCAGGATCTGATGATGGGATCCTGATAAAATTGAGAGAAACCCTCGAAAATTGGAGGAACGAATAGTGTTTCTGTTTACTTTTCATTACTTTATCAGGTATTTCCTATCAGATGAAAAAAAAATCATCAAATAAAAATCTTTTTAACAAAAAATTAAATCGACGAAATAACTAAAAAGCAATACATAAATAAACCTTTTAAGTCTTAAGCTTATTTACATAAACTATCAAATTTTATATAGTTAATTTAATTTAATAAGTTAATTAATTTTATCTGTCTGTTAGTGAAAACCGCATGAAAATCCGTTCAGTAGTTTTTCAGTTTATCGCGAAGAGACAGACAGACGCGGCGGGGGACTTTGTTTTATAAATATGTAGTGATTTTGAGTCGGTGCAAAATAATAAAATTGATTAATTACCTACGTATAGCCATGTCCGTTTCTACGTGGGTACATATAAAATTTAGATAATTAATCAGTTTGTTGTTTGGCGCCGACTCAAAATAAGTTTATATAAAATTTGATAGTTTATGTAAATAAGCTGAAGACTTAAGAGGTTTATTTATTTATTGCTTTTTAGTTATTTCGTCGGTTTAATTTTTTGTTAAAAAGATTTTTTAAAGTAAATTATTAGTCAGGAGTTATTTTAATCCTTAAGGTATAAAGAAACCAGTTTTCAATCATTAATTTAGGTCATTAAGTGACTCTTTAAAATCTTTTGATTAACTACTTCTACATTTAGATTTAAAACCACACTTACACCCGATTTACTAGGAGCCGAAAACCTGGCATTTACTGAATTTAAATACATTTGTTTATATTAGTTTATAGCTCTTAAGATACTGAGACAGCGAATATTGTACATTAGGTACTGTAATAGAGCAAGAAGGATCTCTTGGCGCGTAAGTAATCATTGACCGGGTCACAAGTGTAAATACATAGCTACCAGTTACTTAAAAAAAAATCAGGAAATATGTTATGAAATAAGACTTATGTATTTGACTTGCCATTTGAAAAGTGACATTGCGATTTTTTTCTAATGGTAATCATCCTTCTGTATTTATTTATCATACAGTATCAATTTTTTTGAGGTTCATGCAAAATGTTTTTTCTCTCCATCAAAAAAAAAAAGACCTATAATGTCTCAAGCGAAAAGTGCTTCACCGTTAAAAAAGCGGTAAAACGGTGTGCTATCCGAAAACACTGAAACGACGTTACATAGTGTGACAACTAAAGATATTTTACGCTAAATGCGGGGGATTCAAAATGAAATTAACAAATAAAAGAAACTACAGATTGTGTAGTACTAAAAAAAATACGAATATCCTACAAAAGATAAATCCAAGGAGATGTTGTTTAATTGAATGCATGTTTTTTCTAAGTTTTCACACGACCTTAAGTCGTACCTATTGTATGTAAATATTATTTGCGCATAATATTTGAATGCCTTTGACTGTAATAGGAATAATACATTTATCTTTTCCAGTCCTGTATCTTTATAAGTTAATCTTGTTTTAGAAAATAATAGTCATAATTTTACCTACCGCTCAAATGTACCTCAAAGCGGTATAGTCGCTTAAATTAAAACTGTCTGAATATGGAGCACTCTAATAAATTGATGTGTACTCTAGAATTGGGCTAATTAGCTTGATCCAACATTACATACGCACCGCACACGGCTGCCCGTTACCAAGCCAAGTAAGAACTTAGCTAGTTTGGTAACTCTTAACACTGTACTTTTCCTGCCATCGCATTGGCTCGCTGTGTTTAAGTGCGCGTGAATTTATATGACGCTTGAATATTATGTGGTAATAAGATTTCTTTTTGTGCCGATTGCTATAATTTAATGCTGATAGTCTAATTTATTTACTTCTCTGTTCTTTATATAATAAAATATATTTAAATTATATAATAATATATTTAAATTTATGAAATATATTTATATAAAATAAAATACCTGATCACATAAAAGATTTGGACATAGTTGAATTTAAATTTAAGCTAAGAAAAATTATCATTATCAAAAGTTACTACACTATAGTCAGTTTTTTAAATGATAATATTATGACCTAATATATATATAATTAACTTATTTTGGATTATTAATCATATTGTCGTGCATGAGATAAAAAATGTCTAAGCCGCCAGGCAGATTTTGGAGATTCACAACATATTGTAATATCCTAAGAACTATTGTACCCAAAATCACTCAAATAAATGAGTCTGAGTTTTATACTTAGCAGCCTAAATTAAACAAATTGCGATGCATTTCATACAGATTTAAATGTTTTTAAAGACTGCGTCAATCCTTTTGTAAAATGAATGTGCAGGTAGTATAAGTAATAGTAGTATAGTATATGGTAATAAGTAAAACGTTTCATTGTTTTGAATAAATAAAATATACATACATATAACAGTTATACTTACATATGTACGAGTATACAGGCTGTTTTCGAAAATAGAACACTTACTTAAATACTTAAAAGGGCATGACTCTAACCAGCAGTTACAATAAAAAAAATGAAATGAAACTATCCATTTACAAGTTATGATAACCTCGGTTTCTCATTAAAGCAGGTGGAACTTGTAAAGTTAAAGATTTTAAATCGTACGTATTTTTTTTTGGAACTATTCACCCAGTTTTGGAGAAAATTCATAAAAACTGACTTTAAAAAATTCGAAGTTGGCTTTTTATGGATTTTCTTAGTAACGGAATGCAAAAATAAAAATAAAAAATATGTACCATTCAAAATCTTTAACTTACTAGCTAACTACTTACTTTTATGAAAAATGGAGTAAACGGGTAGTTTTTTTTTAATTCTTATTGTAACCACAGTTTTTCTTATTGTAGTTGCACTTTCAGTGATTAAAGTAACTGTTCTATTTTCAAAAACCTAAGCAAAATGATACGAAGCTATCAGTCTCACTCAGTGTGCCAATTTTTAGCTGGCTACTGACTCCTGTTAATAATTAATATAAATAATTAAAGCAATCTCAGTTTGTCATCAAAAATTAATGCCATCTTTGTTTTTTTAAATTCAAATTCAAAATCTTTATTTCATAAAATTGATCATCAATTATTTGAAATTGTCAATTTTAAAATATAATGATTATAATTTAAAATTATAGATCAACACACACAGAGTCACCGTAACAATAGTTTGGTTTGTCAAATGTAAAATTATTAAAAAAAAAATGGATAACGTAATATCACATCAGTTTGTACCGATCTATAACGGCCCGGTTCCAAAAGGTTGAGCCTTGTGAGTTAATTTTTTTTTTGTTTGGTAACCAGTTACACTAATGTTGCTTTCAAAATTATACTGATCTTTGATAGCACTATCACTACATATTATAAAACAACGTCCCCCACCGCGTCTGTCTGTCTGTTCGCGATAAACTGAAAAACTACTAAACGGATTTTCATGCGGTTTTCACCAATAGACAGATTGATTCACGAGGAAGGTTTAGGTGTATAATTTGTTAACGTTTTGTGTAAATTAGTTGAAATATGATGATGATTGTTGAAGATGTCTCTACTACCCGTGCGAAGCCGTAAGAGATAAATTAATATTACTAAGTATTACAGTAAATTTTAAATTTATCTTTAATATACAAATTGCTAATTGCTCTAGGTACAGAAAAAAAATGTAGCTGACTGTAAAAGATCTAAGAACTTATTACCATCATAATACATATTTAATTTTCCTTAAATATTAATAAATTATACTCACATTTTTTATTTTATTTTATAACACGTCAGACTTCTATATAAAAAGTTATGAATGGGAGTTTTTTTTTGTTGTATTTAATTGTGAATAAAAGAACTTAATCTGTAAACGGAAATGTTAACGTTTATAATTAACGTATATTAGGTAATATTGCATACATATTGTTTTATTTATTCTACCGCTTAGGCATCGGTACAAACCGAAAACTTATCACAACACTCAAGACAGTGTCGTATGCTCAGCGAGCTGGTAGCGGGATTGTTGGATCTATTAACGAGTAAAACGACAGCTATGCCTTAAGGGCTATTACTCAGTAGTAGATTATATGCAGGATAAAAACGCTTGGGATGGAATTGTATTGGATTCACAGGCTATTTCATGTACTTAATAGAAATGTAATGTGAGCTAATGTTTTTTATTTTCCATCTCTTATGTTTTTCTTTTCTTCTTTTTAATTTTTTCCTTAATTTTTATTAAATCGACGATTTCGAATAATTGATGGTCAATTTTATGAAATAAAGATATTGAATTTATTTCTAGGGAAGAGTAAGTAAAAGATTATGCGGGCAGAACAGTGACTTTACTTGAACTCCAAATTATAATTATAACAACAACTGAATTAATTAATCAATATATCTTGCGGTTCCGTGCTCACAGCACAGACGTCTGTCTTCAGATGTTTCACAGACGATTGTCTTCTCTTGCTATGTTCTATCCTTTAATATTCTTAAATTCAAATAGGAGCAAGGGGCCGCCAGTCAGACAACGCGCCAAAGAGTGCTTAATCTGTCCACAGAGTTTGAAAGCGGGCGCGTGTAGTCCGTTTCTAGAATAGTAAATATTTATGCTATTATAGAATTACATTAACGGGAACTAATGAGATGGTTTGAGTATGTTGTACTTATAGAGATTTTCACCATGTTACAGTCTCGTCTCTGTAGCTACATACCCAACCTATGGCATTAACTTCCATTAATAGAAAGCGAAAATTTTATAGTTATTAATATGCTACTGTCAAGAAATGTCTACGTTCATATCAACACCTTAAAATCACACTAATACACACAGGATTCAGGATGTCTTTTGATCCAAATTTTCGATTATTTACTTAACTAGATTCTTGTCATGTATTATATTGGACTATAAACGGCCTAATTTATTAACTAACGTGAGATGTCTTCGGTTTATCAACTCTATTAAGTCTCGGCAAGTGAACTTTGTATCGCGTTGTGTTACATCACTGTGTAATTACAGGTGTTTTGATCGACCTCTAGGTTAAGCATTGAAGATTACTAGTTTCGAGTTAGTTGCGTCGTCAACAAACCATAAACAAGTGACAATACATAATACAAGTTTTAGCTTTTTAGTCGCTACTTCGTGTTTTGTGTACATTTCCTCAATAACACAAAACACTAACTTGCAAATTGTTAGTTGTTTTAAATGCAAATTGTATCATAATTGGCCTCCATAAATTCAAATTAAATATTTTTATTTCATGAATTATCAGTTATTCGATGATAATTTTTTTTTTTAATTAACGTGTTGGCCTCAACACGCACAGATGCACCGCAACAATAGGTTGCTTTGTCAAATATAAAATTAAAAAGAAAATGGATAACAGATAATACCATATCTGCCGTCAATTTCCTAATGGTTGAATTGTCTTGTGAATAGAAATCGGGCAAACAAGTTCACGGCCACTCTTAATTTATTTAGTAAATTGTATTACATCAGTTTTTCTGTTGTACGCTAGTAGAAACATGTTAGCTCACATTACGTTTGTATCACTACATATTATAAAACAAAGTCCCCCGCCGCGTCTGTCTGTCTGTCTATCTGTTCGGGGCGGGTTGCTAGTTAAGTATATATACTTGAAATAGCCTGTGAATCCTAAAGAATTCAATTCCAAGCGTTTCTGTTATTGCATAGTTGGCATTTTACTGTGGACTAAAACTTGTTTAGACTTAACATTTTAATATTATATGGGATTTAATTATAAAATTGCAATCTTGTTAATTTTTAGAGCCTAGAGACAGGTAGGTACTACAAATTTATGTTTATTTCGTGTGTGAAAAGAATATAGAAGTATACATTCGACGAGTCTGAGGCGAATTGGCTCAAGCGCCATTTTGATAAGTTTATAGGAGAGCAATTTTAAGTAAAATATTTTGGAAAAAAAATCACTCGTCTGCAATCATCTGCAAAGTATTGCTTGCATTGCATTATACCTGGAAGTCATGAAACTATATCTAAAGGGCTTTAAATTTAGGTAAAATTCATTAGTTTAAAGGTGTTGTGTAGCGACTTAACCGACATCCGGTTAAGTCAAACCGTCCTATTTTCTGTTCAAGGAATTCAAGTACAAGGAAATTCAGTAACAGATCAAGGAAAATAGATTTTTACGCCAAAAAAGTCTTCAGATTTTCATGAAACCCGGACCAAAAGACGCAGAAAAAATTTCGAATTGCAACGATGTATATAACTCAATATCGTCCAATGTGGCGCTTGAAACAATTTGCCTCAGACCCCTCGAATTATGATTTATTTTACAGAACTGATCTTTATTTGTATTAAGGTAAATCAGATTTTCGTAAATATATTGATATGCCACCGTCACATGTTTTTGGGCTAATGCTAAAATTTTTGGGTCGTCATCTCGTCCTAAAATAAACTCGGCCCATTCTTGAAATTCTTTAAAATGTAGTTGATTTAATACAGTTAAGAAAAAAACTTTTAAAGGTATTAAAATAAAAGGCAAGAATTTGGATAATCAACAATAATATAATATTAATAAAAAAAATATTTGTGTTAATTTCATCTCGGTTTAAAATAAACTCGGCCCATTCTTGAAATTCTTTAAAATGTAATTGATTTAATACAATCAAGAAGAAAAAGGTTTCAAAGGTATTAAAATAAAAGGCAAGAATTTAGATAATCAACAAAAATATAATATAAATAAAAAAATGGTTAACAAGTAAGTATTAGTTATTTAGTGTTATAATATTCTATTTTATTAAAAATCACAAGCACTTTTCTTCGTAACAGTCCTTTATCTTTAGATTCTATCAAAACTAAACAAAACCAAGAATGGGACGAGATGACGAATGACAATAATATTAATTATGAAATTCTTCATCTCGTCCTAATGGGCCGAGTTTGTTTTGGGACGAGACGACGAACGACTCCTTTTTTTTTCGTGTGTAAATTTGCGTTTTCGTGTGACATAGCTTGCAGTCTACTATAGCATCAGTTCTACAATATACTTATTTATTATGATCTCTAAACAAACAAAATATACACCCCTGTTGAAAAAAAAATAAGATGACCAAAATAACTGCCAAGGAAGGAAAATTATTTATAGCAAAATACGTATAAGAATAATACTTCATTTAGGTAATGTGGGAAAAACTAATAATGTTTTTTTTTCTTTTAAACAACTGAGTTGACAAACAAGGCCATTTGGGTATATATATATATATATATAAATATAAATGTATTATAACCGCGTTTCCGCGATAGCGGCTGCATGACGCACCCAGGTTTCGGTTGTCTGTACCCTACGGCACCACTGTATCTAATGGTGGTATCGTAATTCAATGGGTTTTTTTTTATGGAGTAGGGGGCAAACGAGCAGATGGGTCACCTTATGGTAAATGATTACCGCCGCTCATGGGCACCTGCAACTCAAGAGTCACAAGTGCGTTGCCGGCTTTTAAGGTGGGGGTAGGGGAAGGGTGGAAGAAAGGGAGAGTGGGGGAGGGTAAGATTAGGGTCTCCGGTAACCTCACTCACTCGGCGAAAAGCAAATTGCTTCACTACCGGTTTTCTGTGAGGCCGTGGTATCACACCGGTCGAGCCGGCCCATAGGTGCCAAAGCATGGCTCTCCCAAGATAAACACAGGTAACACAGATTTAGAATATTTTATTATATTTAAAACCTGATTTTACAGAAGCAATTATTGCTTTTTTGTTCGATTTGCGTCAGATCAATTCAACACTATAAAAACAACTACATATTCAGCTCAAAAATTCAATCTTGATTATAAATTACTTTTATCTTTAATATAGCAAAAAAATAATATGTTCCGTATAAATATAATGCAAAAATAAACTCAGACAAACTATTTTTATTAAACAATGGAACGAGTATAAAATTTTCCATTGTTTCTCAAATACTTAGCCTATGGTAATTACTGTTGTACATGTTCATTTTATTTAATTGTTAATTTTCATCAAGGAAGTAAACAGGCATTACTCAAAACAACTCGGAAAATTACAAAACAGATATTTTAGGAAGTTATGTAAAGATAAATACGACCATTCCAATTAACAAATCAGCGTAAAGTGATGATGTAATGTCATAACATTCTTTATAGTCTTCTAGCCGAGAAGTGTATACATAATATCTATGAAAAATCGTAAGAAAACAGAGATAATTATGGGTAATGACTCATTCGACGCGGAATAAAATTCTGAGAAAGACGTATTTCAATTTTTTTTTTACAAAAATTGCAATTTTTATAAAATAAACAACAAATGTAAGATGTTTGTTTAAGCTCTGATGGTTTCGACAGCTTACTATTACACTATTATTTTTAATAATACAATAACAACAATATAAACATTACTCTTGTCCGTCATAATGTGGAAAAAAATGGTCTCCCACCCGTTTACCTCTTAAGTTTTGACCATATTCCCTAAAAACATTCTTACGCCCCTTATTACAGTACCAACCGCCTCTTGCTACAAAAATATTTTATAATATTTTAAGCACCCGTATACTCCCTTCTAAATTAATTAAAAAAAATGTTTAATTAAGTACAACACTGTGAAATTTGGAGACAGAGTGAACGTCAGTGTCTGTGGTAGTTTAAAACTGTGTTACAGACACTGGCGCCTCCTACTCACATAATTATATCTACTTACATCTATTGTATGTGTGTGTGTCTGTAAGTGTGTGTGCTTGTGCGTGTCCAACAAGTATGTGTATTTGTGACTTTGTGTGTTTATTTTGTTCATTTAGCAAGGTTTTTTTTGCGAAGAGCTGTTATGTTAAATATTTACGTCAAAACAGTACAGTCGTCAACGAAATATTAAAAGTAGATTTGATCGTGGATTTAAAAATATCCCACATTCTGCCGTACGTAATTCGTTACAAATATATCTATTTAGAAAAGTTAATCTCCTGCGATTCGCTGGAATATACAATTACAAAATATGTCAACTATTATTCTAATAATTATTTTTTAGTTTAATTATTGTTTAAAATAAAATTGATAAACTTAACATTGTCGTTGCTTCATTTAGTACTTTTCTTAGAATAATTTATGGTCTATTAAATAGCTCAACAACAATTGGCATTACGTGACCTTTACATGTTACTTCAAGTTAGGGGCGAACAACACCATTTTGACCATCAAGGAGCAAACGGGTTTGTTTAAACTTTGCGGGGCGAAAGATAGTTAGCGAACGGGTGCGAGACCAAAAAAACTATAGCCTTGTTACTTTTTTTACAACTAAACTTTTAAACATATCGTCAAAGACTGCAAACGGAAAAACGAAATAGGATTATTATTACATTGTGAAGCTTTCATAATGATCGGTGCGGTAGTTAAGCCGTGATAGCCTAACAAAAAACAGATGCACATTCGTATTTATAACATTTTTTGAGTATTAAAAAGAAGAGAAACATTTTCGTCGATAAAATAAAATATTACTCAATTAACTGATTGTTGCGAAAAAATTAACTAAACAGTCAGACATTTTTTTAATCGTCTGGAATCGGGTCATCCTATATGTATATTAGTGTACAAGTTCCGTATATTTGTGTATTATATTGTCAAATTTTAGTTTTATCCGAAATTTTACAATTTTAAACATAATTTTAATGCACCTACTTCTTCTTTTCTCTGCATCACCCGAAGGTTGACTGGTAGATAATGCCTTAGGCATTAAGTCCGCCTATGTACTAAATGGCAAAAAGTTTAAATAAATAAATAAATAAAGTATATAATTAAGATAACTAGTGACCACTAGTTATCTTAATTATATACTTGGGCGACCGCCCAGACGTTAAAATCTGAATGTAATTCATTACGTTCCGGGTGATGATGGGGCTGCCGCGTTATTGCAGTGCGTCTGGCATATTTGTCGATGGTAATGTCGATAGCTTTAGAACAATTATGCGCAAGAGGTGCGCTTCTCTGTTAAGCCGTGTACTTGACAGCCCTTACAACATTATACGATCATTAGCTGACAGGTGGGACTCTCCAATCTTGAGGCTTTGAATACAGCTGCATGCAGTAAACATACCCCAAGATTTTGAACGGTCTCACCCAGCTTTAGTTAAGTTAATCAAAATAATGTAAGTCTGGATTTATACTAACATTATTTTGGAAGAAATTCTGAATTAAAATGTATTATTATTATTAAAGCTTCAACGGTTTTTTTACTGATATCATTACAGAACAACAAATCCGGTTGGAATCTTCGCAAAAACGTAATAAACTGTCTTTTTTGCCTTTATTAATTTATATAGGGAGTAAAAAAGAAGTGTGAATTCACAGCTATTTAAAAGTCATGTTTGTATGGCTGTCATGTTTTTACTACGACTCAGTTTTGTCTTGTTTAAGGCTCGTTCTAAACTTAGGAATAAAAAAACTCTTGTGTCCGCGATTTACTCACGTGTATCAATTCTTTTTTTTTTAATTCAATAACAAAATAGTACTAAAATAAATAGAAGTTTCTATGGCCCCTTTTAATCTCCGGTCAATATTGTCTATCAAATTCTACAAGCCTATATACAACAGGGTCATGTTATTTAGTTCATGAGTTAGTATTGCCATTTTCAGAACATTTTCAGCCAAAAATATATTTCAACTGTCACCGATGTTATACAGTGACTGTAAGTCTTAACATAAATACGAAAACACATGCAAGGAAGAAATACGGATGAAGCAAATGGAATAAATGATGTCTGTAGTCGTCGCATGCACTATCGTAGTCACGCACCTGAGATGTATTAATGTCTATGTGCGTATTAAAAATTAATTATCTGTTACTGAAACTATGAAGGAAAACATGGAGGAAATATGTTTGTTAAGAGAATTCTCCATAATTTTCTCGAAGGTTTGTGAATCAACTATAGGCAAGTGGCAAGCTATGGCCTTGCCCCTTATATGATGGGGCCCTGGTCAGTAGTGGAACAGATTCTATACATGACTGATATTATTACTATCCTAGTGAGAATTAGGCCTTACTAATCTCAGTAATATTTTAAAGACCATAGTTTGTGAGGATGGATGGATGTTTATTACTCTTTCACGCAAAAACAGCTACACGCATCTGGATGAAATTTGGCACAGAAATAGATTATAGTCTGGAATAGCACAGACACTAGGTTTTTATTCTAGAAAATGAACGGTGCCCGTGGGATAGATTTCACCTAAATTCCCACGCGAATGAAGTCGCAGGCCACAGCTAGTATTATAAATGCGAAAGTGAGATTATTTGTCTGTTATGCCTTTACGCCTTAACTACTGAACCAATTCACATGAAATTTTTGCATTCACGTAGTCAGGGGTGCAGAAAAGGACATAGGGTATCTTTCACCCCGAAAAAAAAAGTAATTTTCCCTAGGAATTAATAGTAAATCGATTGATAAAATCTACTTTTACTGCGAAATGAAAATTTTCAAATCCATAAAATCTATAATAACTTTTAAACTTTCGCGTTCCATGATATAATTATGTATTTCCACGGGATTAACGCGTTCACGAAAAGGTATTACATATCTCTGAATTGCCTGACGTTTCGACCAGGTTGCACTGGCCGTGGTCACAGGCTGACAATTCAGACAGACAGGCAATTCAGAGGTATGTAATACCTTTTCGTGATCGCGTTAATTCCCGTGAAAATACATAATCATAATCTCGGTAAATTTTACTCTTTATCTTTCCTTTAAACATGGTTACATTAATTGTTATAAGAGTTTGTTTAATATATTATAACTTACAATGCATTGCTAAAATATACGGCTGACATAATATAAGTAACATTTATGTCACTAAACATGTTTTGTGTTGTACCCACGAAGCAGATACAAAGCTTGTACCTGATAATGGATTCATTTCGTGTAATAAGTATATTCCAGAATAATTAATAGGTAGTTAATAGTTACTGTAGGTTTTATTTAGGTTCTTACTTAAGAAAAGTCTGTATAATAATGTATTAAAATGAATAAAATACGTTTAGGTTTGGTTGAATTATTTATTTTCAGAAAGCTTGTTGCGCGAAATGTTATAAGTAGATGACAATGCATGTGATTGGAGAGTGATTGGTTAATAAGTAATTACTTGTGGAAGTAGTGTTTTCTTTAAAATAAGTGTGACAAGCTTTTTAAAACTTTAAAAAAACGGGGACCGTAGAGTTACCAATGGATCGTTTTCCGCCGAAACCATGAAATTCATATAATCATACATACATACATATTCATGATGTTCATACTCGTACTTCATGGGGGGTTAGTTTAATTTATTTAAATTGTTTAAACAGAATATTGTAGTTATTACAAATATTTATGTTCTAAAATCATAAGCACATATTTATTTATAGTATGAAATAATGGTACATTTGTCTTCACTTTGCTTATTTATTAATCAGATCAAATAAGAGCTGATCGATTGATAAGTTATGTTTATGCAATAAAATAAAATGAATCGGCAATATTTTTGTATAATGAATGAGTACAAAATATTAGTGTTGTAATTTTATTACGTAATAGAAATATGTGTTATTCACAACTCACAACGATTATTATTTTTGTTACCGAGTATGTTAAGTTTAATATAATTAATGACTTTGCTATTATTTAATATATTAATTAACATTCAAGAGGGATTTATAGTTGCTCTCATATTAAAAGCGTGGCGGAGTTTTCGTCTTTTAATTTGTTATCTAACCAATATAATATGTAATATTGACATTGCAGAAATTCTCGATTGCATGGAATCTTTCAATTCACATGGTCTCAATAAACATCTTGTCAAAATTTAAAACGAGTTTATATACGTATAAGTTTTTTTTCATAAAAGATTATAAAAAATCTATATCAGTGGACAGTCGCTGGCTGACGATTGTGCATATCATTAACCGTAGGTATGATTTTATAGATTGTCGTCAGACAAGCGGCCAGCCGTAAAACACTAGCTAATCCTTAATGCAATAAATACCTATTTGTTGTAAACATGCTAATCAGTGCAACTCAATGCTACATTTCCCAATAATTAGGTAATACGGGCAAGAAGATGATTACGATCAAAAGTCATTTTGCACATGGATGCACTTTTCATCCCACTAATATTATAAATGTGAAAGTTTGGATGGATAGATGGATGGATGGATGGATGGATGTTTGTTACTCTTTCACGCCAAAGCTACTGAACCGATTGCGATGAAACTTGGTATGTAGATAGCTGGAGACCTGGATTAACATATAGGCTACTTTTTATCCCGATATTCCCACGGGATCGGGACTTACGCGGGTGAGACCGCGGGGCGCTGCTAGTATTTTATATTTTACAAAACTACATGTCATCGTCATCAGCCTATCGCCGTCCACTGCTGGACGAAGGCCTCCCCCAAGTAGCGCCACTCTCCCGGTCTTGGGCAATCCGCATCCAAAACTACATGATTGTATAAAGTGAAAATTTAAATTCAAGCACGTAGCACCTAAGAACAGATCCATAATTACCGTAGGCATGGGTGGCAACGTTAAGTGTGTCCAGACGATTATTTCGTTAACTTTAAAGATGTTACTTTAAAGTGTTAAAAACCTGCATCGTTTAATGCACAATATGTTATGAAAACATAAAAAGATATCGCCATGTGTTCAGAATTTGTACTTTTCAATGTCATAGTTTTATTCAGAATTTATTAAAAAGTCGTTATGGAAACGTGCAATAAAAACGACTAGGTCGTGTTTCGCCCAAGTACTTCTATGCAATAAAAATTTAATTAAACAAATATTTACATTAACAGATAGTATTTATCTTTTTGTGAGTGTTTAAGGGTCGTGAATTTGTTTGATCGATTTCTTCTCACAAGGCTCAACTACTTGGAAACGGGCGGTTATAGAATGACATTGGTAGATAACCTTATTTGCAACACAGTATTATTTATTTTTATATATTATTTTGTTTTACTTTTCACAAAGCAACTTATTGTTGCCGTGACATTGTGTTAATATATAATTTTTAATTTTTGTATATATTTTTTTATTTTTTGAAATAAAGATATTTGACTGTGACTTTGAACTTGATAAATGCTAGTTGCATTATTTTATTGTTTTTTTTTATAAATTTAATACCTTTTACACTACATGGGGCGAACTTAATGCCATAATATGGCATTATCTACCAGTCAACATTTGGGTGATTCAGTGAGGGACATGCCAGGTGCATACGAAAATAAATCATACGTGACAATAAGCTGATTATGCACTGTGTTATATACAAAAATTATACAAACAGTTATATATACAGGGAAAAATTAATCTTTTGTTGCAGGATTGATTTCAACACCACGACAATAGAACATCTTCATTAGCCAAAACCATATAATGTTTTATTTTTTTTTATTTTATTGCGGGCAATAAACAGTTATACACTATGTATAACAACAGTATAAAAAATAATATAGTAATTAATACACTATCAACTTAAGTGTCCACGTTATACAAATAAAGTATTGAAAACATTTTATCGTGGGAGAGCCATGCTTCGGCACGTACGGGCCGGCTCGACCGGAGTGATATCAACGGCCTCACAGAAAACCGGCAGAGAAGCAACGATTACATTGCTTTTCGCCGAGTGAGTGAGGTTACCAGAGGCTCTAACCATCAGGTGACCCGTCTGCTCGTTTTTTCGTTGATGGTAAATGACTACAGCCGCCCATGGGCACCTGCAACTTAAGAGTCACAAGTGCATTGCCACCCTTTAAGGTGGGGGTAGGGGAAGAGGGGGAGAGAAGGGGAAGACGGAGAGGGGGATTAGAGCGGAAGAGAGGGGGGAGAGGGGAAGGACAGGAATAGGGGAGAGGGAAAGGTTAGGGCCTCCCGTAACCTTACTCATGCGGCGAAAAGCAATGCAAGAATTGTTTAACTGCCGGTTTTCTGTGAGGCCGTGGTATCGAGCGGAGTCGAGCCGGCCCATACGTGCCGAAGCATGGCTCTCCCACGTAAATTATATGGCGAATCTTACCTAAACAAAACATCTAGGCATATATATCTTGGTCTCAACTGCATTGTTTAATTCTTAAGTATGTAGTTATGAATAACAAATGGCCATTTAAAATTATGCATGGGAATATGAAAATTTTGATAGCTTGCGCGTTTTTCTGAGTACTTCTCGCTGTTTTTAATTTTTTACTCGTAAGATGAAACTGACTTATTATTCATATTATTACGTTTTTTCTCGGTCTTAATGCTGTACAATTAACGACAGCTCTTTGTACAGCATTGAGGGAAAAAATCTTTATAAATGGTATACGAGTTAAAGGCAAAGGATTGTCATGCTAAGCTCAAAATAAAAAAAGATACCTAACTAACCCTAAGTAAAAAAAAGACAAATATCCAACTATGAATTATAATAATCCTTACTATTATTACTCCTTACTAATATTATAAATGCGAAAGTAACTCTGTCTGTCTGTCTGTCAGTCGCCCTTTCACGCCAAAACTACAGAACCGATTTAAATGAAATTTGGTACACAGATAGTCTAGAGCCTGAGAAAGGACATAGGCTACTTTTTAATGCGAAAAAAGGGGTGTAAGGAGTTGAAAGGTGGGGATAAAAAGTTGTATGGAAACTTATTTTTTAGGCTGTTGATTCGATATAAATACACTATTCCACGCGGACGAAGTCGCGGACACAACTAGTAATTAATAAATATACAACACTTTGCTGAATTTTAATTGTACCTGTTTTAATTTGATGCGACTTATTAATTGTTTTTTATTTTTTACGATGTTGTTTGATAATTTTTGATTCGATTAGATTGAGATGATGATTATTAATTATTATTTAAGATATTAAAATTGCCTATAAAAGTGTATATACATACTTTGATGATACCACGTTTTAAAACACTAATCTATACTAATATTATAAAACTGAAGAATTTGTTTGATTGCTTGTTTGGTTAAACGCGCCAATCTCAAGAACTCCTGGTTCGAATTGAAAAATTCTTTTAGTGTTGGATAGCTCATTTATCGAGGAAGGCTATAGGCTTTTTTACATCATACTGCGACCAATAGGAGCGGAGCATCAATGAAAAATGTTGCAAAACGGGGAAAATTTACAGACGCAGACGAAGTTGCGCGGTCAGCTAGTCATATTTTTTTTTTTTTTGGATTGGGAGGAAACGAGTAGACGGGTCACCTGATTTTAAGCGACTACCGCAGCCCATGGACGCCTGCAACTCAAGAGTCACAAGTGCGTTGCTGGCCTTTAAGGTGGGAGTAGGGGAAAGGGAGGAAGGGGGGAAGAGGGAGGATAATATTATAAAGTTATGATTTAGATTGGACGATTATAATATGGGTACGTATACCTACTAGGGACCTGCTCCGGCTTCGTACGGGTGCAATTTAGAGTTATAATTATATCATGAAGCATAGTCTAAGTCCACTGCTTACACATTTAACAAATTGAGGTATTTTTAAAGGTATATCATTATTATAGAATTTCTTTATGTGTGCAACTATCTGTCCCCACATTTATGGTCACAGCTCCGCTCCTATTTGTCGTAGCGTGATATTTTATAGCCTATAGCCTTCCTCGATAAATGGGCTATCCAACATTAAAAGAATTTTTCAATTCGAACCAGTAGTTCCTGAGATTAGCGCGTTCAAACAAACTCTTCAGCTTTATAATATTAGTATAAATAGCTTTTGCCCGCGCCTTCGTCCGCGGGAACTACAGAATAAAACTAATTCACATGCTTATTTTCCGATCCCTTTGAGAAAACGGGATAAAAAGTAGCTTATTTTACAGTTGGATAATGTAGCATTCTATGGGTAAAAGAATTTTTTACATCGGTTAAGTAGTATTTGAGTTTATCCATTACAAATAAACATGCAAAACTTTTTGCTTTATAATATTAGTTTAGACTTTTTACTGCAGCTTCGATCGCGATTTTGACGAGCCGGTTTTAAAGTTGTTTTTTTATCAAAATTTCACGCTGACCGGTTGACTAGTTACGACGTGGACGTAAACGTGTAACAAATATACTGACACTCACCTTTATAATATTAATAATTTCGATAGAATTACGATCTTAATAATATGAAATGATGTCATAATGTGGGGAACCAGTTGAGGCATGTTAATGAATTTTAATTTCAAGGTTTATGATATCAATAGATAACCTCGGGTTAACATAAAACCACAGACATATTTAATTTGTACTATTTACAATAGACTTGTTTTAATCTGAGGCTTCATCCGTGAGAACGTCGATAAACATAGAAGGCTGTATTACTTAAGAAATAGCATTGATATTTCTTACCATGATACCATTGAACTTGTAACCTCCCATACATATCTGGGCCTCATCATTGACGACAAACTAAACTGGAAACCCCACATCGATAAAGTATGTGATAAGCTGAGATGTTTTCTGGTAAACATTAAACCTTAAACCGTCATATCCCTTATCATGTAAAACTCTATAACTCCCTAGCCGAATCTCATATTTAGTATGGACTCACCAGCTATGGACGGACCTACAAGACTCACATAAATAATATATATAGATTGCAACTAAAAATATTAAAGACAATAACATCTCCACGAATTAATTTACAATACAGTAACGATGATCTGGGTCTTTTTAAACACTGTAAAGTTTTACCCGCTCACCTAAAAAATAAAATACAGTTTATTGAAAAAAAACTATTTTAAATATAATTACGGTGCTACAGTGGAACATTCTGTATGTACACGAGCAGTCTCACAGCACCGGTTGCAAACGGCACGCGGTGTTAACGTCTTCGGTGAGAGAACAACACGATACATAGTACCGCGTTTAATTAATGAACTACCCTTCGATATAAATGAACGCTTAAACGAAAAAAATATAAAACATAATTTGAAGGGGTTCTTTTTGGAAGACATGCCTCGGTCAGGTTTGCAAGTAATCCCTCATCCCTTCCTTGCTTGACTCAGAGGTCACTTCACTGTTCTGCGCCCGTACGTTTAGATAATTATAATTATTTTAAGAGAACCTCCATAATTTTGAATGTAATTTGTATTGTAGATATGTGTTTATTATACCTATAAAACTTAGTTTTATCAACTTCACTTGATATAGCATCTGTTGCATTTTTAGAAACCTCAGTGGTTTATAAATGCACTAAAAGTAAATGTGTTTAAATGTGTTGTAAATGTTTTTGTAAAATGGTTAATAAATAAATAAATTTAGGGAACTCTTAATCTCAAAAGTAACACGGGGCAACTATTTTACATATAATATATAAAATTCTTGTGTCGCGGTGTTTGTAGTTAAACTCCTCCGAAACGGCTTGACCGATTCTCATGAAATTTTGTGTGCATATTGGGTAGGTCTGAGAATTGGACAACATCTATTTTTCATTCCATTAAATGTTAAGGGTAGTCCACCCTAATTTTTTTTTTAATTGTTAGATAATTTTTATTTTTTTTATTTTTTTATGATACAACATTAGAAAATACATATAACCCTGAATTTTCAACCCTCTGCGATCAACCTCTATTTTTTAATCGCGATTTTTATATTATTGTGTTCCATCCACAGATCCGCAATAGGGTTGCAAGATGGCAATCGAATACAATAATTGTAGGTACGATAAATTTTCATGTAAAATTATAAAAAAAGGCATTGCAACGCATGCCGGGTGCATCTAGTATAACTATATAATATTTCTAGCAGCGCCCCGTGCTTTCACCCGTGTAAACCCCGATCCCGTAGGAATATCGGGATAAAAAGTAGCCTATGCGTTAATCCAAGTCTCCAGCTATCTACATACCAAGTTTCATCGCAATCGGTTCAGTGGTTTTCGCGTGAAAGAGTAACAAACATCCATCCATCCATCCATTTAAACTTTCACATTTATAATATTAGTGGGATTATTGGTTTGAGTGCTTAGTGCTACTTCGACCATGGCTAGTCTTTTGTAGCAACCTCTCTAAACCCAAACTAAACACAGCATGTGCTATGGGATCTAATACACATACATATACTGACGGACTGGCCTGTTGGCCTAGTGGTTAGTGACCCTGACTACTACGCCATAGGTCGTGGGTTCGATTCCCACCCGAGTCTGAGTGTTCTTTGTGTCCGTTGTTTGTATGTTTGTAAAGTCCCACACGACACAGGAGTCATTCCCAATGCGGGAGTTGTCTTTAAAAAAAATGTATATATACATATATCATACATAGAAACATCCTGTCCAATAAAAATATGCATACGAATACTTGTACTGAGCGGGATTCAAACCCATGAACCCCGGCAGTCGAATCCTTTCCGCACCGACCGATGAATCGCCATAATTTTAACTCTGTACAATCACAAATCTTATTACTTTAAACGAGCAATTCTTTTGTGTATGTTATGTGTATTTATTTATGAATGTATTTATATTTCGGGTATCTCGAAAACGATTCTAACGATTTTGATGAAATTTTGTATACAGATACAGTTTTGTATTTCCTGTAAAAACGCAATTTAAAAAAAAATGATGAGCAAAGCTCGGTCGCCCAGGTACTATTGTATTATACTAGAGAGGCGATTTCTCTCGGTGGTCAAATTTCAATCAAAATTCATAAAATTATGAATATTTTGTTTTGTTTCCTTACCAGTATATTTTGAACTGTCATTGTATGCACTTTCCTTACCATGAGAGGTCAACATATATATACTGAACGCGTTTAGCCGTTTGTGTATGTAATTTTTAAATTTGGAACACACGTTGTTTAAAAAATTTAGCTTTCTGCACTTCTTTTGTACATGTTTAAATATTCCAAATTTCACTTTACTCCGTATTCCGTGTTTATCAAAAAGCCTACAAAAAAATATTTTTATGTATAAATATATAGAAGATGCTAGGTATACGAGGTTTGTAAACGATATAATACTGTCCATTGACGTCAGTGACAGGGATTGCCAAGATTCCAAAAAAAAAATAAGGGAAAAAATGTGTACATTTCAAACTTCGACCAGTTAAAATTAATGGTCGCTATTAATACCACTGTATAGGTAGGAAACAGCACAATCACCTTTTGGACTTCGACATCGACGGACTGTAGTAATATTATATACTAGCAGTTCCCGCGCGGCTTGCGTGTACATATTTACATATTTTGTGCGGAATCCTATTTATTTTTCCTAAATAAATATAGCCTAAGCTACTTCTTATAACACCAGCTATCTACTAGTGAAAAACCCGTGGAAATCGGAAATGAAAAAAAATCAAAACTTAGAACGAAGAGCTTATAGTTATTATTTTGTAAGTATGAGGCATAAATACAATTTCTTAGAAATGTTCTAAGAATCTATTTTAGCAAAAGCTGGAAGCTTACATTCGGAGCAGCACGCACGTGTCTAATGTGACGTACAAGTGGTGCAAGTACATTGTAACTAACTGCGGATTAACATATGAAAGGCGCGTATAGTTATTAGGCAGATATTACATTAAACTAAATTTTTCTTGCTGCGTATGAATTTGTTAAAATTGTTGTGTAAAATTTAATATCTGTTTTAACGGTTTGCTAAGTGATATTATGCCTTAATCTGTGCTAGGGATATCAGATTTGTCAAATTTAGGTCGATACCTTTCATAATCTACCATTACACTTAGTGATTTAAAATACATATGTTTATTAAACTCACCATAATACGCATATACGTGTTTTGTGAGAAAGTGACAGTACTGGTAATTTATTTACAAAGACACAGGAGACTAATAACGTTCTGAAAACTAATACCAATACCATTTCGCAAGATCCGGCACTGTTTAGAAACATCCTTCCCTTGCGTGCATGTATCCTGTTGTAAAACTATGTATTGTAACGTTATTCAGTTATGTGTAACGATTTGTAATCATTGATTTCATCAAAACATATTTATTACAGTTATATTTCATTTAGCGCAAGGTAGGATTGCCGGTCCGTCACATCGTAGTGAAGTTATTTTATTGGGCTATTCCCAATAGACCACGTAGTTCTTGGGAATACTACGCACGAGTGTATAATAAATACCGTGTAACTCGTTGCGTTTTTGATTCAACTCCTAACGAACGACGTGATCCGTTACGAATGACCCATTTGATTTTGTACAGTTTGGTCTCGTACTGCAGATGCCTTCTTTTTCTTTTTTTTATACTAAATACTTGTATTACACGATAACAGAGGCATTGCAATTTAATGAAATAGATAGTGTGAAATTTATTGTAATTATTATTATTTTAAAAGAGAAGTTTACATTAGGAATATTCCTGTGTCGCGGGGGGCTTCACAAACATTAAAACAATCGATTTTGCTTCTCATAAGCGTTACTTTGTGACTTTAAATATAGATCTTTGACCTTAAAAACTAGTTCCATATCTAAGAGATAGTAATCTAATCATCACTCAAAGTAGCAATTTTTAGGGTGTATATACACACAGTCTGTATCTGATCTGTGCGAACGTGGCAAGTTTGGTTATCAATTTCCAATGGACTATGCATAAGTGGTTGGAACTGCCGACTGCACCTCGTTACGTGTCGTTATGTCAACTGAACAAAATATGTATTTTACTATTTTCTTGATAACAAAGAGCTATTGGTATTTAGGTGAAATATTGCTAGAGTACCTTATCTAGCAATATTTCAGCTAAAAACCAAACACCTAACATTTTTTTTACCATTTTTTATACAAATTCATTATTTTAGTGGTATAAAAAGTAAAGATACTCATTACATGATTCTGAAGATTAAGATTATCTGCTGTCAATCAGAACAGTCATCAGTTAAAATGATTGAGAAAACACAAAAACCCTATCGCCGATTTGTGAAAAACACTGCATAAAAACAACACATATTTAAAAGCATTGCTCATATACCATTACACCTTGTAAATAATTACGTCAATATCGTAAAGTTTTTTTTAATACTAGCAACTATAAAAAAAGGGTATTGATGCGAAAAAATGTATGTACATTTTTTCGCATCAGTACCCTTTTTTTAAAATAACTTACAAACAGTTTAAAAAAGTATATAAGCTAAATTGATAGATGTCTATCAATATAGCTTATATACCTTATATTATTATAGTAATTATTTATAGTAATTAACCTCATCATTCCCATTAAAGAAAAAACAAGTGCTGTTTAAGAACAAAGTAATTATAGGCGCAGAATTTTTATTTTCCGATTTCAAAGTAGTTGCCTGGAAGAGATATATAAATATATCAATAATTCTCTTTCTATATCTGTCCAAAACATCTATGTATAATGAATTATAGTTACAAAAAAACACGCTTTAAAAGCAAACCGAACGAAAAAGTAAGTAATAATTTTAAACATGAAGACTTTTTTTTACAGTGGGCTTTAGTGCTTGACATCAAATGTTATAAATAGTTCATCAGGTTATTTATAAAAGTGGAGTTATTATAAAAAATATAGTAAAACAGCACCCTGTTTCTTACGTGTGGAAAGCCCCACCAGTCATTATGCTTTTTTATAATCAAATTAATCATTTTGTTTATAACTTAATTCTTATTTTAAACTTATTAGATATTTTTTATTATAATGAACTAGTGGACTTTTTATTGCTATAGAACGAAAATTATTTTCTACTTTTCAGTTCGGTTTGTAACAATTATATAAAAGTAAAGTGTTATTTATGTATCTGATATTCTGAATATCTATTCCTGGCACGTTAGCTAATCTGCAGTCCGCCTTATTTTATTTTTTAATAAAAATTTATTATTGAATTCTTAGTCTGCCAAACAGGTTGACGTTAGATATCGGCCAAAATGTAATTAATAGGGGGTCGTTCACCCAGAAGCGAGGTATAAGAGCAAACTTTTTGGGCAAGGTTACTGATCTTGTTTCAAAACCCATAAAACGGGTTGATGCTCATATTGTGTATTTGATTTTGATTCCCAAATTTATATCCACGTAGGTAGAGATGAATTTTGTGTAATTTCTTCGAGTCTCATGACCTGGTCATGCTGTAGAAGGGTCTTGATCGTTGTTTTGTCAGATTGGTCTCCCTTTTATTCAAACAAGATATTGTAGCCCACGGCCACCACACTAAACACGAACATTTAATTACATAAACTTTTTAGGCGTTATGTTTTCTTGTATATCAGTGTACATGATCACCTGAGGATAGAGGTATTATTTTTTGGTGTAAGGTAAAGAAACAGGAATAAATAAATATAATATATAAACTATAAATTACATAGGAAGTATTCTTGAATTAAATTACACTTGCTAACAAACTAAATAACAAGAAAAACAGATACAGATTAAGTAATTATATTGACACCGAATATCTGTTTTTTGTTCTCTTTTTATGTGTACAATAATGAATACTCTTTTACTGCAGCCCCTTTGTAATATTTTATGGTCAGATTTGTTTAAAAGATTAATATATAAACGATGCAATACCACTTTTGTCACTCGTGGGTTCCTGTCCGTCCATAGACTCCGATGAACTACGTCATGTGGTTAAACGCGGTCTTCTTGAAGATGCTTTGATAGTAGGATTGAGGTACTTCTACAGTTGCACCAATACAATTCGAGCACGTATCTATCGTGGCCTGCTAATCAAATGATTAAATTATTGTAGTATTTATCTTTGAACTACCCAAAAATTCAAATTAATAGTTGTAAATCAAGATCTTAATTTTACAATACATTTGCATCAAAAATTAATTTACACTCATTAGGCTATAACTCATTAGCATGTGTTAGATTTTATGAAGAATTAATTTAGCACATAGCTTCCTTAATGTTACACGTGCCAATAAAGACAATATCGTTGATGTCACTCGTGCCCCCTCAAATTGACCTCTTACCATAAAAAGTGCTACCTATAAATTATTATTGTTTTTACTGACTTTTAAACTTTCGCGTTCAATTATAATATAAATATGTTAACGGGAATTAACGCGATCACGTATTTTAAAGGTATTACATACCTTTAATTTGCCTGACGTTTCATCCAGGTTGCATTCGTTGCTAAACAAGCGTTGACAAACAGCAGAAAAAGGTAATGAAGTTACTATTTATATATATACGAATCAAGCTCTCACTTTAAATAAGAAAAGCTCAAATAATAAACGCATTTATTGTATGAGCTTTTCTAAGTAATGGTGAAAATATACTACCTAAAGTTATGGTTCCATCAGCAGGTATACTGTGTTTACTTGCTACTAGCTGCGCCCCGCGGTTTCACCCGTGTAAGTCCCGATGCCGTAAGAATATTGGGATAAAAAGTAGCTTATGTGTTAATGCAGGTGTCCAGCTATCTACATATCAATTTTCATCGCAATCGGTTCAGTAGTTTTTGCGTGAAAGAGCAACAAACATCCATACATCCTCACAAACTTTCACGTTTATAATATTAGTAGGATAGGTATATTGATAATATGTATTCTCTCAGTATATGGTTATATATAGTGTATATTATTACTTCGGTATGTATGTAAATATATTGGATATTGTATGCATATGCATAAATATGGGCAAATGTTTGTCTGTAAGCCTGTACCTATATATTTAATTATACGTAGTACAACGAAAGCTACCACTAGCTCCACTAGCTCTAAATCCATCATAAGTTTGTCTGGTAGAGATCACTTTCAGCGATAAGACCGACCATTGTACCTAAAATTATTATTATTAATATATTAAGATCAATTGTAGTTTTATGTATATGGTATACAATAATGAATATTCTATTTTTATATTTCTAACAATTATAGCGTATTTTTTTAACCAAATCAGTACCTAAAGATAATGCTGCCTTATTTTTAATCTAAGTATGTACTTGAAAAGAACAGTTCTAATTAGTTTGTTATATTGTAGTAATGCACAGCGTTAACGAGCCATTAAATTATAATTTTGATATAAAACCTTCTCATACCTGAAATGCGTATATTGAGATGTATGTGTGGTGTGACCAGGATAGACAAGGTGAGAAATGAATAGATTAGAGAGACCCTGAAAGTTGCAACAGTGGATGAAAAGTTGAGCAGCAAAGAAAAGATGGATGGACTGTGTGGAAGAAGATATGTCTAGAAAGAGAGGAGTGAGTAGTAAATGACAAACGATAGAGTAGAATGGATGAATAAAACATATTGTGCTAACCCCAAATGAAATTGGCACAAAAGTAGATGGATGATGAAAATCATCTCATTCGATCATAACTCAATTATAAATTTAGCCTTGCACTAGCTTGACTTTTTTTTTCACATAATTAACAGTATTATTAAGTATATAATATTATTGACTTGATGAATATATTGGTATATTTTTGTATATAATTACAAGACAACCGGGATATAAAATAAATAAGAGTTACGCGGTTTTTGTAATATTGTCAGACTACAAATTCTGTTTGCAAAGGCGTACCTAGCTTATGGCCCATAGGGGGCAAAAATTCTTCCCTCACTCGTGCTGCACACTACATGAAGACTTACACGAAACATTGATGTACATCGTACGTTGTACGTAGTATTGTAAAGTAAGTTGTAACCTGACTCGAACTTATTTTAATATACATCTGAAGCCAGGCGCGCAGATGCCCTAACAACCCCACTATATGGGCGGGGTACCCACGGTAGGGGTCTTCAAGCCTCCCTTCTTATTACTATGAATAGTTTCAACTTCATTCCAACACAACCATTTCTTTCATAATTCCTGGTATTACAATAGTGGCAGCAGCTTCTGTATCACGTCAATGATATTCAAAAAGCGTAGGTAATCAAATCAATTGCCTATTCTCACATTAATATACATATATGACGCACTTTGATTAAGTATGTTATAACTGCATAGAATTACAAAGGTAATTTGCTTTGAACCGGTTGACTTGGCTAAGGCCGTTAGGTAGACATTGACCTTATATTTAATTTCCATGAGGGAATTCCCTGTTTACGTCTTATAGTAATCTTCACAAGGTATGCGAGATATACATCAATTAGACCTGGAATAATTCCAATCTACTAGACGTGGCTGAAGTTTTCGGATTCGTGATTAGTAATAATGGCACTTTTTGATAGGTTTCATCCTACTATTAAATGCTGACTTTTTGCGCTTGAGAAATTACATTATTTTTAGTAAATCATTGAAAAAAAATTTTTTTGGCAAGTTATATTGTGCTTAACCCGTTTTCATCACTACGGGTTAAGTACCCAAGTGTAGGTACATCTTGACGTGTAGAAATTTAGGGTGGTGCCCAGGTAACTAAGGAATAGATGGCCAAAGAACATTAGTTTTGTTTGTATTCTATTTGCCTCAGAAAGAATATTTTTACACATGTTCTAGGTGCTCTAAGTAAATTCTTATTTAAAAATTCAACTCAGTGTTTCAATAACACGATAAGTAGTTGTTCTTGTTGATATCTTTAACTTTTGTCAACAAGAACAAGTTTATTAGCCCTTTATCTGAATAAAGGTCCTGAGACTTGTCCTATAGCTGGAGGTCAGCTATAAGAGCGTTTATTTTTTCTTTTGATTTCAACATTTTAGCTGGATTAGCTAAAACACAATTAGTAGGCCCGATTGTGTTTTAGCTAATCCAGCTAACACATAACGCAACATCGGTCAATAATGAAACTTATACCAGTTCTTTGCATCTATTCAAATTTCTGTCAGAAATTTGTTTTTTTAAACTCATGTCGATTATTATATGCGATAACGTATTTTGTTCAATAATTAAAAAAATATTTATTACAAAAAAAAACTTTAATAGAGCTATTTTTAGAGGCCATTCCACTATAAGAATTCTGCTATTGTTTGTAAGCAGAAGTCCAAGCTGTATTTTTATTTCATTTAATGCCATATACCATAGGGGGTAACGAGCAGACGTGTCACCTGATGGTAAATGACTACCGCCGCCCATGGGCACCTGCAACTTATAAATCACAAGTGCGTTGCCGGCCTTTAAGGTGACTAGAAGGACTAGAGGAAGGGGGGAATAAGGGGCGAGGAAGAGAGAGAGGAAGAGGGAAGAGTTAGGGCCTCCGGTAACCTCACTCACTCGGCGAAACGCAATGCAATTATTGCTTTACTGCCAGTTTTCTGTGAGCCCGTGGTATCACTTCAGCATGGCTGTCCCACTGTAAAATTTAAATATTAGTTAAAGTAGGAGTTGAATACATATTTAAGGTTACACTCTAATTATATGTTGTTCAACGTACGGGTCAATGATCATACAGCGCACAAGCAAACTTCAAACTTAACTTAAACCGAAGAAATATCTACTAGGTCAATGTCTGCCGAACAGCCTTAGACAAGCCCACCAATTTAAAATTGAGATAATTGCATAGTTGATTCTGTACAATTATAGTAAATAAACCTAATGCGTCGTATTGCGTCAAAACAACTGAAACATGTTTACGTTTTTTAGAAATAATTGGTTATAATATAACTTCCGCATTCCCAATATTAAAATATAACGTAAATGAAAATTGACAGACGTCTCCTAAAAAGTTTTTGGGGTTCCGTTCTTTAAAAGAAAAAAGGAACCCTTTAGGGAAAGGATAACTTTGTTGTCCGTCTGTCTGTCAGTCTTGTATGTCAAGACTCTTTTTCTCAGGTACGCGTGGAAGTATCAATTTGAAATTAACATCAAATATTTGTCTGCGGTCCCTTGAAGCTCTACAAAAATCAAGCTTCTAAGTAAACGCAATCAAAAGATAGGGCTATTTAAGCCTAATATTTTAACATTTCGTTGGTAAATTAAAACCCACTTGACCTTACTTCCTTCTTGACCTATAATCATTAAATTTCGCGAGAAGCAAGGTCTCACAGCACAAGTAAAAGCAAAAAATCCGAAAGTTTATAGATATACCTATATCAGATAAAAAATGTTTTTGCGATTACAATCTTATATTTTGAGGTAGGAAAATTGTTTGTGGCGTATATCGATGTACAGGAGAGTATTTTTAAAATGGCAGAGTTAAGTTAGTCACTCAGAAAAAACGGGCAAAGAACCTTGTACGGTATCCTTGGTGCGGGAATCAGACTCGCGCTTGTCCAGATTTTATCTTTTATTGTGTTTGTTAAGTTAAACTACATTCCCGTAAGCCTGCTCCTGACACAACGTATGCTGCTGCTCCAAAAATACTGTAGATATATCAAAAAGGTTGTAGTAACTTGTGTATTTCGGAGATGCCTGAATAGTTTCAGACTCAATATGGTAACGTCGCTGACGGTGAATGGACCGCGTGACTCGAAAGTTCATTTTTTAAAACTGTATGCTGTTTTTCTATATATAGTCACAAGTTCCAAAAGAAATACCCGGATGACTTTTCTTAAATCAATCAAAATCTTTAAAATAATTTTTGTGAACATAAGGTCCTTTCAATTTATATCTACTGTAAATCCCATTTTCATTATCTGAGTCGTGGGCCAACAATTACTCTATATACTGGATCATGTGGGAATTGATACTTGATTGTATTTATAGTCGTAACCCAGAGAAGAGTAGGTACTGGGATTATAGGATCTGTATAGTAGGGAGAGTAAGTAAAAGATTATGCAGGCAACACAGTGACTATACTTTAACTCCAAATTACAATAATACTTGATTATAACATTAAATTAATTATTCAGTTATTATTTCTTGAAGCCTCCAGACGATTGTCCTTTCTTGCTTGATTCGATTATAAACTATTTCAAACACGAATCTGAGTATGGGGCCGCCAGCCAGGACCCATCGCGCCATTTCTAAAGAGTCATTAATCCAATCACAGGCGATCACAAGTGGGCGCGGGGAGCGGACTCCCCGAATTCTCAACAGTATATCGATTTCATATATCTGCTAATTAAAAAATATATCGTAAGTATTCTTTTATTTCCGTATCTTTTATATTTTTATTGAATGTATAAATAATTTTAACAGTAGAAGACTAACTATATATTATGATGACCCGACAATTTTCGCAAAGTGGAACGGGGTCAAAATGATTCTGATGTTATAATATGAAATTGCATTCCTTGTGATTATCATAACTTTGAAAGGATACATGACTATATTCAGGAAAGGGTTTGGCCGGGAAATCCCAAGATATTTTTCGCAAAGTTCATTATTATGACTTTAGTTTGTTCGCTGAATAACCTTTGTACTTTTTGGAAACAAAGTGCAATGGTTTTTGTGCGTACATGTATAAAGTAGATACAGACAAAAACAAACAAGCAACAAAAATTCGCACAACAACAAGAAATGCAATCTTGGAACAAATATTAGAAATGTTTTTTTTTTTGATAAAAAATATGTCTGCTGTACGTTTTGCAGGTAATAAATTATAGTAGCAAAAATTAATGAAAAGATCCGGTTAAATTATATACGTGTATCGACAAAATTGCGATGTATACAAAAAGTGATATTTTATTAGTCTTCCATATAAATACATATGTTATGCATTATAACACGTATATTATTAAACTATAGACATGAAAAACATTCGGGATTATTTTAGTATTATTAAACAAAAATATATTATTAATCGTTCCATTAATGCAGACTTAAAAGTATAAAAAATTACGCAAAACAGAACTAAAATCTCACTTCGATCGGCTGTTTTCAAACATCGAAATATAAACCCGAATCACTCGATAAAATTTGATTTGAATTTTAATATTCAGTAGTGCATGTTCTCTTGACGTCGAATTTGAAATTTCTAATCCAGCGCAAGGTATACAACAGTATTTTTTTCAATAAATAATATTAATACTTTTCCAAATTTCCAACCTGCCGAAACTAACATTAAAAACTCGTTAGTTGATTATACTGACTACTTCGGAGTTTTGGATGTCTGCAGGAAATGGAATAGTGTGGCAAAGAGCCGATACTGGTTTTTATTATTTGGCAATCAATAGAAAAGTAAGTAGTCCATACTGTCCACTGAATGGTGTATGCTCGAAAGTGAATACATGTAATAAAGAGTGAAATTGTGACTTTACTGTCCAGAAAGCAGGATACACATTTAACGGATACGTGTTAATTACTCTGCGAAGTAGATACTTAGGGTACAGTTAAAGAACGCGTACTTTACGTACTTAGGTATAATAGGGTAGATGACTGTCAAGTCAAATCAGTTTCTTTATAGTAAACGTTAAAAACGGTAGGCTCGGTACATTTTTGTATGTAATATGGCATTATATCACGCCTTACTGTTGTTAAATCACTCACTTTTAATGTTAAATTATAAAACAGTTAAAATAAAACTGGACGTAAATTTTCACAGTATTTTAGTTATTTAATTACCCGACTATGCGAAATAATTTATTTTGAGCATAGGCACTCAATTGAGGAACTTAGTGCATTTCTAGTTTGAATACAAGTCGTGAGTTCTGATTGAGGACAAGATGTTGTTAGGGGATAGGCTTTTGCCTCTTCAATACGTGAATGCACTATTGCACATTAAGAAATTGATGTTGTTAGTCAAGCAGCTTTCAAAGGGTACGTTTATATCGCAACTAATCCTCGAATCAATGAGGATACATTTACTATTGGATGTACTGTTCTAACCATAGAGTATACTAGGCGTTATCTGCGACTGCGACACTTCAGAATCCAATAGAAACTTTAGAGTTTTTCTGAAAGAAATACAGCAAAACCACAGACTACAAAAACAGCAGCATTTAGCTCGAATTCTTCGAGTTCTTCAACTGTCCTTGAGATGTCAGTTTAATCAACACTCCTGGTTTTTATCGGTAGTAAAGCTCTCCGAAAGTTATCTCATAATAGTAGAGTTGAGTTTAAACCCAAGTTATGATCTCATAAGCTCAACTCTACTATAATACCAACAAAACATGGGAGTGAGTAGTGTTGCTAGTGATTATTGTGTTACTATTACTTAGTAGAAAATCAGTTAATATATTTTTTTACCAATAAATGACAATCACAATCGTTGTTAAAAATATTTTAGTAAATATAATATTTTAGGGGTAGACCCCTACATTTATGTACAAAGGAATAATCTCCATGCACATGAGAATAAAATTTAACCTACAACTAAAAGACTAAACTAAAAAAACTAACAAGGTTTACAGATGGGGCAAAATTTTCTGTGCATTTTTCATGATCCGGTACTTTTTCTTATAAATCCTTAAAAATAACGTTATCGTTCTATCTATATAGCAATACTAGCGGACCCGACAGACGTTGTCCTGCCTAAACTTAAAAAATATTATTCCTTGAACGCTATCGCAGTACCATCTACCGGGTTCAATTGTTTATTATAATTATAAACTATACATGAAAATTTATCGTACTACAATTATTATATTCGATTGCCATCTTGCATCCCTATTGCGGATCTGTGGATTGAACAGAATAATAGAAAAATCGCGATTAAAAAACAGGGGTTGATCGTAAAGGGTGAAAATTTGAAGTTGTATGTATTTTCTAATGCTGTATCATAAAAAAATAAATAATTATATAAAATTAAAGAAAAGAAATTAGGGGTGGACTACCCTTAACATTTAGGGGGATGAAAAATAGATGTTGTCCGATTCTCAGGCCTACCCAATATGCACACAAAATTTCATGAGAATCGGTCAAGCCGTTTCGGAGGAGTTTAACTACAAACACCGCGACACGAGAATTTTATATATAAGATATATTAATGTAAGACATTGAGCTCTCATAAGACTAATAAAAATGAACTGGATGGATAAAACGTGCGGTTAACCTTCTTGTCTTTTTTAAACCAGTTAAAATCAGAGAGTGGTATATATATTGACCTTAATTAGAGATTCAATATTAATACTTTATTGACAGTGACCTTATAAGTGTCCTACCTCGGAGGTAAAATCTAAGATATCTGAATGGTTATTGGTATGGCTTTGAAATTAACGATAATCTCAGAACAGCTTGTACTTTTGATATTGAGAATAGCTGAGTCTTAGGTTTTACCGGAACATCTTGGATTTACCATAGTTTTTATAATAATGTTACATTGTTTTCTTTTACAGGTAAGGCTAAGAACTCATAACAATTCAAATTAGTCGCAGTAGCAGCATGTATGTATACATATGTACGAGATATCCATTTGTAGTTATACTTGGGCTCAAGACAGAGCAATTACAGTGTGTTAACTAGGCAAGTGTAAGCAAACAAGAATTAGCAACACTGGTAGTTTACCAGTGTTCCCAACTCTTCAACTTGTGAGACCCCTAAAAACCCCCTGAATGCACGGAACGGCGATTTTGAGGTAAAATTTTTTGCATGAACATTTTACACTTCAGACTACACTCATGTGTAGTCTGAAGCGTGTAGCTGCCGATATCGCTTAACGTAAGTGAAAATGTATGGATCTTAAAAAAATCAATAATTAAAAGTACTTCTCTGTTGAGAGATGAACATTTGAATTGGGAGCACTATTAGTTCCGCAAAGCCTGATAGCTATATGTATTGTGATAGATATATGTTGTCTGCCCGAATGCCTTATGCTAATCAATACGCAATGTTAGGTTTTCACAATAATGCCTTTATTGGTAAGTAATATTAGGACATGAGTACTTAAACGCTGCAATCTTTCCGCTATAAGGTCCTGCGTGTAGCTTATTTAATGAGTGTTAGTAATACAGAAATTGGCTGTATGTACTTACAATTAAATTACAACAAGCTAGCAGGTCCATCTTGGAGAATCAGGTTAGCCAAAGAGTCCAACTTGGATGGGCAGCAAATTACGCACGATCTTTTTGTCACGTTTCTTCTGATAACTCCCGCACTAGGAACAACGTCTGTGTCGCGGGGACTTAACAAACATTGAAACAACATACACAAATAACACCCAGACTCGGCACAACTTGTGGATAAAACCTTTTCTTTAGAGATACAAGAATAAGAATTTGTTTTGTATATTACAGATGGTAAACATCGTGGTTTCCTTAAGGAAAGAGTGCGCATTAAGTGCTACAAAAACTACCTACCTATCTACAAACTACCGTAACTATTGTGGTAGCTTCAGATCATCTGTAAGAGATATTAGCGCTGACCTACAAAAATTATAAGTACTATAATGTTACAATACCAATTATTGCTAGTTACCGCCATCTAATTGCGGGTAAACAATCACTCAATGACGGTTCTACACGCGAATTTTCCACAAATACTTTAGTCTTAACGCAAAGAATATTCAGCTTTGATTTCATTGAAATAAAGTCTGTGACTTGTATGTAGATAGTGGTGGATTAACTACTTTTTATCAAATTTGTATGTACTGAAATTAAAAGAATTTTACTCTTAAAACAATGAGCATAAAGATCATAGTCATATGCCAATACTACTAGGTACCATTTGTGATTTAATATCGGTAATGATCTACTTGTTGATCTGTGTCACAGGTCAGTGTCGTGGAATCAAGATGCAATATAATACCACTTAAGAATTTTCTGCTCGACTTTTACTGTAAACATTTTTTAACAAACCTGTGAGCACATCTTGTTAAGGATATTTTTCATGTTAAATCTAACACTCTAGAAACCTTTCTTATGTACAAAGATTTCTAGATTACAACTTCATAGTTTATCTTCTCTTTTTAATCTAATCTAACATTGTTAGATTAAGGATATTACATATATCTGTTTGATTTGATTTTAGCTTTCATTTATAAATATACTATTAATGTGAACACATATATATGAACATACTAATAATATAAAACTGAACAGTTTGTTTGTTTATCCGTGGCCGATTTAAATACATACTGTTCTTCTATTAGATATTTCAATTGGCAAAATTAGTTTATCGATTTTTTTGTTTTTTAAAGTGTGAAAGTTCTCGGAAATGAAATTTCTGATTAGTTATTATTTTCTATTATTATACCATATTAACTTTTAAACTTTCGCGTTCCATGATAGAATTATGTGTTTATACGGGAATTAACGCGATCACGAAACGTCGCGAAACGTCAGGCAATTCAGAGGTATGTAATACCTTTTCGTGATCGCGTTAATTCCTTCCTGTAATCTCAGAACTATAAAGTACCCTGCTTATCGCTTATCCGAACGTAATATTATGAAAATGATTTTAGAAGTGATCTAACGCGGGATAGTCATATGTTAGGTTTGAGCGAGATTCATTTTTGTTACCTCATCTAATAACTTTCCGGAACTCATACGTAATTGACAGAATAAGGGCATAGATAAGCAATGCTGCTAAACCTATTTGTGAAATAGAAAAATCATTACTTTCAACTCGGAAACTATGACAATTAAGCCGGACCTACACTGCGGACATTTGGTTGAAAGTAGGAAGGCACTTTGTGACTGTAATAGTGTTTGTTTTAAAATGTTCGCGTATGTAGTTGATGTAAATTGCGTCTCGCAGGAAATTTACGAAGTGCGATACCTTCATTTTTAACGTCAGTAATTTAAATGTCACTTAAAAAATTACTTAAAACACTAATTAAAATAAAACTTACACAATTATGAAACCTTACCTTACCTTACCTACCTAAATAGTACCATGAGCTGAACCCATTTAAAAAAATCAAGTGCACAGTTTGATATACACTTGTGTAATGTATATCAGTGGTTGAATAGTTCGTCATTACAAATGTAGCTCCGGCTTTATGAAAGGCGAAACCTCCATGGCGAACAAACGATTTATTTTAATTACACTTATATAACAGCCCCACCTTACCAAACCTAAGATTAAAAATAAATATAAACTTCGCCTCTATTACATAATTAGAGACACAGATTCATATCATATTATATTACACGTGTCACATTGGAACTCGGAAATGTAATCGGCTGTGAAATTCTTTATATAATAACAAGGCCGTTTAATTTTTAACCTGAATACATAAAGAAAAATTATAAATTAAGGGCTACAGAAAATAATATATACTGCTTATGTACATATTAAGTCTTGTGAGAGTGTTATGTAATTTATTTTTGCACAAGGATATCTTTATTCAGGGTTCTATTAATATGTTTGTCTAAACATTAATACCAATAATAAGGTGTGCGTTCGATAAACTGAGCATTGTCTAACTGTTTATCAGAAACTCGGTGAAAGTGGCCAAAACGCAACACAGTTTATCATAAACTGGTTAACCCGAACAGCTTTTCGGCTAGATTCTAGCTAGATAAACGAAAATAGACATTATAATAAGGCATGAAACGTTGAATATTAAATATTGTGACTGTTTTTTTTTTCTGGAATTCCTCTAACTGTCTAAATAATTTATAATCTAAGTCTGTTATTTTAATGTTTAAATCCATTGATATAATTTCTATTATAATTCAACGATATTATAAAACGGTGATTTTTTAAGTAGTTGGTTATTAGTTTTTACTTATTAATACCTAATGACCTACTTTACAATTATTTAGTAAATTTTAGTTACTTTTTAAATGTTAAAACTATATATTTTTGATATAAAAGTGATTGGTGATGTTACCTTCAAAGTCAGCGGTATATTTTTTTATGGGATAGGAGGCAAACGAGCAGACGGGTCACCTGATGGTAAATGGCTACCGTCGCCCATAGACACCTGCAACTCAAGAAGTACAAGTGCGTTTAAGGTGGGAGTACGCACTTTTCTTGAAGTTTTGAAGGTCGTATTTGCCAGAAATACCTCAGGTGACAATTTATTCCACATATTGGTTATGCGAGGCAAAAAGTTTCTGGAGAAGCGCACAGTGGTGGAGTGCCAATTATCCTAAATATGGGGCATCGAGATATTATGTACTAGAGATGCCACTCAGAACAAAATTCATGTTCCGTTTTTATTTGAATTAAAACAAAAAAGCGCTGCAGCGCTAAAACAATCATTTGTAGTCAAATCCTACAGTATTAACAAGCAGCGCTCGATCGTGTTGTAGTGTTGTAGTAAGATCCTAAGCGCCGTGATTTTCATGGCGTTTACGCGTGTTGCCCAACGAACTACTACAAAGATTTGTTTGCACTGCGGTGCAGAGGCTGCAGTTCACGTTACAAACTTTTTCTTCGCGGTGTCTACTCTATACGCTAGTAATAATAACTCAGTGATATGGGGATAGAAATTTTGTCGCGTTAAACGATGGCGGAAAGACACAGCTGGTATAATTCCGAAAAATTCCTCGGAGCATTCCTCATAGGACAAGCATTAGAGAATACAGAGTGAAGCTACATCTCTACGCAACGCCAAGGGGTCAAGCCGATCCGAAATATCCTGGTAATCGATGATTCCAATTGAAGCCTTTTGCCTGACTGCACAGATCTTTTTGACCCAAGGCTGAAGTAATCTTAAGGAAAGATAAACCTAAATTAATTAAGGGAGCAACGTTAAGCGTAAGGCTTTTTTTTTAGGAATTAATTATTTTATGAAAGTCCTGGCTTGAAATGGACTAATAGGAGTTTTTGTCATACATTTGAAACTAAAGATTATTGGATTGAAACTGTCACAGTATCGGATGGCGTAGGTCAATACCAAACCAATTATTTAAATGACTAACAATGATTTATTTTTCACATACTTCTAAAGACCAAAGTTGTCTCTAAAGCCATATATTCACTAGGGGACATTTCTCGGAGACACATCGTCCGACTTTCGTGTGGTATGTCTGCGACTTCGTGGGATATTATCGCTCGACATATGCCTTGTTCACATCACCCAGTTGTCATTGATTAGTGCTGTGTGTTTTGTGGAACAGAAAGTAACATGCGACCTCATTAATCAAAAGCTGTCGGACGACTGTCGAGGGACACGGTGAACTTTGCAGAGAATCGACTTTTGTGTCCCGCAACCCGTAGATGTTGCAGGCGATTTTGCTGACACATTCGGAGACAGGGTCAGCTGCACAAGAGCCGAGAGATTTAATCTTGGTGTTGATGATCGCTCAGCTCAAATATTTTACAATGAAAATACGAAGATGTATAAATGAGGTCCAACGGAACACGTTGTTTCATAGAGGGTCCAATGGGCACTAAAGTCTAGGCAAAATCCAAGTTTGAAGGTCCAAACGGTACAGTGAGGTCCAAATTTGGAGGTCCTACGGGTACGTAGCCAAAAAATCGTGCTTGGCACGATTTTTTTCATTGTAAAATATTTACATAGAACACTCTCACTCTTAAATAACATTTCATATAAAGTAAAAATAAGAACAAAATTAAAAGCAATTAAGTTAGTGAAAGTGGTTTAAACAGTATTTCTAATATGATTATTTTGAGTTATTATGGAGTGTATGTTACCGTGAAAAATAATGATCGTAATCACTAAATACAGCACAAAGCTTGTTATGTAATTTTATAACTATACAGTAAACTCGGTAATGACTCCGTAGAGGGAACGATAGCTTAAGAGTCATCGCTATATTTCAAGTAACCATTTCGATAGTTATTGTGTTCCATGGACCAAAAAAAGTAAAGAAATATACTAAAAAAATATATTTCAGTTATCTGGTAGACTGTGCGGGATTTTATATGGAGAATAACATAAGAGAAATAAGATAAGAGTAGGAATTGAGCACTACAGCACCAAAAAGGAGCTGTTTATGAGGAACCAAGTCGAGACACTGACACGATCCATTTCTGTTCACTGGAAATAAACGTACTATTCAAATAATGGGTATATGAGGTCCATCTTAGGTGGCTCCATGGGCGGGCGATAGCGTTGACCCTATCTGAACAACTTTGTTGTTGAAAAAAGAAATGAAACCACCCAACCAATCAAATGTAAATCCCATAAGAAATCACCACTTCAGAGAAATTCTATGCCATATTATACAGCAAGGTTTTATCTTTTCAATAAAAAACGGACAAAAAGAAGTACGCGTAACTGTTTGCGACAAACCCATTTATTATACAGAAGAGTTGTAAATATAAATGTAGAACCAAAAGCTACTTTGTGGACTTGAAGAATTCGTGAATCGATCAACGAGTCGATCACTTTTGTTTCTCGTTTATTAGCACTAATCATTTAATACCAATAATTCAATACCACGTATTACAGACCGTTGTTTTGGACCTCATCTAAGATCAAGTTATTACGGAGTACGAAAAAAACCTCTTGTCAAGACACGTAAATACGATCATAAGTACACGTCTGCCATCTGATTCTACTTAACTTTTAAGGCACATGTAGGTCTTATGCTTGCTGGCCAATGTAGTTAATAAGGATTACTGCTTTATTCAGATAATCTTTCAGATCCCACCGCCAGTATGAAGATACGAAAAGAAAGTTTAAAACGTTGCCATTGCGGCCAGCAATTATTAATGTCGTCAAGGCAGATTCCTTGCGGGATTCTGTATTCAACGGTACCCATTCTTATTATTTTCTCATCAGAATCTTTGTGACTCATACTTAATATTCATTATCTTCATGTATGTACATTAGTAGTTAAAAATGTGCCGACCACTTGCCCCCGTACACTGAAGCGTAGGTTACCTCATGTGAATCCGTATTAGTCTTCTCGATGAGAGTCCCTTTTTGGCTGCGCCATGTAATAGCTTCAATAAAACTCGTCTTGGAAGTCTTCAGAGGTTTTTTCTATGTTTTATAAACATTTACAAGAATCCTTAATGTTCAACTTCAACTTTTGATTTGTGGCTTTGTGGAGTAAAACTCTATATAGTGCCGATGTTTTACGTGAAATCTCAAAGAGCTATAATTACTATGTAATCTATTAAATCCAAAAGCATGACAGCTGTCAATATCCTAGATACTTAACTTTTTAAAGTGCGTTTCGTTCTACTACAGCCATTACAACAATAGCTAATGCGCTTTTTATAAAATCGTTACTTAAATATTTCAATCAACTATAAATATAACTATAAACTAAAAATATTGTAACAATCAATGGTCGTGGGCCAAGGATTCTTACAATTTGAAAATTATTTTTCAGAAAGTCCGCTACTGACTGATTACTATGGCCCATTAGATGACACACGTAACAACGAAATTAGAGGCAAACTTTCACGCCACACACGCATTATAAGGTTGTATTTTGTTCCGTAACACACTTGAAAGTATGAATATAATGTATACGCAGAACGCGAAAGTGTATTGGGAACTATTTCCTACACATAAGACCACTTACGGTTACTGTTTTGTACAACTAAATTTGCAATTTGACAAGTTGTCGCAACATCCACCCACCCGTGGTCACACTGGGGCTCTTTGAAATGCAACAATACGTCAATATTGCTTTTCAAAGTGGGAGGACTGAAATTTTGTCTGTAATTTATTTTTATTTACTTCCTCCTAAACGTCAATGTTTGGATAAGCTGTTATACGACATCTTAAAAATGTGTTAGGATAGATTAAAGTGTTGTGCTTATGTCTACAACTTCGATCGCTTAAAGTTATTTTACAACCCCTCGGGAATAGTACTTTTTTCTGGACTACGTCTTCTTCTGTATCCCTGACAACAGAAGATATGTTGAGTAGTTAAGGCGTCAAAGCGTAGCAAACAAACTCCCCTTTTCATTTATATTATTATGTAGGATACAGCGTAATGCTTCTATTTCGCGTCTCTAGTGGAGGTGGAACGAACAGCGTATGATTACGCGGAAGACGTGATGCTTTCGCATGCAGAATAGTACTTATGGTAGCCGCACTTTAATTAAAAATTATGATAATAGCTAGTAAAACATCTAATATAACTATATAGTCTAGTCAACAAGTTGAAAATGCTCTATTGGAAATTTCCTCCTCTTTTAGAATCTTTTTTGAAATTTCTTAATAGTTTATGAAATATTGGCAAAAAACGAAATGCCATTTTTTTTTAATTGTTTATAACTTTTGCAATTTTTTATGTGCCAATAAACGCTTTTGGCACATTTTTCTAGGTGTCATTCCGGATCCAATGAGCTATTGCACATAATTTTAAGAGCAGTATCTCTATTTTAGACCATTTTCAACTTGTCGACTAGACTAATAGTTAATTATAACTCAAAAAAAATCAGTATTTGGAACGAATCGACGGACGAACGTTATGAATCCCCGCAATATGTTGACATTATTTAGAAAATGTTTCAAGCTTTTCTTAATGAAATGCAACATGTCTTTGAAAATACATTTTCTGGATTCGCTTTTAAATTTTTTCCTCGAAAATATGTGAGCCATGAGTGATGAACAACGAGAACGATTTCTCCAAGATTAAGGGAAACCCCAACCACAAATTACCGTCGACAAAGAAAAAAAATGAAAAAGGGAGCTTTTTTAGTCAGCAGCAAATTAATATAAGTTTAAAAATTGTTATAAAAACACAATAAACAAATATTGATATATCATAAAATTGTGACGTGATAGGAATGTTTTATTTGAATTTCTATATTATATCTAGCTAATAAAATAGGAAACATATGCCATTATTTACGATATTAATAAAAAAAAAATGTTGACTAGTGTAATTAGTAAGACAGTTTAGTGGAGTTACTTAATTATGGAGCCTATTCCACAACGTGAGAGAGTTGTACACAACTTATAGTGTTAGATAGTGTTCTTTTACAAGTGCTTTAAAAGAAGTTAAGGTTTGAGCTCGTCTAATTTTTACAGGTAATGCATTCCATAAACGGATTGCAGTTACTGTTAGGATATAGTTTAATAAAACTAAAAAGAACACGCCTGAATGGCGAACCGAATGAAAAAGAAAAATTAGTTCCACTATTCATCTCCTGGCTTCATCATCAGACTCGCAGACAAGCTCAATCAGTTGTCAAAACGAATCATTTGCGCGTTAAAAAATGAATGGCGAACCTTTATAAGCAGTCGTTTTTGTTTTTTAAAGAAAGCGAATGCAGTATATATTATGAATGGTTACAAAATACAAACCATTTTTTTTTTACTTTACGCTACCTACGTAATGTTACGTCTGCAAGAGAAAACGTTATAATGATAGTTTGATAGCAACTAGCAAATTGGACCGTGGTTTTCGTCTTTTTTTCAGTGGGGAATTGTATCCAAATACTATTTTTGACGTTGGTACTTAATGAAAGTCAAGCAATGGTCAGGACCTAATGAATTTGGATTATCAATGCAGTCCAAATCCAAAACATTTAGATTGGCCTCTTAATTCTTGATTACAGCTTGATTTTAGATTCAAGTAGAGATTAGTTAAACGAAACAATTTCGAGAAAGAAGTCACCAGAAAAGTCCAGTTAATTTGGGCAGCATTTGACAAACCAGTACCCCAAAAAGAAGGTCTTCGATCAGTACGTTCTAATTGTTATGAAAAGTCACGAAGCGACACGTTAGACCGAGCTATGCTTGGAGTGTCTTTGAAGGGTGAAATTCGTAATGAGGTCATCCAACAAAGACCTAAAGTTACTGACATAGGTCGCAGAATAAGCACCGTGAAGTGGCAATGGGCTGGCCGTACCTAAAGTTACTAACATAGGTCGCAGAATAAGCACCCTGAAGTGGCAATGGGCTGGCCACGTATGCAAAAGTACCGATGGCCATTGAAACAAACGGGTCTTTGAGTGGAGACCGGGAATCGGTAAATGGAAGGTAGAAAGCCCCCCAGCCAGATGGACCGACGACCTGAAGAAGGTAGCTGGGATAGACTGGATGCGGAAGGCGAAGGACCGGGTGCTATGGTCCACATTGGGCCAGACCTATGTCCAACAGTGGACTACTACTATTGATAGATTGGTTGCATTATCAAACATATTGATTGTTACATCTAAAATCTACAATAAGCAGCAGCGTGCTGACCTCGCGACGGCCATAGGTATGGGTAGCCTCTCGCTGGAGACCATGATTATGTCCATGGTCCAGAGCGAGAGAGCGTGGGATTCCGCCGCCTCGTTTTGCGAGGAGGTAATGTATGCCAATGAGGCGGCGGAAAGGGAACGGGAGAGAACTAGTACTCTCCCATCCCGCAGAAGGCGCACCAGGTGCCGAAGAGAACAAGTGGATCTCCGGCCTCCATGAGCGCTTGCCTGGGGGCGACGGACAGGGTTATCCGGCGCCCTAGCAGAAGCAGGCCCGAGACGGTGGCGCCGTGTTCCGCGCGTGCCTCTCTCACTGATAGGGGACAAAATCCCCCACAACACAGTGGGGTCGCCTGTTGTTTAACAGGCGGCCAAGTCTGCCTGGGTACACAGGGATTTCCTTCTAAGGGTACACCTGAGACCCTGGTAATATGGACTGTGATGGAACACCGTGTGGTTTTAGTCGGTTCGAGTCCGACATACCACCCTACCGCTTAGCCCAGGTGGGGTGACGACCCGTGGGGGTTTCCACACGTAACAAAAAAAAAAAAAAAAAAAAAAGGGTGTCTCAGAATATAATTAATCGTGGGAGAGCCATGCTTCGGCACGTATGGGCCGGCTCGACCGGTGTGATACTACGGCCTCACAGAAAACCGGCAGTGAAGCAATGCTTGCATTGCTTTTCGCCGAGTGAGTGAGGAGACCCTAACCCTTCCCTAACCCCGTCTCACCTCCTCTCTTTCTCTTCCCCCCCCTTCCCCTGCTCCCACGTTAAAGGCCGGCAACGCACTTGTGACTCTGGAGTTGCAGGTGCCCATGGGCGGCGGTAGTCATTTACCATCAGGCGGTAGTCATTTACCGTCTGCTCGTTTGCCGATTAAGATTCCGAATATTTTGAATATTCCCTACAATGCTTACAGAAATTCCCTAAAAATGTTCTCCGTTACGCTATTAATTAACATTAAGTATGTAATAGAATATACCTACAAGTTACCAAATAAATGTATAGACAGACACTTAACACTTATTTTCATTACACACCATAACAATTGAGACCATTGACCCACTGTTTCCTAATTCCTTCATTCTACGACAAGTAAAATATAGGATAACTTAAACCTTTTGCCTTAAGCAACAAGGTACAAATTAGCGTAAAATTTGTAGCATCGTGAGTGCCTATTTGTGACCACGGTTACGAAGTAAGCAAATACCATTTAGTGCTAGTAATCGCCGTGGTAGGCATTTCTAGACAACCTAATGCCCCACTTAAATTGCATACGACGCAAGGTGCAGTCTCTAAATACAATGTGTTTCAATATAAAATTTATAAGTAAATTAATAATGATTTTTGTAGGTCTGTATTACGTAAAGTAAATTCTTTGTACGCAATATTAAGAAAATTACACGAATCGTGGGGCGTGAAATTTGGGTTTCTTAAAGTTTACATACAGGGTGTAAGCGACACTGTACTGAATCCTGAAATAGTGTATTCAGACCATCATTCTGAGTGGAAAATCATTGGAAATATCTGCCGGAAAATTCATATTTTCGTTTTTTTGCTTAATAGTGAGTGACATCACATTGAGGCCAAAAACTGCAATGTAAAACATTTATGCAATCAGCTGCTTCGACGGCGCCGAGCACTGAAGGTCATTCACCGTACCGCACAGTACACGTGTTGCGTTATATTGCGTAACAGAAAATCAAACTATTGACTGTAAATCCTTAATCTCGCATTTTTATGATGAACTGACTTTTGAATTGTGAAAAGAATCTTAGAAAGACGTTTTTTGTAAGTTATTCGCGACGGTGATACTTACAAGTCGTATAGAAGAACTGCAGAAAACTAAAATTTTAAACAATATGTGTTGTAAATCTAAAAATTACCTGAAAACGGCTACATCAATCCTCCAATCATGACCTGTCATGGCACGGAAAACTATCCAATGACAGTTAAAATTATACCAACCAATGAAGTAAACAAAAAAAATTAAACTTCATGAATTAAGGTCGAAATTCGACCACCAGGCGATGTCCAGTATCCTACTAATATTATAAACGTAAAAGTTTGTGTCTGAGGATGTATGGATGATTGTTACTCTTTCACGTAAAACCTACCAAACCGATTGCGATGAAACTTGGTATGTAAATAGCTGAAGACCTGTATTAACACATAGGCATACTTTTTATCTCGATATTCCCACGGCATCGGGACTTACGCGGGTGAATACTTATGTATTGCCGATAAATAGTTAAGTAGTTTTTTTTTATTTATTTTCTTTTTCGTTTACGACCTTAAAATATGACCACACCTTAATGTAAACCTTGAAGGTATAATCCTAAGATTTCGTATAGATACTGACTATCTTTTTATTAAACTAGAGTTTATTAAGGGTTTTTTACACCAGAATGAAACATGGATAGTAGTAAGTCTTTTTATTATCCACAATATACACAAAACTGGTCAAACCCATTGCAATCTTCGCAAGAATCTCTTCATTACTTACATACTTAAGTGATCTGGTTACTCAAGGTAAGATCAGAGATATTGTTATAAACTTCGTGAATGTAATGTATAAACATATTGTTTTCGCAACGATGAGTCAGCTGTCTATGCTCTCTTGATGAGCGCGACACTACCAGTAGTAAGTAGATCCAGTGTGTAGGAATAGAGTACTGCTAGTTCCAGTGAGTCGGAACGGAGTGTCGCTAGTTTCAGTGAGTCTAAAAGTGAGTCGGGGCTGAAGTCCGATGGTCCCAGTGTTTCGGAGCTGCTTGCGGTGCTGCGGTGCCGCAGTGTAGTCCCCAGTGAGTCAGGGCGGTTGCTGCTTAGTGGCTGACTGCTACGTAGACGGGAGAGAGATGCTTAGCTTACATATACCATAGGTGCAGTGTACCGTGGCTAGACGCTGATGAAGCCGTAGAGGTAACCAGCCTGGAGTGGCCGCTGCAGGCGTGTGGTACTTCTGTTGATACCGAGGCTGAGAATTCATTATCGCTTATTGCTGTAGGAGTGTATACGACGGTGATAATTATGATGCTTGGTCTACTGGGCTACTGTTTGAAGGCTGCTCCAATCACGCCAGGGTGTCCATTGTGGAGGAACGGGTGTAATATCGTTCCATCACAAAGAGTATATCTTCTTTTTGATTTGATTATGCCTGGCGGAACACGACCGAACAGATAATGCTGGGAAGTTGTGTATATATACTAATCGGCGCGAGAAGGTATACTGCTTTTATTGTGCGATGCAGGATCAGTAGTTACTACGTAGTTCAGCTCGTCTTCGCAAGATGGTTTTGAAGTATGTTTTTGCTGTATGCGGAAGTCGCCACTGTGAGTTTCCTTTCTCAATTAGTATTTAAAAATAAATTTCCACCACGCAAAGAATAATTTAATTGCTTAACGTATACATATAACAATGTCAAATAAAACTATTTTTGAAAAAGTTATAAATCAAAGTAAAACTTGGTATACAGTACAAAAAGAGTGTACGTGGGTAAACTGCGGAGTTTGGAGTACAGATAGCTGTAAGCTTTTGTCTAAAAAGTACATATTGCCCTTGTGTATGTAATGCACATGAAAGAATTAGGCTTATTTGTACAACAAAACCTAGAATACTCTATAAAGCATATATATGTAACTAAACAAGATTTAATCCTCCTGGAAATAAATATAAACTGGAAAAAAATATAAATCTTTACCACACTGCAAGCTGCATTATTTAGGAAATATGTATATAAAATATTTATGCTATAGAGGTATGTAACAATCTACCGAAGGCAAGATATGCCGTTGCCTATGTTAAAAAAAAAAAATACGTAAAGGTAGAAGGAAAAATATGTTTTACAATCTCCATAAATTTGTGACATACCTCGGCAAAGATCTTTGATATCAGTATTTATTTATTTAAAGCTTTCTGCGCTTATATGTAGCGTAGAGGTGGACTTCACGCGTAAGGCCTTCTCTGACAGTTAACCTTCAACCTTGAAAACGTAAAAAATAATATGTACAAACTAATAGTTACACATACATACATATACAGTATTATTGAATAGCATAATACTATCATATTTAATTAACGTATAAATTTTACCACATCAACACTGACATTATTTTATAATACACACACACATTACATTACATTACAAATTATGAATTACAATTTAGAATACTTATGTATGATTATTTAATCTGATAATTTTTTTTCTTGAATTGACATAAATCTTCAACATTAATTAATTAACGTGTTTCACAAGAATATATCATGCACTACTTGTTTTGACTTGTTTGAGTTCATATTGTTGTTTTAAAAGAATATTAAATATAATTACTATAAGTTTCCAGTAAAATAATTATTTGCACACCGTATATAATTGGAGTATATAACTGTGCCATAATATTATAGTCGGAGATCATACTTTGTAAATCTACATTCTTGCGAATAAGTGAATTTGAATTTGAATAGTGATAGTGAATACTATTTGTTTACGTAACTCGAGTGATAGTTCAGTCACTCGAGTTGCGCACAACACATAGTAGAATTTAGAGGTATTCTATTCAGGGACGTCGCGTAATTGACCTACTGTTAACTTAATACACTATGTCATCAAAATTTATTTAACGTTACATTTTTAAGGTCAATTAATAACAGCAAAGCAAAGTCGAGGTCGTACCATTATTACGTCACGTAATTTGAACATATTATACAATAGTTTGAATGATTTTAATAACCTGAGGCAGAGGTATTCTACTGTTTCAGAGCCACTTTCCCTATGACTCGATTTTTTTCAGAAATTAATTATTCAGAAACTTGTGTAATTCATACAGAAACAAAAAAAAAACGAATTCCATAAAAGTTATAAAAAAGTGAAAAACATATTTTTAAACAACAATATAAATAACAGTTGATATTGTTTCGTAAAATCCTTTATTTTGTTTCTTGCTTTTTCGATTGATAAAAAAAAATTACGGCTTTATTTTCTTCTAAACTGACATTTGAATTTTCGAATTCGAATTTTTTTGAATTTTGAAAAACACTGAAATCTCCAGTGACGTTCCCATTCTTTATTAAAATCGGCTTAGTGGTTTTGTGCTTCATATAAGTCATACACGATAAAAAAAAAAGGTCAAACACCATACGTTTAGGTCAAACACATGACCTTCTTTTAGGTTTTAAGGCAGTTCAACAAAAAGGCAAGTTGAAAGTGAGATTTACAAGCGACTGTGTTCTACCCTGCCATATCTCGGTTCATCTCTCTGTTAGCGAGTGAAGTTGTTAAACGCTTAGGAAATCCTAGTGATACTTGCCCCCGGTTTGCCTTGACTGGTGTGTACAATACTTGCAATAGTTCAGGAGTTGAATTTGCCAATATTTATTGAAGATTTTAGCAATAATCCTTACGGTGTAGGGTGATGTTTGCCTACTAACTTATGTTGACTGCAGTTAATTACTTCATTTCGGTTTTGACGCTTTTGATGAAATCTCTATTGCTTGCTGTTATTCTTTAAATAACATTAAAAAAGTCCTAAATATCGAGATTAAAATTTAAATATTTAATCAGAATTAACAGTTGAATTAACAAGCGGACCTGGTATGATTAGCTTGTAAACCAATAATTCAGAAAAGTATTGTATATAGCTAAGAATAAAAAAAATAAGGCAACTTGTAATTGATTCTCGATTGGTACCTACTTGAACGTATAATAGTATAAATTCCATCAAAATAAAGAACTTGTGACGCAATCAAAGTAGAATTTGGAACAAACGTAGTGAAACTACGTAATAATAGTGAATAATTTGTACTTGGATACGAGAAAACTGGTGTACGCACGTTACGTACCAGGAACTGGGTCAAATGACGTAAGGTATCTCATAAATTTCGCTAAATTTGAGAATAATATTCCATGGTCGCGTTGTTGAACCTGTTTGTATAATTTTGCGTTTTAAAGGTTTTTTTATGTCATTCATTATCCCAATTTCTGTGGTTTCAATTTAAAATGTGTTTGGGAATAACATCACAAAAAATATATGTTATTTGAAGTCCAAATTTAGGGTCACTAAAAAGGTATTTGTTGGGCGTATTAATGGTATGGATTGAATACTTAGCAAATGTTTAGCGGCTAAATAAATTTCATATTATGCTAATAGCAATTGTTTTTCAAATTAAACGATGACAATATTAGCTAATCATCAAATTCTGAGATAAAGATACGTTTCAGGAAGGCTTTGTAGCAAAATATGTTTTAAACTATGACTTGGCTTCTTTTGAACATTTTTGATTAAATATTTTTTCTAATATTTTATTATATTTATTATTATCATTAGGAAATTGATCAGGAAGTGAAAACAGGAAAGTATAAATTGTATATTTAATTTAACCTCTATACAATGTGAATGTTTATTTACATTATATACTAGCTGACCCGCGCAACTTCGTCTTTGTTTGTAAGTTTTCCCCATTTTAGCAACCCAAAAAGATTTTTTCAATTCGAACCAGTAGTTCCTGAGATTAGCTCGTTCAACCAAACAAACTCTTTAGCTTTATAATATTATAGTATATAGTATAGATAACGGTATAATTAGGAAAAAAAACCTAAGGTGAAAAATTATGTAGGTGATACTAATTTTATACCTGCTTAAATGCTTCAATAAGAAAAACGAACGATAAACAAACGTTAAAAGAATTAGCGAAACAATACCCAATAGAAAATACTTCAAAATCAAATTATATACTTAGATAAGTAACTATATTAAAAGGTAAATACCTATTTACTTAGCTAAGAAAGAATTATTTAATTATTAAAAAAAATGTGGAAATTAACAAAAATAAAACTTATTACTAACATGTGTAAACATACATAACTGTATGTATATACAACTTATAACTAGTGTTATTATACAATGAGATATCGCAAATACATATATTAAAATAAGTAATTCGCTAAACACGGTTGCGTTCCGTGGGGAACCGACAACGCGTCTGGGCCGCGCGGCATGGTAATGGTACCTCGCAGATCTACCAGCGGCCGGCCAGCGCACTTCCCCCTCAAGATCTTCCACATCACAAATGGGCGCTTGGTACCTGAATTTTTAAAGGGAAACAATTCCGTCACACATGATTTTGGCGTAACTTTAACCGTTTAATCAGCGCACGCAACGGAAGCTCTCAAAAGGAAGAGCTTTACCCGTTTTTGCAACATTTTTCATTGATGCTCCCCTCCTATTTATCGCAACGTGATGTTATCGCCTTCCTCGATAATTGGACTATCCAACATAAAAATAAAGTTTCAATTCGAACCAGTAGTTCCTGAGATTAGCGCGTTCAACCAAACAAACTCTTCAGCTTTATAACATTAGTACGATGATCAGTTTGATAAAAAAAAATGTACATAAGTTTAAAAAAAATACATTTTAGAGCCGGTTAATTGCCATAGTGATAATAGTTCCGTTTTGAAATAGAACCTTAAATGGAACTCAATAATTTTACACATGTTTTTAGTGTAACATTCATTGTTATTTTTTTTGTAACGTAACTAATAATTACGAAACAATTAAATAGTTAATGGGTATTATATGTTTTTCGTATTGTTTATATTTAGCTAAAATTTTGCCAACAAATAAGTGAGTTTTAAGTCCTGTTTATGTCAAAAAATAATTTGAAAATAAGTCATTAAGCGAATCATATGAAATATGTTATTCCAGTCATAGAACATTCTTGATTTTTTTTTGTGAGTCATCATTCTTTCAGTAACCACTAATTCTTAAACTGTCTCATGTCAAATTGTAATGGTCGGGTCAAAACGTAAAACTACATACTTACCTATGTCTAATTATTTAAACCACTAAATGTAGCCGTAAGTTCTAAACGACCACAGATTGGTACGTTTAAGCTTAACCACAATCCTAGACAGTGTGGCATTAGTTAACCATGTTCTCTTGACCGAGATTTCATAAACAATATTTGTGTTCAAGATGAAACCTGTTGAAGAACATACCCACTACACGTGTATAGTTGGTTCTGTTAGTACGGCCACCTACTTAACTTAGTCAAGATTATATTTTAAATGCAAATAATTATTCATAATACAGGTATACCCACTTCTATGTATAAACACCCACTCTCATCTGATTTAACCTGACTTTCGCTATATTTGAATACTATACCAAGGTAATATTATCTATACAGTATTCTATCTTCATACAAACGGTCGGAAAGTGAGTCATACCTACGCGTCTCAAGTTCGGTATACACTCGGTACACAACCAGTCGCGAATGCGCCGCAGTGACGAACGGATGGTGTAATGCTTTTGTAAGCAGTAAGCTTACGATTTGTGTATTTGATTGAAATAAGTACAATTATTTACTTAATATGGCAATGTATTTTTTATGCTATTAAATTTAACAATAAAGCTTTTCGTGCGTCTCAGTCGAGGCGCAAATATTTTTCAGTCTTAAAATAGGGGTAATTTTTTTATTAAATCTACTAATTAGAAAACTCAACATATATTTTAATTGAACACTTCCTATTTCATTCACAATAAATTTCAATTTTTAAAATAAAAAATTTACTTATTAAAATATTTACAATCACAAAATTAGAAAGAAACTCAAGTAGGTAGTATGAAATTAAAATACTGTAGGCGGGTAGTCCTTTCGCCTGTTTCCGTACCGCGCGGCTGTAGGTAATTATTTCAAGAACAGCACCGAGTCACAATACTGGATAGATAATATTACCATGACTATACGCACGGTAATATTATAGACAATATTACCGTGCTATGCCTTCCTCGCAGCTTCACCCGTGTTTAGTCAAGTCACTAGTGTTTAGACTCTGGAGCGAAATGGTGATCACCATTTCGTTCCAAAGAGTCTTAGCGCAATGCAATAAGTAGCTTTAGCATTGATTGGTTGTTTTAACCAATTATCTACCCTATAGTTATTGCGCAACAGTTACGGTAACTATCTTAGGCCTAAAACATTTTATTGTGAAGCTTTTTATAAGAAATTTGGTGAAAAAGTCTAACAAATTTATTTAATAATGAAACATGTATATCGATGTCCTATTTCATTTATTTTCTCTATTTATATGCACCTGAAATTACTTAATAAATATGTAACTTAAAAAAACCTCCGTAGGCCGATAAATCTAAGGAATGCCACAACAAAGTAAATCATCACTACATATTATAAAAACAAAGTCCCCCGCCGCGTCTGTCTGTTAAACTCAAAAATTACTGAACGGGTTTTCATGCGGTTTTCACCAATAGATAGAGCGATTCATGAGGAAGGTTTAAGTATATAATTTGTTAAGGTTTTGTGTAAATTGGATGAAATATGATGATGATTGCTGAAAATGTCTCGGCTACCCGTGCGAAACCGGGGCGGGTTGCTAGTATTGAATAAATAAATCTTGAATGAGTTCTATTTGTAGTTATTAAGGAAATACGGTTATAGTCATGTGTTTTTTGAGGAAACTCAGTCGCAGCTACTGCGTATGATGCCGACGCGACAGGTCGTTACGCTCCTTGATAGAGGGTCGAGCTTGATTCTAGTCGGGTTTCGATAAGTATCGGTATAAGTTAAAATAATGTGTGGTGTCTTTGGGACACCCGGTTGGAACAAAGTTTCTTTCGATATATATAAATATATTTAATGGATTGAATAAATTGTATCAAAATATAGTAAATTTGTAAAACTAGAAATTAAAATTGTGCGATCTTTGAAAGTTGCCCTAACTAATACATGGATAATTAGTACAGAGCAACAGCAAAGTACAGTAGTATCAGGTACAATCCACAGATGGTGTAAATAAAATAAATTACTTCGCGGTCAGCATTTTTCGTTGCGCTAACACTTTTTTTCCGGCTAGCTCTCGTCCGCCGAGCGTCAGAAGTATAACGTGCGATAAGGAACTTCGTTCCAATAAAAAATAAGTTTTAGTTATACACCTTTGAAAACCTTGAGGGCGCTGTGGTAGTGCAATCGACTGCAACTCAGAGGTCGCAGGTTCGATTTTCGCTCAGTGTAAATATTTGTATGCGTTTTTCTTTGTGTAATACGTTAGTGTTTACAAAAAAAAATGGTATGTACCGTAAGGTATAGAAGGTATAACAGTGTCCTTCTGAAGAATTTATAGTACAGTCAGGATCAAAGATATCTGTTCACCATAAGCATCCAAAAATACATTAGAGTACTAATGTTCCAAAACTATCTAGACTATCATAGACCAAATATATCTATGCAAAATAGACATCCAAGAATATGAGTATGTGTGAATATTCAAGAAATATCTAGTAAACCATAAATTCCTTTAAAATGTCAACATGAACAACATGTTTAATAAACTATATGTATATTTAAAATTATAATAAAAAAGAAGGTTTATGTTTATTAGGAAACGACCTGACAACTGAAAACTTTTTGTTAGGAGACACATTTTGGCCCTAACTTTTACGTTCACTGTTGCACTGGTCGACCAGGTTGCACTAGCCACTATGTAATACCTATTTCGTGATTGCTTTAATTCCCGTATAAATACATAATTATATTTTGGCCGTCTGCAGAGTGCATCGGAACGTCGATGCGAACGGACGTGTGTCGCTCCGCTCGCATATCGTACGGGCGCCCTAAACTACAAGCTAAAATTTAAATTTATTTTGAATAAATTAAAAAATTTTGCGCCTGGGTGTATCTTGCGTACACTCGTGCGGGGAGTGCCTCAGCAAGACAGCCGGCGTGGTGGAGCCCTCGCCGTGGGGAAAGGGTCATGACTGACCTCAACCGCACGGAGACTGGCCTGCCACCTCGCCAGGCGCCACGAGACGACTCCACAATGACGGAGCCAAACTCACCATCACCCGCGGCCAGTAGGCCCGAGCACGACGCAGAGCTGCAGGACCAGCGCCGTAAATACCAGGGCGACCTCGGTATTTACAACTCCCTTCTTGCGAAGGGAGCAATGTCGCAGGGACTGCAGCGCTGGTTGGAGGCCTACTTCCGGGTGATGGAAGTCCAGCTGGGCGTCAGAAGGAAAGAAGACGTCGCTACCAGCGACCTTGCCATTTTACAGGCGGTAGAGAAGTCGCTGCAAGACCAGCCTCCCCCTCCCTGCCCAAGCACAGCGCCAGAGACTATCCCTACGGGCAAAAGGTCTCGGGAGGACGACTCCGAGGTGAGCGCCACTCCCGCCAAAAAGACTGACCTCGAGGGATCCCTGACCTCCTCAGAAGGAGGAGACCCCCCTCCAGTCAGTCATTCGACGCCGCAACACGGGGATGATATGGACCTGCAGGAGGACTCCTCCTCCTCCTACAGATCCCTCCCACCCCTACCGCAGCGCGTGCCCAAAAAGGCACGGATTGCGGCACAACACCCGCCAGCAGCACCAGTCTCGGCTCCAGTACCAGCACCCGAGCCAGCCACAACGCCGACACCTGCACCCAGGACAGCAGCTAGCGTCCTAGCCGCACCACCACCTCAAAGGGCACATTCGGCACCCCTCGCTTCTGCTGCACCTGCAGCAACACCACCGCCGACCCGCAAGCAGCCTATCCTTGTGGTCGACCGTCTGGCCAACTGGACGGCGGCTTTCAAGGAGCTGGCTGCCAAACTGGGCCACCCACCAAACGTCCGTCCCTTTGGGAAGGGCTTTAAATTTACTCCCAAAGGCGACGACGAATTCAGGGCCATACAAACATACATTGACGACCTCGGGCAGGAGCAGGCACCTTATTATGCCATAGCACCACCGCATCAAAGGCCACTGAAAATGGCCATTCGTGGCCTACCGGCAGACACCCCCGCGGAGGAAATAGTCGAAGACTTGACCAGCAAGGGCGTGCCGGTCAAGTACGCCAAACACGTCCGGGCCCGCACAGGCAGACCCGGATGCATCTTCTTAGCGGAGGTGGAGAAGACTCCAGCTGCCACCAAGGCATACAACATTGATGAGGTCCTGCTCATGCCCGGCGTCGTCATAGAGGCCTGGAGGGGCAAAAAAGGGCCAGCACAATGTCACCGCTGCCAGGGCTTCAGGCACAGCTCCCACAATTGCCACAGGCCCTTAGCCTGTGTCCGCTGCGGCGGCGAGCACTCAGCACACGAGTGCCCCCGCCCCAAGGACCAGCCACCGACCTGTGCCAACTGTAAGGGACCACACCCCGCCAGCAGCGTTGCGTGCCCCGTTTTCAAACGTGAGGCACGCAACAGGAAAGTAGGCCTGACCCCCAAAACAGGCCCACCCCAACTGATCCAGCAGCCCAACACTGTCGGGGACTCAGCTCCAGCCACCCTAATGGCCGAGGCTAACCCGGCAGCGAAAGCTACTACCAAGCGGAGGCGTCGAAGGAAGAAGACGACACCCAAGGAGCCACCCCTACCTGCGGTGAAAGCAGACGGGGAGAAGACCGATGTCCCGGAAAGGGACCAGCTCGCCGCCCTACTCACGCTGTTTGCACAGCGGGTGAGGGCCGGCGAAATCAATATCACCGGCATCCTACAATCTCTCCCCACCAATGGCTAAGCCGCTGAGGGTGGTTCACTGGAACTCGGAGACGCTGAAAGGCAAGTTAGGCCTCCTGCGCCTCTTCCTCAAGGAACAGCAAGTCGACATCATGTTGATAAGCGAGACCCATCTCAAGGCCAACACCACAACTAAAATCCCTGGGTACTTCGTGTACCGCCAAGATGAGGTCTCGCCGACAGGCGAAGCCTTTCGGGGACTTGCTGTCCTGGTGAGGAGGACAGTGGTGCATCAACCCGTCGAGCCGAAAAGACTCGACACCATTTACGCCCTTGGTGTCGACGTCCAAGTCGGCAGAGGGGAGATGCGCCTCTACGCGGCCTACCGCGCGCCCTCCCAAGCACTCCGAGTCGACGAGATCCGGAATCTCCTTCTTCCTTCGACGCCAACCGTCATCGCGGGCGATCTTAATGCCAAGCACCCGGCTTGGCACTGTGCCAGCAGCAACCACGCCGGAAATCTGCTCGTCCAGGATGCCAGCACGTACGACTACGAGATTGTCGGTCCCCGGGAGCCTACCAGGCTGGACCGGGTGAGCTCACTCAGCGACAACGTGATGGACATCCTGGTCTACAAAGGCTTAAAAACTCCACCATCCCAAGAGGTCCTGTTGGATCTCCCCTCCGACCACAGACCAGTGCTGCTGGTGTTTGGGGAGCCCGCGACGATGGTCAACCCGCCGAAGCCCCTAGTTCACACGGATTGGCGGGCCTACCATCAAGTATTATCCACCTACGAACGACCGGCGATAGTCAAGTCGCCGGAGGAAGTTGACGCAGCCGCCGAGGAACTCTCCAGGGCTATCCAAGCCGCGCTTCGCACCTCCTCTAGCACTAAACCGAACTCCGAGCGGCGGCACCCACTACCCGCTCGGCTCCGGAAGATGCTGGAAGAGAAACGCGAGGCCAAGAAGCTCTGGCAGAGAACCCGCCACCCACGGGATAAAACCCGCTACAACCACCTCACCAACCTCCTTAAGGCCGCACTGTGGGAGCACAGGGGCGATGCGTGGGAGGACTTCCTAACACACATTGAGGACGAACAGCCCTCGATCCACCGTCTCTGCAGACAACTGACTGCAGAGCCCAACCCCACGCGTCCCCTGCTCGGACAGGACGGCCTTCCTCGGTATAAAGCCCAGGACCGCGCCGAGATCATCGCGAGCAGCCTCGAGGAGCAGTTTACACTACACGAGGTCCACGACGAGGCGCACACACGAGAGGTAGAGGACTCAATCCGGACCTACCTCTCGACCCCCCTCGCCCAATCTGAGGGTGAACTGCTAGTGACCCCGAGTGAGGTCGCCGCGGTGATCCGAAGGACCAACCCCCGAAAGGCCCCTGGTGAGGATGGTATACCCAACACTGCGCTGCATCGGCTTCCCCAGAAGACGCTGATCGCCATAACCCAGCTATTCAACGGCATCCTGAGGACCGGCCACTTCCCGACCATCTGGAAGAAAGGCCGCGTCATAGCCCTTCCGAAGCCTGGCAAAAACCTCATGAGGCCGGAGAACTACCGGCCCATTACTCTCCTCTCGACGACGTCCAAAGTGTTCGAGCGGCTGCTGCTGGTGAGGGTGCACACCTACATCCAGCCAAGGCTGGAACAATTTGGTTTCCGCCAAGAGCACTCCACCACGCTGCAGCTAACTCGCGTACTGGACGAGATGGCCACGTGGATGAACAAAGGCGGTTACACGGTGGCCGCCATGCTCGACATGGAGAAGGCGTTCGACAGGGTGTGGCATGATGGCCTCATCCACAAACTGTCGACGTCTTCACTACCACGAAGAATCATCGCGGTCATCGCATCATTCCTCTCGCAGAGGACTTTCCGCGTGGCCGTCGAGGACGCCACGTCAGAGGACCATCCGGGCCGGTGTACCGCAAGGGAGCTGCCTGTCGCCAGCCCTGTACGCTCACTACACGGACGATATTCCGGTAGTCGGTGACGTCAGGCTGGCACTATTCGCCGACGATGCCGCGTACCTGTCCAGTTCCCGAAACGCCAACCACGCTGCACGGAAGCTGAGCCCGACACTTGAAGCGCTCCCGGGCTGGCTGAAGAAGTGGAGGCTCAAGTGCAACGTGACGAAGACCCAGGCGTTGGTAACTGGCAGGGCGCATCTTCCGCCTAATCTACGGCTGATGGGGGAGGACATCCCATGGTCCCCTAGGGTCAAGTACCTGGGTGTAATCATCGACAGGAACCTCACGATGACACCCCACGTCGACACCATCATTACGAAGGCCCAGTGTGCGAGGACGAAACTGCGTCCCCTGCTGTCCTCCAGACTACCTACTCGAGCCAAATTAGGGCTCTACAAAACATATATCAGGTCGCGCCTTACGTTTTCGGGGCCGGCCTGGTACAATCTGACAGCGGGGTCGACACGCCAGCGTCTCCAAGCTGTGGAGAACAGCTGCCTTCGCTTGGTGGTCGACGCACCCAGGTACCTAAGAAACACCACTATCCACCGAGACCTTAAGTGGGAGCCAATCAAGGAGTTCGTGAGCAGACTCGCCACCGGGATGTTCGAGCGGGCTGATCGCTCGAAATTTCCCCACTTGGCGGGTATTGCTCCCCTCCCCCATCCAGACACAACCACAAACATCCGGAGGCGGTTGAAACGCCCCGCTCGGGAGCTCATGTCAGCTTCCTCGAGCGGGGCTCTCCCACCGGACACGGACTACGAACCGCCAGCCTCTCGTAGGCGGCTCGCCGGACCCCTCGTCAGAGGGACGTCCGGCGGACTAGCCTCGAGGCTAGCGACCCAACCCTAGTGACCGGCTCACTGTTGTGAGCCGCGAAGACGTCTACTATAAGGAGCCCGGTGCTCCAAATAGTTTCCCCACCCCCCATTTACAGGGGTGAGAAGATCACCACGAACGGCCGTCTGCAATGTGTATATATTTTGTCCTGGTAGTGCATACATATTATTGATGTTCAACATTGTCGGATATTTTAGATCTTTTCTTTGGACATAATATCTATGGACCTCTGCAACTTTGGACACATATATGTGGACCGCTGCGAATATAAATATATTTATAGTTCTAACTGTACAAGCAATGTTTAATTTGGGTTTAGGTAGCGTTGCGTTACATGTCCAAGAATATTATTATCACCTAGATCCTTGTAATAGCATTATTTAAACGACATTTAGATGCGTAATTCGCAAGATTAAAAAAAATGGTCATGTTTGAATTCCATTTGTTTATGAGTGCATTTTGCATGAGACTGTTTAGGTTTATGTGCAACATATTACAGAACGGTGTATTACGTACGTATTTCAAAATCGTTATATGATTGATTGTTGTCGATTTTTGACTTTCATTTGGCATGAAAAACTGTTTTTTTAATACTTTCTAAACAATTTCAATGATTTTGTTTTTTCATTTTTTGTATAGCCATTTCCGCATTCAACATGTAACGAGAAATGTTTTATGAAACCTATAAATTATTATTAATAAGTGTCACGAAAAGGTGGGACGATTACATAATGGCTTTTTAAAAAAGGGTATAAAAAGGTTATTTTTACAGAGTTACCGTGTGAGTATCTATCCTGTCGCTCCATGCGTCTGTAGGCCGTGAGCATTGCTTGTCATTACTTGGGCTGTAGTTATTCTTATGTTTTACGTTACAGTTAAAAAAGTGTGTAAAAAAGTATTGTATGTAATGGTTTTTTATCTAAATGTAAAATTACACTATAAATATTAATCGAAATACATATATTTTGAATTTTCTATCCCACTATATATTAACTGGTGGAACGATACAAGCCACTAACAGTACCGAAATTTCAACTTAAGATCATTAAAAATATGGTAACTAGGCTTTTTCGTTTCACGTTAAAAATTCTAAGAAATTAAATAATTAGTGCGTGCAGTGTTTTAATACATCCACATCTCTTTTACATTTTAAAGTACATTAAAAATACGTTACTTTTTAGCTGCCCCCTGGCTTTTGCATGCTTACTTTGTATTAAGTTTGTTAAAGTAATGTTTAAACCAAATTTTTAATTCGCCCCTTCGTCTGGACTGACAAGAATTTGCCCTCCCTTGGGCCAAATACTGGGTACGCCCATGTTCACTTGTGTCACGTCAGTGAGCCACGCCTGCCATAGGTATGTCTGTTAAAAGCATCTAAATAGACCGTGCTTGCATCTTAATAAACGTTTGCTTTCTCTATTTAGTTTAAAATACGTTTGTAAAAAATACATTATAATAAATACAATATTCACATCCATGGGATAATGATGGGCAAGATAGCTTTACTTCAGCTTAATAAAATATAATAATTTTGCACGTGTATAGACTGTTTACTTTATTCTATTGGCAATAATAACAATGCATTAATTGAAGCCAAATTGAGAAATTAAGTTTAATTGGTTACACGTGTATCATCATCGCACGGAAAACTATAGGCAATTAATTATCTTTTGGTTGTGGCTAATCATTCAGGCGTAATCATTGTTTAGCATAGTTCTTATATATTTTTTACAAGATTACTTTCCATGATGATTTTTGCACTTGATGGTGGCACTTCCGCGATTAAAGTGATTAATGTTAAGACGGAAATCCCCTGCTTTAAACTAAAACATTTTATACACCTATGTGCTGTGCTGACGTATTTAAATTTTTTAAGGTTGCAAATGTTGGCTTGCAAATGGGTGCTTACAAATTTGACTGTAGTCATGGAGGCACCAGTCATTCTTTACTACACATACCACAACAATGCTGATGGATAACAAAAAAAAAGTATCTTCGGAAAATAACACAACAATGTGCTAAAACTGTATTTTAAACGTAACGCATCAGTCGCATATATATTTGACTCTCAGACTTCCTAACAATTTGTCTATTTTTGCAACAGAAATATGCAACCCAACGTGTTTTTAGTTATACGTGAGGTACAATGAAAGTTTTGCGTAACTCATTAATAAAACAATTTACATGTAAAGTAATATATTTACTACTTTTCAAAGTACTCTCTTATTCTCCATACATTTTCAACATTTTTTCATTCGGTCAAACCATTTTAGAAAACATGAGGACCATTGGTCTAAGGGCATGTTTTTTACGTGCTGGTTGAAAGCTATCACGGCCTCTTCCGGCCCCGTAAATGTCATACCTCGCATCAAATCTTTAATTTTTGGGAAATAAAGAAATGGCATGGTGTCAGGTCTGGACTGTGTGGGGGATGGGTCACTAGCTCTACCTTTTCAGAAGCCAAAAATGATTATTTTTATTAAAATACAACTCCCGCATTAGGAATTACTCCTGTGTCGCTGGGGACTTTACAAACATACAAACAACGGACACAAAGAACACCCAGACTCGGGTGGGAATCGAACCCACGATCTATGGCATAGCAGTCAGGGTCACTAACCACTAGACCACTAGGCCAGTTTTGTTCTTCAACTGGGATCGTGCAGACAGGAAACCAGCGGCAACAAACTTTTTGTAACTTTTAAATGTTGATGTAAGATTTTTTTAATTTATCTCATACCAATCCCCAAATGTCCTCGAATCTCCTCATAGGTGATACGCCGGTTTTCTTCAATTAGTTGCCTGAATGTAACCACATTTTCGTCAGTGATCGCAGTTGAGGGCCGACCTTCACGAATTTCATCATGGAGAGAAACATGGCCACGATCAAAATTCTGCGTACCAACGCCTTACTGTGCTCAAATGAGGTGCTTCCCTCCCAAATGTATTTTGAAGACGAGCAGAGCAGTCTTGCAGAGTCAGTGAACTTTTGAAATCATCGCCCTAAAATCTTTTCGCGTTAATTCCAATTTTGCTGCGGACGACGAACTTCAACTTGTGATAAAAAACAATTGAGACGCGATTTCCCGCCAATTATTTTTTAATCAATGATTAAGTTTCTTATGCTTAAAAAAATTTAAATACGAAATTCAAACATTTATAAGCGGCCAGGAGCGCAGAACTTTCAGCGTGCCATGTATTATACTTTGTTGTTTTTTTTTTTTTTTGTAAACACAGTAGGTATATTTATTTATTAAAACGTTTTCCACATAAACGTAAAGTGGCGCTCTTAACATCAAAAGGCTTTTTAGTCAATAATGTGTGTCAATAGTGATGCAGAGTTAAAGGATCTATAATAGGAATCACTGAATTTATGGAGGGTAGAAGTAAGGAGGACGATCTATGTGTATGAAACATGCCCGTCAAATGTGTGTTTTTAGGTGGCGTACGGTAGCGTCATACTACGTACGAGGTTGTAGTAACTGGGAAGGAGAAAGTTCCGCTTTGTAATCGCTCACTTTTCAAAATAAACATAAAATAAATTAGCAGATATTCGGCAAGATATTTGCATCATCAACAACTCTGGCAGCTAAAAAATAAAAAAAAAAACACCGCCTCAGCGACACTTTTATCGGAAAACCCCGTACAATACAGTAACAAGCTGCTTGTTTTGACTCACATTGCGTTAAGGACTAGAATAAATTTTTCATTGCAAGTTACAATCTGATTTTAAAATTCCCATTTGTGCGCCAACTTAACAAGTTTTCAGCGGCTCCGACTTCGAGTTGATCAGTGTATCTAGAATTAGTCTCCGGTCAGCAAGGGATTCATTCTTGAGATCGAAATTAAATGAAAAACAGAAGTGATTAAACCTACAACATAACGCTATATGTGTGACCTTGCGGTATCTGGTCTTAACTCGTTGTTGATATTATATTAGGTATATACCAACATTTATTTTAAAAAAAATCACAAAAATATTATTAAATATATATTTTAAATAATTATCTTTACAATGCCCATTTCCTGTATATATACATATATATGCATCTGAAATTAGTTGTACGAAATTCTAACATTGATCCATTCATGACCCACCTTTTTCTCAACAGACTTGCATCTAATATAATTTGCAGAACATCCGTGCTAGATACATCAAACTAAATCTGGATGCGATGCTATAAAGTAGAAAAAAAAGTAAAAGCGACTTACGTATCAAGTTGAACGATACAACGTAGTATGGAGATTCATGCCTATGATATATGGCAAATAAGGAAGCTGTGTTTATATGTCCGGGTGGTTAACGATACATATGTCACATCGAAAGAGAAATTGTATATTTTGCTGTTATGTTTTTGCTAAAATATTATACTTTGTCTTCGCTATTAAAACAGAAAATAGAATTTCAAAATTATGACATATGACTTTTCAAAAGTCTATCACTAGTAAATTATCGTAATGTTGTAATTGTATGTTTCTAAGATCTCCGTCTTATAATCACACAATTAAAAATTATAATGTGGGTGATTGAAGTCGACAATTGGAGAAATACTGGGGAAATACCACTACCTGAAGGTCGTACGATGACAAACAGTGATTACATATTATTACGTACGACATATTTATAATTACTCTTCAAAGTATTGTACGTCATAACCGTAAGATATCAATTTCAGTAATTGCTGTAAATATATATCACAGTACAAATTTTCACATTTTAACACACATCAACGCTTAAAAAAATAGTTCAAACGCTAATACAACGAATGTCCTGAAATTTTAATTGTTTAAATTTTAATAAATTCGTTTTAAATCGACGCAGTAAATATTTCATGAAGAAAAATCGATTTATTATAATATTTTCGTTCGTTTCGTTTCGTTTTTATCACAATGTCATTCATTTTGCATGCATTATCGCCATTATTGGCGAAGTGCGTGGAGTTGGGATAGCATGCCTTTCACTTGCAGGTTTACTGGGAGTTATGTGATATACTCATAGAGAAGCGTACTTTAGAACTACGGACATACATTTATGATATCAATGTTAAAGAAAGACCCTTAAAGGAAAGTGCTGTTTGTCATGCACAATACATGTACAAAGAAGGTCATTACACTCGTATATAAATACAAAATGAATATAAAACTTGTCAACTCACTAGAAAATCTGAAGACATTATTGAATATAAAATAGGTATATCTTATTCTTCACCCATAATATGAACAGAAAATAGACCTAATCTACTTCTAAAGCAATAATACCAGAATCAAAATCGCATTATATCTTATAACCGGTACTTATCAGTAAACAATGAGAGCAAGGGATTTCCGAATAGCTAGTCTTTGGATCCAAGCATTTAGGTCGACCAGCGACGCGAGACGTTGCCACACAGACTGGACAACACTCAAGAACTTTATGTTAACAGTTTTCAACTCTAATTTAACTAGATTAAGATACTACGTAACTGCAAATGCTAAATTGTCTTTATTATTAACAACCAGTCCATAAGACCTATGTAAATGGATTCGACTCCCTAATGTATTCTAGATAAGTACAGTCGAGGAAAGAAATGGGGGGTCAATGTAAACTGGAAACTCGATACTTGTAAAGAATTTTACGATGTCTAGTATGAATGACTCGTTACATTGCGAGAGGGATATGAATTTGTGTGTACTATGACGCAAGTATTTGTTTTCATTTGCAGGCTTTTCACACTCCTTCTTTCTTGTTTAGTTATACTTGTGTCTTCATTTCATAATTAACTTATTATTTGTATATTCTCTTTATTGAATCCCATTCAAAGGAAATTACAAACAAGTTACAAATATTTTGGTATATAGCAATTGGTGGTCATATAATCCACAGCAAGCTATACTAAACCTTTGTACGGATATCATCATCATTATTTTAGCCATAGGACGTCCACTGCTGGATTAAGGTCTCCCTTAATGACTTCCAAGAAGGCCGATTGGCTTGCATCCACCAACAGCCTTTTTTCCTGCTAGGGTGACGGGTAATCCTGCTCATCACCTTCAGGAAGCGCTCATAGAGGCCGGAGATTATTTTGCACTCTCCGGTGCCTGGTGCGTCTTCTACGGGACGAGAGAGAAGTAGTTTTCTCGCGTTCCCTTTCCACTGCCTCTTATCTACCGACGGCTTTCGATCTTTATCTTTGGTTGTACGGATATAGTGAGATTTAATTTAGAGTAGCTTGCGGTGTTCATCATAAGGTTGGGGATATTATATATATTCAAATTGATTACTACATTTACATTAATAATAACATAGTAGAGATCGTGTGGGGGTCGAATTTCGACCATGATTTTTTCATTGGCTAGTATAACTTGAGCTGTCATTGTATAGACTTCTTTACCATGATAGGTAATCACATACACTGGACGCGTGTAATTTCATTAAGACGTTTTCCCGTAATTTTTAAAGTTGTAAGACACATTGTTTAAAAATGTAAGCTTTCTGCACTTCTTCTATGTATAAACTGTAAATATTCCAAAATTCACGTCACTAAGTTCGCGAAATTTCCTTAAAAAGGGGTACAAATAATCTTCTTCACGTAATAATATTACGATGATATGACATAACGTAAACACAAAGGTAACTTAATGGAGCTGATTGGCTAAGATTGTATTGTTCAAGTGTCCGATCAAGTAACATTATCCATGAAATAAATAAATTAAGTACCTTAATATATGATATTTCTGATGAAAATAAATTAAATGATAAAGTACCACTAACATAGTTATAATTACTATTGAGCAAATAAATCTTTATGAGCAATCAGAACGGCCATTTACACAATAGTGAATTCATTGGTTGCCAATAAAAGGATGTTTGAGCATTTAAACGTTGCAGTTTATCCGTTGTAAGGTACTACGTGCTGCAATGTTTCAATTATTAATTGATTCAATACTTAAGTAAGTTACTGTTATTTGTTGAAATAACGTTACGTAGCTAAACTTTATTAGCAATATCAAACACGTATTCAGATATAAATAGAACGAGTGAATGGCGAAAGTGTCGGCTGTTACCACCCCCAAGTCTACAGGGGTGAATTTTTGTGGATAAAAAAATATAAATAACAAATACCTACAGTCCAAAGTTAAGCTTATGTGTTGTTTGACCTTTTTTAGTTCAAAATATGAACTAATAGGTTTTGCCTATAGCTATAATTCAAGTATCCATCGGGACCATTATACATTTCTGGATGGAAGGTACCATATATCCTTTCCTTACCCCTGACATGATGTATGCAAAATTTCATGATGATCGATTCAGCAGTTAACACGTGGAAGCGTAGCAAACAAACAAAGAAACTCACTTTCGCGTTTATATCTCATCTCATCTAACTATATTTCATAATGATAATATATTAACCCTATAGCTACTAACTTGGCCAATTTCAATGTAATCTCTTCAGTGATCATCTGTAACCTGTAAATTTCTTCCCAGGTATTCACTGAAGAGATAATACAAATAATAATTTACATACACATTCTTCAAATTAACCTGCATTGCCATCAGCAACGTCAAAAGTTGCGCAATTGTATTAAATAAAAGCGGCAGAATTACACAAATAATAATTATTATGTAATCAATTTAGCCTTTACAAAAACAGTCATATGTACGTGTTGAAAAAAAGTAATACCACCACAAGTGATACAATTAAAAGTGTGAGCGCTTAAAAATGTATCAACTGTTTTTTTAGTACTAATGTAACTGTAAAATTATTAATTTAAACAACCGCTTTTTACTCAACATCCTGTATCACCTATCACCACCCTTCAAATACTCCCCTCCTCTTAACACGGTGATGTGGGGAGAAAGGGGGATAAAAGCTCAGTCGCGTTAACGATTGCGAGCGGAGAGCACGCGTTGTTCATTGACATAATTTTTTTTAGAAAATAAAAGAAAATGGTGTTGTGATATATAAAGTGCTTCCTATATTATGTCTTCCTATAGTGATTAACAGATGTTTAAACATTTCTTTACAAATGGATTTAGTTATTTGGATTTGATGAGATGATATAGATTTTTGCTTCGTATTCCCAATGCAGTACTAGGAGTTTTGGTTTTGATGCTTGCACAGGTTAAGTAACTAAATTGTGGATTAAACCATTTTTCTAAATGATGAATGGTTCGTTACTGCTATTTATGACTGTATGTAGTTTATTTGTAAGCTCTGTGGTAATACCATTAATAGGACTAGGTATTTGCAGGAGATAGTAGAGAAGGTAAATTGTTTGGTTCCATAGACATATACTTTTCCTTATGATATCGTATAGTACAACGAAAGGTCAAAGATCACTGAAAAGAGATGAGAATGTTGCTCCATTTCAACTTAATTAATTAATTGTAGACATCACTCAATAAAATTCTTTTTTGATTACACCAAAATTTTGTTGAGAAGAAGCACTGTATTTACTTAATATACTCATATTTGATAAAAGCTTTTTCCATTTTATTGCTAACACTTTTTACAGTGAAGTTAATATTGAAATTCAAGTCGTTGATAGCAGCGAATGAAATGTTATATTTTCACACATAGACTTAAACCCTGCCTCATTGATAAAGCTTCGGTATCAATTACTGAAGATAAGAAAGGAAGGGAGTGGATCATCATCATCATGATTATAAATAAATGTATTCAATTGTCTAGTTTGATTTTAGTTCAACTTTAAAATGCAGTGTGGCAGCTCCTCATTTTAAGACTTTTAAGGAGATTAGGCAATGTTTGTCACAGTGATTAAAAGGAATAATTAAACCCTATTGTTTTTTTGTACATTATTGTTATAGTTATAGCTAAATCATTTTCCTCCCTAACAAACAGAAACGGTTTGATCAGTATTTAGAAATCAGAGGAACTTTTTATCTAGTCACACATTCTTTCACGGTCACAAATTTGATGAATGTCGGTTATACAATAGTGTGGTAGACTTACTTATATAACATTAATGTAGTTTTTATCTTAAAACCAGTTAGTCCAGTGTAACGTCCAGTTATCAAATTATTCTCATACTTGTTTCTCATTTTAAATGTCAGTGTATGATAACTTTGGTAAAATCTTATTGCAAACAAAAACTTTTAATCTAATTGGATTATGACTTAAATAATTTTATTTAAGACACTTTTGAACACGTCACTCAATAGTAGGATTAGATTACTATTGTCTTACTCGTGGAGGAATTTAAGTAATTCTATTTGCACGGAATAAATCATTTTATTGAAAATTTTCGATTGCCCCAATGACATTGTATTTATCAAAATCATATAAGTCTAAGACAGTCTAAATCATATAAGACTATTTTCTAACCAAATTATCGCAAACATCATAAAATATTTTGATCATACAATAGGTTTGTACATATCATAGTTTATATATATATATATATACCAAGTTCATGGATCAAATTCACGTATCAGATATCAAATGTATTAAAAGGTGTTGATTGTGATATAACACAATTTTAAATTATTATGAAGGCTTCACGCTCTTTTAACTATTTAATATTATTTACTAAACATAGAATAAAAATACTTCGATTGTGTTGTCTCAATATACTTCCGACCGCTTTATGCTCACAATTTTAATAATTTTAATAATAATTTATTCGAGAAAAAAAAAGTTACATAGATGCAAAATAGTGATTACAAAAATTGTGTTAGTAAACAATTAAAATGATTAGCTGTTAAAGCAACGAGATATTCATTTTCAAATGACTTTTACACGTGTAATTTTTTAAACAAACCATAAATCACTCCGGAAAATAAACCGTTATTCTTAACATTTTTTTTTTTTTGTTACAGACGGATCATTTAGTCAACAATAAAATGTGGATGAGCCTTTCATGACAAAGTCGACTTAGTGTTGTGATTAGTAACAGAAACCAATAAAACATGGCGTTATTCAACAATTCATTTTCAAGGACCTACCATCGTTTATTCACAGAATTAGCTGGTAAGACAGAGTTTATATTTATTTAGAATTATAATTAAATATATAAGTATCAAGTCAACAAAATACCGCTAAGATTGGGATAACAAAAAAACTGGTGTTAAAAAAATACTACAGTCATTAAATTCAGTTCCTGGTGCAGATATTTTCTGTCCTATCAGAAACTATTTATAAAATAATCTTCTATATTACGCTAAACTTTACCCACAACATGTAAAATACGATGAAGTAAATTTTAGTACAAATACTTTCAGTAATGCGTAAAATCATAGTTTCGCCCTCAAAGCATTTCAATCAACAGTTACATTTAAATTATAAATTGCATTACAAAATATCTTAGTGACATGTTGTTTTAGCAACCGTCGGCGTTGTATGTATTATAATAACATGTTACTTTCAACAGATACCTCTGACACGCTTATTTTGTGGTTGGAACAGCAGCTTTGTTAGTCTGTGACAAGTTATTGCAGTTGTCAAAGTCGGCATCCATCATATAAATTGTCGACTGTTGTAGCTACAATAGTTCCTGCAAAAGCTTTTGAATAAGTAATAACCTTTTACAAAAGAAAACAATGTATACAATACAAAAACCATCACTCATGAAATCCTAAGTGTCAGGAGGTCCTATTTTTCTAGGTAGGAATATATGTCTAATGACTTGAGTAATACAGGTCACAGCCGAGGTTGGCAAAGGTGTACCCCAAGGCATAATATTTAACCCAAAATCAGACAGGTAGATATTCAGGGTTACATAATAAAAGTGTGATCAAAACGATCATTATGTATACCTAACAAATAGTCGATTCAACTTGTTTTTTTTTTGTGCGGTCATTTTCAGAAAAATCATTTCATCAAAACCTTTGGTACGCAATTCACATTATTTCATTCATAGTTAGCCTTCTTTGCTACGAAATATTAGCTATGTCTGTCAATTTTCAAGTTCAATTTGTTAGTTTCAAAATAAGAATTAAATATTAAAAAATCACTTAATTCCCGAAAATAATTCACGGGGTTTACTATACGACTCTAAAATATGACCACACCTTTCTGTAACCTTCTGTATATAAAAAGCAACAGTAAAAGTGAAAGTAGCGATATAATATATAGCAACTGAAGTGAAACCCATATCTCATCACAGATACATAACCTATAAGTAACGACACCAAGCATACCACGACCGCAAAATTTTACTGTCGAACATTTTCTCTCCGTGGACTTTTACTCTATGACGTACAATTTAAAAACATATACACATAATAAGGTACAAACTTGTGTTATAGAATCATGATCGTTTGTTTTTATAAGAAAATTGATCGAATGTTTAATATATTTATAATTAATTTTTAACACATAATTGCCCAAACATAGGTTGATACTGATGACAGATGATATAGTCATTCGGTATTATTGATTCAATCAAGCATAATCATCGATCGTATGTACTTATTAAAACAAATAATAGCAAAATCGATTTGTGAACTTACTTTATTGCAACGCAAATCCTAATAAAACAACATCAAATGTAAGTGATATTTAAATCTATTAATGTGACGTATATAGAGGCCAAAAATACAAAACTCTATCTTGGTAATTTGAGCCGTTTTGCAGAATAATAATTGTAAATGATAAAATTCGTAAATAATAATTTTTGTTTTCTTTCTAACCTTGATCGAACTTGGTTATATAATATTCTATCAGTCAATCAGCTTATTGCAGTCCCCTGCTTAAACCTATTAATTATATTATAATTATAACTATTATATTATTCTGTATCATAGTAATTATTTATATTATAAAGTATTTTTTTGTATACGACGTATATATAAAGTAATTATAGTAAATTATATTTTAAAATAATATCCATGTTGACTAAAACCTTTATCATAACGCCTAAATATTACAGTTGATATATGTAGGTACGATATGAAATATGATCGCATGATTGTATAACATAAACCAAAAGTTATGGTGCTTATTATTTAATAAATGAATGTTACATTTTTCAGATGAGAGAACAAACCATTGGCCTTTGATATCCGATCCGGTGCCAGGACTCACCATCATTGGTTTATACCTTTACTTCTCACTGAAATGGGGTCCCAGATATATGGAGGATAAGAAACCATTCGGACTGCAAAAAACACTCATCATCTATAATTTCATTCAAGTTCTTGTCAGCTGTTTTTTATTCCTCGAGGTTTGTGTAATTTTCAGCATCGTTTTTTTGTGCTGTTTTAACTATGTCATATGCATTAATACCTTAATCATGGATATTAAGAGAGCGCCTTAGAGTGTAATCTTCTGTTGATTGCTAAATAATAGGTTGACATTCGTAGACAGTCATGTTCTTAATCCATGTAAGGCATTTAATATGAACAAGGCTTAAACAATGACAAATTGGTTAAGTTTAAATAACAATCAACTGACATACTAAGCTTCTTGGACTGGTTCAGATATAAAAAAGAGAATAATATTCTGTTTTTCCCGCTTGCCGTCCTTGTTTCATAAATGTCTATAAAATAATGTAATGCAAATTGAAATAATATTTATAAAGAATAAGTATTAATATATTTTCAGGGCCTCGATGCGGGTTGGTTGAGGACTTATAGTTGGAAATGTCAACCAGTTGACTTCTCAAGGTCACCAGAGGCGATAAGAGTGAGTATTTATTTTATTATTACAAGCTTTTATTTAGTTTCACTTGTACCGTTGTGTCTCTAATCAAATCTTGCAAGCTGAATTTGACACACTTCTTGGTTTCCGATTGAGCTGAAATTTTGCACGCATATGTATATCGCGTGACAATGCAATATTATGATGGACATGGAGCTGAACTGATGATGGAGCTGGAAGGTGGCCATAGGAACTCTGTAATGGAATGACGCAACCCCATCGAGTTTGGACTCGTTTGATTCCTAGTAAATCCTAAATCATAAATACTAAAAAGTTAAAAATGAAAATAAAGAAAACAAAATTGAAAACAAGCTTTTATTAGTTGTTAATAAAAGAACTACTACCTACTTGTTTTATATTTATTTTTAATTTTTTAGTTTTTTTATTAACAAGTAATAAAAGCTTGTTTAATTTTTTTTTCCTTTTTTTTTAAACCAATTCTACATGTGCGACTGACTTCCAAACCATGCTCATGATTTTTATGTAAGTATTATTCCTCGCAGCCCCCACAAGATATGCATACCGTACTCGTTAACCAAATCGATCCAACCAAAAGCCATAGACTACTAAATCATTTGCTTTAATTTATGAACTTTCAGAAGATTAAAATAACTGTCAGTAACAGATTGGTAAAGCAATCGATGTAACTGTAGTTCTGGTCCGATTGATTAACTGTTTCTACAGGCTGTTTAAAAAAGCATCCAAAGACCCAATTGTTATATTTACAAATCAGTGCTTGTTGTTTATTTGTCTACAATACTGTTTCTATAGAATCCACGTTAAAAGGTTTAATAAAAAGACAAACATTTAGTAGAATATTCATATTGTTTTAAGACCACGTACTGTCTTCAGATTTCAAAGCTACTGAAGAGGTTTCAGTAGCTTTGAATTAACTAAAGCTCCCACATTTAGTTTTTGTAGACTTTTGTAGTACAATCTTTCAATTTCGTCTACTTAAAAAAAATATTCTTGCCGGCGTAATCATTAGAAACTAAAGTATACTTATATAGTATACTTTATCCAATTTGCTGTTTCTTAAAAATATTTGTGATATGGTCTATTCGTTTTCTTTATGACATCCACCTTTTGAATTTACCTTTCTCAGGTATTCTATAATGGATTATACTGGATTCCTGTATCCATTCCGGACCATTACAGTTCATTCTAAATCTCCTCTGTTCCGTCTGTCCTCAATCTCTATGTAGTTAATCAGTGAATCGGCAACCAAGAAGCCTGTAGTGTACGTTGGCCGTGTAACACATAATAAAAAGCGTCTTAATTCAAAGCTGTGTAAGGGAAAGAACCATGATTCAGTCGAGAATACAATAGCAGTCCTCTCAGATTTAGAGTTATCGAACATGAATTTGAATTATTTCTATGTATAATATATCTAGATAAAATTCGCATGTAAGGTTTGTGTTGATTTCCAGGTGGCGAGAGGTGTTTACATCTACTTTTTGGCGAAAATTTCCGAATTGCTTGATACGGTTTTCTTCGTTATCAGGAAGAAAGATCGGCAGATCACTTTTCTGCATTTATATCATCATACAGTGATGCCTATGATATCATGGGGAGCTACCAAATATTTTCCTGGAGGCCACGGTACTCTTATCGGAGTAATTAACTCTTTCGTGCACATTATTATGTACACATATTACATGTTCTCCGCCATGGGACCCAAGTACCAAAAGTATCTATTCTGGAAAAAGTATATTACTACGCTACAAATGGTGAGCCATTAAATTTACTATGAACCCATTACTATAAAGTCAAACACTAGTATTCGTGGTTGTTTGCCGCAGTTCAAAGGAATTTCTTTTCTCTTTTATATTCGGGTTTCTGAACACAAACCTCCCGTAGTGGCTTTAGTCATTTTAATTTTGAAATAATGTAAAACTAACACACCTATGTTACGTTTACTACGTTTTAACCTATGTGTTATAAACACCAAACAAAATCTAAATGAATTGTATGTTAGTCTTCTTAACTATCTTATAACATATACATCAAGCATTTCGGATCCTTACAAGAAGGCAATATGCAATAACTGTAATAATGAAAATAAGTAACGAAAATTGCATAAATTATAAACATAAATACTATTTTGTATTATTTATACAGAAATTAACGAGATCAAAACCTTTGAATTTCCTGACCTGCGATGCCCGCCCTCCATCGTTGAGTCTATCACTGAGCCAGTCAGCCTGCGACCACGGTCAGTACAACCTGGTCGAAACGTCAGGCAATTCAAAGGCATGTAATACCTATTGATCGCGTTAATTTCCGTATAAATAATTACATGTCATGGAACGTGAAAGTTTAAAAGTTAGTAGGTTTACTATTTTGTATTTGCAATCACTTAAACAAAAACATATTGCCAGTTATATACTTGCAGGCGTAGACTCTTGTCATAATGTGAGTAACAAAAAACAAAACGAGCAAACATTGCAACCCAAAAAAAATATTAGCCATTTTACATGTAACATGTTGTAAATAATTAATGCTGTTAATTTTTATTTCAGCTTCAATTCTGCATCGCCTTCTTGCACTCATCTCAACTACTCTTCTACGACTGCGGTTACCCCCGCTGGTCCGTTGTTTTCACTTTGCCAAATTCTATCTTCTTCTACTATCTCTTCTATGACTTTTACTACAAGGCCTACGGTAAACCTGGTGAAAGGAAAGCAAGAAACCTAGCCAAAACACAAGAAAAATTAACAAATGGCAATGCTAATGGCAATATGAAAAGCAACGGCGTTTCCAATGGCGAGCTCAAAAACAAAAAGGACGAATAAAACAATGTGATCGCAATAAAGACAGTGTAAATATTATTGTATAAGAAACAATACCAATTTTAGTTTAAGCTAATTTTGAATATTGATAGATCCATGTAACGAACGCTAAATACATTCTGTAAATTTTGCTTTTGCTAATGAGAAACCTTAGATCAAATTGATCACTTACTTCTCTACATTTACGGGTGATAATCTCTTTGAAATCTCGTTACATAATTAATGCAATTTGATATCCTTATTATAGTAACATTCCATAGTGTCATCGCTAGATGTGATGTATTCCATTAATTTTGCTTCAAGTTACGGTGTATATAATCTATCTAGTATAATGTCATATGTTTAAGAAATTCATTTATACAAATAGATAATACTGAGCATAATGCCATGATTTTAAATTTACTTGTTTTTGTATAATCCATCAATATTTTGCTCTTAATTGTATGTAAAAGACTTAGCTAAGTGTTGAACAGAGTAATAGACAAATATAATGATGTATTCAAAAATGGTAGATTAATTCTTTACATTTGCGAAAAAAGATAACATTCTTTTAACTTTACTAGGTAAGTACTATAAAACTAAATATTGCTAGAGTATTTTTCACTTAACTGTACGGGGTACTTAAAATTATTAATAAGTGCAAACGTGTAATTACTTTGGTTATCTAAATAGAATCTGTCAATTAAAAAATACTTATAATTATATTGTGATAAATTCACAGTCTTCCAAAATCTGTGTAGATAGTACTGCTTACGTGTATGTACATTTTAAATTTCATGACATCATTAAAATTTCATGATTTTTCTTATGTGCATATAATTATATTCTTATCAAGACTTTCAATCTTAAGAATGTGTTATAAAATCATTCTAAAATACTGATCGTTAGTAGAAAGCCTTCTTATTGCCTTTTGAATCATATAAAATGTTTAAAATACTTTTGTAAATTGCGTAGTATCCCAATTAGTAAAAGTAAATCTTGCAATTTTATAGAATAAATACTCTAAAGATCAATATGATATTTTACACGAATTTAAAATAAGACTTGTAATTGTAATATTAATATTGTTCTATTTGTTGATAAGTAGAATCTATCGCAATACTGAACAGCAATGTTATACGTAGTCGATCAAAATATTTACGAAAACCTTTGGTGACTGAATAAAATGTAGTTTTGAATAAAGCGTTCGAAGCTGCTGCGTGTGCAATATCCGAAACACAAATTCTTCATAATTGTAGTTGCACGTTCCCACATTATATAATTGTACATTTACGTGATCGGGTTTGTAATATTTAATATTATATGTGATTAGAAGTTTTACTTTTGTTTTATTTTCTAACATTCTTCAAGAAGTATATACATATCAACATTTGAAGCATCTTCTTTTGTCATACAAAGAGCCTCTATATCTCATTAATTAACTTTCTTTTCTTATGTTGTACAATAGATATTATTGTACAATAAACTAGTAACATTTACTGATACAAAACTATAAAACAGGATTAGTGCAAGTTAATATTAAAATAATAAAAATATATTACTTATATTTTCTTTTTGTCTTCTGTTCATTGTAAACCCTCTAAAAACACAAAAAATAAGGTGAAATAAATGAAAATAACAGTAAGCCAGAGTAGCTGAGTGTGCCCAAATTCTGATTTTCAGATATCAGACTATCGAGGACGAAGATGGAAAAATATGTATTGAAATGTAATTACGGTAAATGCAGTTACAGATATTTAGAGGTTGTAAAATTAATTTAGATTATGAAAACCAATAGAATGTAAATCAGAAATACTATATTTGAGTTCTGGATTTTTGTAAATCGAGATATACAGATTTAGTTTTCAAAATGTTCTAAAATTTCAAGGATAACAATTTTACTTTGATATCTGAAGTTCTCTTTTTTAACCGACGAAAAAAAAAAGGAGGTTCTCAATTCGACCGTAAATATATATATATTTTTTTTATGTATGTTCAGCCCTCTCTCCGTTATTTATGAACCGATTTTGATTATTCTTTTTTTTTAGATAAGGTATACCTCAAGGGTGGTCCCATGTCAAGCAAGTCAGGATCTGATGATGGGATCCTGATAAAATTGAGAGAAACCCTCGAAAATTTTAGGAACGAATAGTGTTTCTGTTTACTTTTCATTACTTTATCAGGTATTTGCGTTCAGAAATCATCACTGAGCTGAGCTGATGATGAAAAAAATAAATAAACCTCTTAAGTCTTGAGCTTATTTACATAAACTATAAAATTTTATATGAACTTATTTTGAGTCGGCGCCAAATAATAAAATGATTAATTATCTACGTATAGCCATATCCATTTCTACGTTACATATAAAATTTAGATAATTAATCAGTTTGTTGTTTGGCGCCGACTAATATATATCATTCATATCTTAGACATAATCCTTCTCATTTTAACCCATATTTTAAACTTTTCCTTAACTGGCGTCTTTCCGTCAACAAGGAAAGATGCCCAAATCATTCCCTTACCAAAAAAGCCTAATCCTACCTCCTTTACTGAATACCGTCCTATTTCCATCATACCATTCCTTTCTAAAGTTATGGAACACCTTGTCTACAACCAAATTAGTACATTTCTTAATCGGAATAACCTTCTAAATCATTTCCAGTCTGGCTTCCGTTCGGGACATAGCACCACTACTACCCTTATCAATATTACGGATAACATTAGTTCAGGTATGGAGAATGGTTATATCATGGTGCTCTCCTTGCTGGATTTTAGCAACGCTTTTAACACTGTCAATTTTGACATACTACTAGTCATACTCCGCTCTCTTAACATATCTCCATCGGTACTCGATTGGTTTCATAGTAACCTGTCTGACCGCTGGCAACGTATTCGAATCGAAGAAACCTTCTCTTCGTGGTGCAATACCTATGCTGGTGTACCCAAGTAGGGCAGTAGTAGGAAGGTAGGGTGGCCCCATTACTCTTCACTGTATTCATTAACCCCATCTAATCTAAACTTCTTTCATCCTACCACCTTTATGCTCATGCTCTGCAAATCTATACATGCGCTCCCATCGTACAGCTATCGGAAGCAATTGAAATGATAAATGAGGATCTAACACACAAAGCTAACTAGGCCTAGACTTATTTCCAAAATTGAATAGTCGAGGCTGCCTCAGGTTTCCTTTAATGGCATGGCTTTACATCGATAAAACATTGCAGGATCAGTTGTGGACCCCAGGGCAACTAGCCAGGGGCAGGTTAGCCGTAAAGTGTTTGCTACAATAGGATCCTTAAGAAGATTGCGTAACTTTCTTCCCATTGGCACTAAAACTGCATTGGTTCAATATCTCCTCCTACCAATCCTCGACTACGCCGATACTAGCTATCTTGATCTCACCGAGGATCTAATTAATAAACTTGAGCATCTACAAAACGTCTACATCAGGTTTTCATATTTGGCTTATGCAAATATGATCATATTTCTGAATTTCGTATTAAGCTCAAGTGGCTCCCTATTCGACTTCGCCGAAATGCTCATATTCTTGCTCTTTTTCACAATATTTTGTTTAATCTCACTGCTCCAAACTACCTTAAAGAACGTTTCGAGTTCCTAAATTAATCACATGGGAGAATTTTGAGGTCATCGGAAAATCAGGGCCTGAAAATACCGTTGCACTCTACTAATTTCCTTCATTGCCTGAATGTGTTATGCGTGCTCAATCACTAAACACTTTTAAAAAACTAAAAAACTGGTCTCTGATTACTGTCATCATAGTTATATTCTCTTTAATACTTATAATTCTCTCATTATATATTTAGTTAATGTTGGTATATATATATATTTATATATATATATATATATATATATATATATATATATATATATATATATATACTTCATTATATTTAATTATTATGCGTCCATTTTCTCTTACATTCATATAACTCCAATAATTTACTTAACTGAATTCGTGTACCTGTTAACTGCCCTATACAGAAATCCATTGCATCTGTCCATCTAAAGGTTATCTGTAATACAAGAAATCGCAACTAGCGATTTGTACCATTATTTTTTTTTTAATATTGTTATCTATTTTATAGTATACAAGAAAGTATATTGTATTGTATTATATAACTATAGAAAACGTTTTTACTGCATATTTTCTCATTTACATCACTATGTAGATTAGAACGTAACTAAAAAAAAAATATTGCGTAAAAGAACAATCATTTATTTAAAAAGAAATACTAAATTTATAGTATCATAATGTCTACGCAGGGTCATAAATATACTAATTGTACTTAACAGATAACCTATATATCTGTCTTAAAGTTTACGAACTCGGCATAGTTACGTTCTCAAGCAACTGTCAAAAAAAATGAATAGACAGAGTATAATCAATAGTTTGGCTTTCTGTTATTTATAAAAACAATTATAAATTTGTCTAGGATTAAATATAAGCTCCTTTTATGCAATTAATATAGCATAAAAACATTTCAAACCTGATGGGAAATCCTTACCGCTGCCTATCAGCTTTCGCATCATCATCAGCGTTCGCATCTCAACCTCCTGTACCAGTACCAATTCTGTTTCAGACATTTCTCATGTTGTAATCAGAATTGACGAAATCACTAATCTGCTTCGCAAATTAGATGCAACTAAGGCTTCAGGCTCTGACCATATACCAGCTAAATTCTTAGTGCGTTGTGCTACTTCCATATCTCGGCCAATTTCGATTCTTTTTAAAAATCCATACATTCATGTATCGTTCCGAAAATATGGAAACAAGCTTTTATCACTCCTATCCACAAAAAGGGGCCTAAAACAGAAGTAGCAAACTATCGACCGATATCGAAACTGTGCATAATAGCGAAAGTGTTAGAAAGGATAATTTACAATCAAGTTTATGCTGCTCTTAAAAATTCATTTAGTCCTTTTCAACACGGCTTTTTGAGAGGTCGATCAACTGTTACAAATCTGATACTTTTCAATTACTATATTACAGCTGCAATGGACAAAGGTAACCAGGTTGACTGTGTTTACACTGATTATAGGCATTCGACTGCATTGACCATAACATACTAACTATAAAGCTTAGCAACTTGGGAGTACACGGGGACTTGCTCAGGTGATTCTCCTCCTACATTGAAAACCGATCACAGGCCACCGTGCTCAACAACTACATGTCTAGCTGGGTTGCTGTACCCAGCGGTGTTCCACAAGGCTCTTTGCTTGGTCCGTTACTCTTTATAGTGTACGTGAATGACATAGATTCATGCCTTAAATCATCCAAACTATTATGCTTCGCAGATGATATGAAAATCTACACCACTATATCATCACATGCAGACGTATGCAGCTTTTCAAACAGACCTATCCCAACTAGAAAAGTATTGTAAAGACAACAAACTCGATCTCAATCCTATTAAATGCTCAATAATAACATACACCCGAAAACACTCAGTCATTGACGCAAATTACACATTAAGAGGTCAAACATTATCTAGATCAAACTCTGTTCGAGATCTTGGCGTGGTTCACGATTCCAAATTGTTGTTTGATGCACAGATCGAAGCAATTGTTAAAAAATCTTCTAAAGCCTTGGGGTTTGTCATGAGAATGTCTAAATGCTTTACTGAAGCGAAGACACTAAAAATTTTGTACTGTACATATGTCCGCAGCCATCTTGAGTATGCATCGCAGGTGTGGAGCCCTTGTTATTTTAAATTCATAGATCGTATTGAAATGATCTAGAGGCGTTTTATTAAATATCTATGCTATCATCAAAAGATACCGTATCACTCCGACTACCTTGAACTATGCAAAAAATTCCATATTCTGCCTTTAAAAAATCGACGCGAAATCGCTGACTGTGTTCTGTTAATGAAGACGATGAATAATGAAATTGATTGTTCTCATTTATTAAGAAAATTATCCTTAAATGTGCCACAAAAATTCACAAGGTTCAATCCACCAATTAGTGTACCGTCTGCCTCTACTAACTACAGACTAAACTCGTATGCCGTGAGAGCCAGCCGCAATTTTAACAGGTTATGCAAGGAGCAAGATTTTGACGTTTTTACCACTAAAGTGTCGTTGGCAAGGAAAAGCTTGAGCCTTAACTTCTTCGACAGTTAAATACTTACAATTATTAAGTTAAGCAATAGAACAGACCGCAATATTGTTTTTGTTCTGTCTTTATAAATATATATATATATATATATATACGTATAGACCAGTTAGTTATGTATTATTATTGATCTTTCTTTCCACTCCACCACTGTTCACACTTTTCTTTCATTATGTAATCTAGAAGTGAAAACTTGTAATTGGCTGTCTGGATACTAGAATGATTACTGTTGTGTTATATTAGCTGTAAGTTTTCCATGAATAAATAAAATAAAAATAAAATAATCATTCTGTGCCGTTACCTAAAGAGTGCCAAACTCTCCCCCCTCCCTCTTCCCCCTCACCATCCAATGCAGCTTAGGTCAACCAAGTTACTAGCAGAAAAAAAAAACAGAACCACGACAGTAATCTTGCCGCTGACACCATTTCAGCAGAAAGTGTACCCCAACTCGTTTACAGTTTTAATGATAATAGAGTTCAAGAAAATAGTCTCATTTCTCCTTCTATGGATAACATAGCAATAACACGCAGAAGTGTTTTGATTTATAGATAGTATTTTGCTAATCATGAAGTCCATACACCACGCCAAGATAATTAAATAAGTCACGTGTGTCACTTGCGATGGTCAAAGGACAATCATGAAGTTTATATAAAGTTTTGTAGAATATTTTTTTTAACTTGTGGTAACCCTCACGGGTCATCATCTCAGCGGGGTAAAGGCCAGGTGGTATGTCAGACTCGACCAAATTCGATTAGAAATCCGTCATGGTGTTCCGAGTTAAGTCTAAATCAAACCAAATCATTTATTAAAATTACTACATTGTACTACCAAAATCTATCTGAGAACGCGTATGAATTATTTATATTGTAAAAATACTTGTAGATAATAATTACAGCGATAAAACTTTAAAGAAAATACAAAATAATATCCAAGAGACCCAAGAAATAAATAGTACCCAAGAGAGAACCCCGGCAGACTTAGCCGCCTGTTGAACAACAGGCGACCCCAACGTGGAGTGCCTTGCCCTCTCTGAACAATGTCTCAGAACAACTATTTTACTTTTCTTAGGTGACATTGCGCCGACGTGTCCATGATATATCAAAATCAATCTCTTCTACTAATACACAATTTATTTATGGATTTTATCAAATGCGTCTCTTTGTCATTAAAAAATAAATAGTGTATAAAGGCCATTCAAATAATTGTAGTACCGTGTTTTGTGTTCTCTATACAATTAGCTGAAAAGGTTGTTTAAACTTTGATCTCTTTTTATTCAAATATAATTTCTGATTTAAGTTTATCGAGAATGATTATGATCTACGAAATACTTATTACTTTTAATGCACACAGTTTACACCATTACGGAAAAAAACTGCAATAAAAGGGCAAAAAATAAAAAGAAAGTATACAAAACAATTGTTTATTTATTTGTCGTATTATTTAACAACAATTTTAATATAACTAAACAGAAGTATAACAATATAAATACAATCATTAATTTATTTTTGATTTATGTTCAGAATGCACACCATATGATAGATTTCATAATATTGAATTTTATCATATAAATGAATAATACTAGACAAATAAAAAATAATAACTATAAGTTAAATAACTAACTAAGTACCAAAACTCACAAGAAATATACTAAAAATAAATTAAGAATCTGATCATAACCAGACTTATTTAAATATTTTATTCATTCACCGTCTATTGATTAACTCAAAGTTAAACTGTAGGGATATTTTATAAGTTTTCTATATATACATAAAAATTAATCCCTATTTATCTTGGTCACGGCATCACGCGTGAACGGCTGAACCGATTTCGCTAATTCTTTTTCTTCTTTTTTGTGTTTGATATTGTCAGGAGAAGTTTCATGGGAAAGAAAAAATTAAAAAAGTTTTGCGAAAAATTAGAAAATTTTAAAAAACTTGACGAGGGACTTACGCGGGTGAAACCGCGGGGTGCAGCTAGTTAATTATAAAAATATCGTAAAATTACCTATTTAAACTTCATATGCATCCCTCTCTGTTTTAATTTGAGCCTATCATAAGGAGAGAGAAAGAGACAATGTACGTGTTACTTTTACAACAAACGGGGCAGTAATAATAATGTACCATAGGTAAATCAGTTATAAAAACAGCGGAGGTGAAGTTTGTATTAATAAAGAGTTCCACTCAATAGACGATGAACCATTTTTATATAATCATTACCATGATTTTCAATTATTCTTGATGAAACCAATCACCATAATTATTATACATTATGTTTGACCTAATCAGTGCAGTCAATGTACAAAAATGACTCAAAATGATTGACACTTCTAATGATTTCAACACATGAAAATTGTGACTTTACCCGTTGTTTTTATAGGAATAAAAGAACAACCTGTAAGAAGAAAGAAGTATTTTCCAATATTAATAAATATTCTTTGTCATAATTGATCTGTAAAAAAATTTAAGTAATGATAAAGAAATCTTTCATACATTGCTGATCTATAATCTTCTATAATGTTCAGAATAGTTTTGATTTGATCTGGACCAATAGTCTCTCTAGTCATTAGCTAAGGCTGTTGTGATTTAGGAAGCTATATATGTATACATCGTGGGGTGGTTTATACTGGGGCTAAAAGTTACTAAAAAAACAGTAATTATGATTTTAACGAAGCAATCGTTATGCAAAGACTAAACATTATACTGAGCTGTCTAAACTACGTATCGACGTGATATTGGCTGGCGTTTTGCATCTTTTTAACGTTCATCAGCGTTGCGTTCCATTCAGTTATAAGCGTGTACACCTTTGCTCAATATTAATAAAAAAAATGGCAATCGTAGTACATACTAATACTACTCAATCGTCCACATTTGGTTCGTCAGAAAATACGGGACGTCTGGCGCACCTGGGATCTTGCTCTATTACTTTCAGCAAACCTATGCAAGTGTTCTTTTTTTGAAAGATAAAATTACAAATTTTGGAATTTTATAAGTATTTATGACAGCCAAGTCAAGTCAAGTGTTCAGTTAAAATTTCCATTTATATCTTAAATTGGTCTGTATAATACTTAAATAATGCACTGCCACGGTTTTGACTTGGCAGTTATTTTTTCCAAACATTTAAATTTACAAGAAAAGTAATAATAGTAAATGCTTCCCAAAATGAACATTGCTTGACAACGCTTGCGAGTTTGAGGTCACACACTGATAAATATATCCAGGTTGCAATATAGGAAACATTTCTATATAATTATAATTTTCATCCAAAAGGCACTGCATTGACATAAAGTTCAATTATTAGGTTTAAAAATTAACTTAGTATTACTTTTCTATATTTACATGTACATAATGTTTACAGAGAATAATTATAGAGAAGGAAATATCGATTTCCTTCTTTATTATTATTAAATTTCATATTTAAATATATTTTATTAACACAGCACTCAATGGCACAACAATACTTCCACCCATTTGGGTGGAAGTATTGTTGTGCCCTGTACCCTGTACCTTAGACATTCATTCAATTTTTTTATAAAATAACTAGAACTTTTTTATATTCAATCTTCTTTCGGTATACACATCGCTGGTATTGCCTCAGTAAGGAGTTTGACTGCCTTCTTCTTATTATAACTCTGTCGGTAAAAGTTCAGGAATAAGATGAGTATGACTCCGGTGTTACAAGAAACAAATATGGCTACTCCCTTAGCAGGTGGACATTCAGATACTCTGACGGTCATTACATATTGGATGATGATCGACACGAACTGGATCTGAAATAATTACAAATAGATAGAATACTCACGCTGGCTTAAATAAATAGAAATTTGATTGGAAAATATCAATAAACAGCAGAGAACTGGTAGCTTATGTTTGACAGGGGCCTTTTTAAAAATAATAATAGTAATATATTAAGAATAAAAATGTCATTACTTTACACAATACGGTCGTGTATATAATATATATGGGACCCGATGTCAAAATAGACATGTGTGACTAAAATCATACAATAATGCACATCATGTATTTATACAGCGTCTAGATCCGATGAATAACATGAAATGACAGTAATTTAGGAATATCTTATTACCCGAGACCTTAAATAAGATTTTTTTTTCAGATATAAACTGTCATTGCAAGTTGTATCACACAAAAAGCAAGTAAAAAATATTGATGTCATGACTACAAATATGCTTAAAACATTTAATTATATTAAACCGTATTAAGTAGGTAAGTATACCACCGATAAATATAATCTCAAGTATTTAAGAATTATAATTTTTTTATCAATATTTACCTAACATTTGACCATTTGACTTGTGATATAATCATCAAATTGAACATACGATATAGTCAAATCGCCTCCATAAAGCTGCTTTCGAGGAATCATTTCAAAACCACATTGAACACACGTAGATACAATCTATGCGAGATAGTATTCCATTCTACGAACCCAGCTCTATAGCCCCTCTCTCCCCACATCGCTCCCCGCCTAGCCCAGTAGCGAAACGACGCGCGACGCCATTTTGCAAACCGGCTTCAGTCATTCGCATTCGATAATACTTCAGCTACGTATCGACCGCGCTGCGTCGCACCGCTAACTCAAGGTTCAACGACTTGCCTATCTCGAATTAGTCACGTCATCGTATTATTAGAGTTTACTTTGTTGCCGCCAATAGCAGCGCCAGACAAGATGGCGTCGACTAGCAGCGGTGTTTCAGTTGATGCAAGTAATTTATTACTGTCGGATCAAAATTGTGGTGAGAAGGAGTGTTATGATGAAAATGACTCAATTGAGCGTACGTTTTATAAGAAACTGGTGGAATATGACGACGGCCACAGTGGTAATTTTCTTTAGAGTACTTTAATTAATTATGCATTTTTTATCTGTCATAAAAAATATGTCATTATTTTTCAGGCTCTAATAAGAAACCTTGGACACAAGAAAGAATACTTGAAGTAATACAAGATTTGAAAAATATTAAAGTGACCACGAAAAAGAAGTCTGTGGATTATTACTGGATGAATAAGTATGAAGTCGTTACTACTTCAAGTGAAGAATATTTGATTGCCAAAAAGAAGCACTACTCTGAACCAACGGTGCGTATTGTGGCTAGAGAACAATATTTTGACTTATTGTCTGATATTCATCTATCTTGCGGACACGGCGGTCGAGATAAAATGCTACAGGACATAAGAAGTAAATTTTACATACCGAAAAAAGCCGTAGAAATTTTTGTTTTACTTTGTCCAGTATGTAATTCAAAAAGAAGTCACTATAAAAACGAGCATGTACGTCCCATCATATCAGGAAATTTGTGCGAAGGAGGACAATTCGAATTGATTGATTTTCAATCTTGTGCCGATGGTGACTACAAGTGGCTTCTCATTTACCAAAACATAGACACCAAATTTATAATGGTACGGCCACTTAAAAGTCCGAGTATTACAGAAGTAGCTTCTGAACTCTTGATTATTTTTCTAACATTGGGCTCACCGAATTCACTAAAGTCAGATCTTGGTAATGGTTTTACTGAAGATGTTTTAAAAGAATTATCTATGATGTGGCCGGGTTGCAGAATCACATTAGATTCGCAAATCAGCTTTCTTCATAATAGTAAGGAAGTTGAAACATTGTTGCGAACCTGGATGAATGAAAAAAACTCTACCAACTGGTCCGTTGGCTGTTACTTTGTACAGTATCATAAAAATATTTCATTTAATCTTACACAAGGGAAAATGCCATATGAGGCATTGTTTGGATGTATACCAGCTGGCATAAATTCGTCTTCAACTGGAAATAATTCAAGCAAACGAGCTGAAGACCAAATTTCAGTTTCTGAAACTCTAATAGACCAACCACAAGTTAGTGCTATTAAAATAGAAATAGAAGATGCAATTAGTACAGATCCATTAAATATTCAATACGATTTTGAGGAAAAATTTACTCCTCCAGTTTCTGAAAATGAATCAACCGATGCATATAAATGTAAATCTTGTAATAGTACTGTGCATATTATATGTGGCGTCTTAAATGATGATCGAGGGCATAGGCTAAAAATAGCATGTTATGTGTGTAAGAATGAACAAGTTATGGAACTTGAGAGAAGCCAAGAATTGAAGCGTCCAGCTGAGGAAATAATTTGTGAAAGTCCAAATAAAATAGGGGCCTTAGATATAGGTCAAACTGTTCTAGTTTCCATCCCTAAAGCAAATAGAGGGCAATTTAACACGAAATCAATCACTGGCAAAATTGTAGACTTCAGGTGTGGCGTTTACAGAGTAGCAACTAAAATTGGTACTATTAAAAACTGGTTCCCACGATACGACTTGCAATATGTTGAAGCAAACTATGGTGAGGTATTAGAAAAACCAGTTACTTTAGATGAAGTCGTGGAAAATCAGCCTGCATCTGTAGTTCAAGCATTCCACAAATGTAACTGTAGACCTGCAGTGAATCAGTGTCATACTAATAGATGTGTTTGTTTCAAAAATAAAAGTTTATGTGGGCCCAAATGCCATCAAAATTTAACTTGTATTAACACATAATATTTAAAAGTTTTTTTCTAAGTACTTTATTTACATGTTCAGTATAAAAGAGAATAATTTATAATCGTTGACATCCGAAATTGGACGAAGCTCTCGAAACCGTAAAGAATTTTACTAAGTTCTTATTTTTTTCTATTATTACTAATGTTAGACAGGGTGCATTTGAATATAGAACACTTACCTAAATCACTGAAAGGGTATGACTCTAGCATGCAGTTACAATAAAAAAATGGAAAAACATCTATCCATTTACAAGTTATGACCGTTTGAATTTCCAGGTATTTTTACCACGGTTTCTCATAAAAGCAGGTGGAACGTGTAAAGTTAATTATCTTAATCGTACGTATTTTTTTTAGAACTATACACTCAGTTTTCGAGAAAATCCATAAAAAACTAACTTCGAAATTTTTACCAAAAATATTATTGTAACTGCATGCTAGTCTAGAAACTATCAGTGATTTAAGTAAGTGAACTAAGTATTTTCAAATACATACATGTAAAAATTGAGGTTAATTTGACAATATAATGAATAAATTCAATGTTAACTAAGTAATTTAAAAAGATTTAAATAAATATAGGTACATTAAAATATATTTATTTTTGACACAACATTTTGTTTGCATATGGACACCCTACTCTGAGTGTGACGTCATGCGATGTGACCGCGTACCGTGTTATGTTTGCATTGAACACTGTTTCGAGGCAAGGCACGGCCAGATATTCCGTGAATAAGCGACGGCGTTTTACTGTGACAGTTGATATCTTTGTACCGGGCAGCGCTTTCCGTATAGATACAAGATATGTATTGTATCAAGTATGTCTTTTTTCATCTGTATATGCAGGACTAGTTCATGTAACAAGGACCCAACTTAGACATTCGTAATTGATGTGGTAACTTACCAGTTGGAACTTTGTCATATATTTTTTCCAAGTCAAATATTTGGCGACATTCGGTCCCAACGCCGCCAAACCGTAGTACGTATACATGAACACATGTACTAAAGAGTTGAGGAAGCCTATGAATATGAGTGTATGTGATGGCCAATATTTGAGCAAAGCCCATGTGCCAATCACCATGACAGTGTGGTGATATAAATGTAGGAAGGTAATTTGTGTATTCTTTTTTCTCAACACGAAGAATACTGTGTCTAGAAGTTCTGTGAGTTTAGCAGCCCAATAAAGATATGTGCCAAATAGAATCTGAAAATAAAAAATACCGATTAAGAGTGATTATCTCAACATATTATTTTTATACATATTATATAGGCTGTTACAGAAAGGTTGGACCACATCTTTAATAGATTAGTTAATTTAGCTTGATGAGAAATGGATTGAAAAAGTAGCTTGTTGATGTTTTTTTTTTTTCGAAACTGCTTTTTAATGCGTGTCATTTGTAAACAACATAATATAATTTTTTAGGTCCATTAATTTTTTTTTATGCAGACATTTTCAGAAAAATCTAGACATTCCATCAACATTCTTGGAATTAAGTGCCGATAGTTCCATTTATGTCGGTTCTCTCTCTCTTGCAAAATATTAGCTTTTTCGGTAAATTTCCGAGGTTAATTTGTCAATTTCCAAAGTAAGATTTCAGTATTAACAATCACGTATTTTAGTAGACCACGCAGTATTGAGTTGAACACATTTTAGTACTATAGTAAGTGGTTGAAAAATTATTAATTACTAGCCATTTCCTACAGATCAACCTGTTTGGTCAATGCTCTGCTCTCAAGGATCGTAGCGTGATGTTACATAGCCTATACCCTTCCTCAATGAATCATCCTCAATTCTATTCAATGCAAAAGTAATTATTCAAATCTGACTAATCGTTCCAGAGATTAGTGCGTTTAAACAAACAATCAAACGAAAAAAAAATCAGCTTTATTAAATTTGTAGAGGAACGGGTGTTGTCCCTCCAACATAAGGGGAGGATCCTCCGACCAGGCGATCATGCCTGACGGGCCGCGGCCCAATGGTTGATGTTGGGAAGTTGTATATATATTAATCGGCGCAAGGACTCTCATAGCGCGATGCAGGATTAGTAGTTACTCAGTAGTTCAGCTCGTCTTCGCTAGATGATGTTGGAGTATGTTTTTTTTGCAGTATGTGGAAGTAGCCACAACATAGATTAAAATGTTACTAATTTTTAGCAATATAATAAAACATAACTTACCCTACTCCGAGAAGGGCCTTCATCCATAAAACACTGCTTAGGTACTAAACCCATCATTGCTAAGTCCACGAAAAACTAAAAGGAAAACAGAAAAAATAAATGTTAGAAGTTGTGCTCGTATGTGCTTGCGTTTATCTATTACTGAAATTACTTTGAAAACTTTGCCATTATTTTTTTATTGAACCCACTATTGATACAATGAACATTAAGTATGTGGCAAGAATATCCTTGTAAGTTAGGTAACGACGGTGTGTGAATGGTGGGATAACTATCTTCTATTTTTATTACTAGTCATGCTAAAACACAACACTAAAAACTTTAGTGCCTACCAAATCTGTATTTACTATCATAGTTGCTATTTATGCAGTTGCCGCTGTGTTCTTACAGGCGCTTCTTAGAAATTGCTACACCTAATACTATAATTTATTACTTTTATTGTGTTCTATAGGTAGAGTTACGAGTATAGTGATGTAAAGTTAATTTCAGTGATAAATTAAGTAAGAGTTTATCAATTAATGTTGTCATCTAATAAAACAGAAAAGCTAGCAAGCTTAAACATGGTTCACCCGATTCTTCGTTATCTCTCTGTGCTAATAACGCATCGATGAAGTGTTTACTAGGTTGATGATATCGCCTAAACTTGAGGAATGGTTGGGTTGAGACATTGAGAACAAATTCAGTCAGGTCAGTTTAAGTATGGATTAGTTAACGACTTACGAGTTACATCTACTATATAATCCAGAATCTGTAATCAGTACTATTTGCGTGGTTTAGCTTTTTTTCTATCCCACTAATATTATAAATGTGAAAGTTTGGATGGATAGATGGATGGATGTTTGTTACCCTTTCACGCAAAAACCACTGAACCGATTGCGATGAAACTTGGGATGTAGATAGCTGGAGACCTGGATTAACGCATAGGCTACTTTTTATCCCGATATTCCCACGGGATTTGGACTTACGCGGGTGAAACCGTGGGGCGCTGCTAGTTGTGTTATACATAGAAGATTAATGAAACACGAGATTACTTCTCGAGAAATTGCCGAAGAAAGAAACATTGTGGGGCTTACCTTCATCACTGTCAAAACTCACAGCCGTTTTTCACATTAAAGTCTAATTGAAATATAAAAGACAAATAATATACTTACTCTGTACACTAAATATACTGATATAGCTACTTGTACAGCATTGTATATTAATAATGTGTACGTTAATTTATATCCTTCTCGTTTCCTCATGAATACTGGACCAATTTTCATCACGAATACTAAGTATACAGCTAGAATAGTGAGCACTGGCCCAAGAGATGCCATAAAAGGCAGTTCATCAATTTCTTCAACTGAAAAAGATAACATTGCATATTGAATTTTCAATAAAATTCCAAATTCAAAACTCATCATCATCAATCTAATCTAGTATCTGGATTGATCTTATTTGCAAACCAAAAAATCATCCTCAGGCCATTCGATACAAAACTATATACAACCTCACTAAACTTTTTAAAAAAATGACTATATCTTTCCCTTTATCAATAACAAAACACTCTCAATCCAGAGTTAGCATAAATTGATATTTAACATATATACTAAACTAAAATCTATGTTAGATTTGTAGACAACTACTACAATCTAAAAAGCGACTACTAAAAGATTTAAATCTTGAGTACGGAATTTTTACAAGATTCACATAACATGGAATTAAAACAACAGCAATAGCAGTCAGATAACAATCGTGATTGTCGTGTGGTCATGTTAATCAGAGTAGCTTCAAATATTACTATAATGAATTGTCAAGAATTTTGAACCATAAATGATATTGAGCAAATAATCCTAATTCCCAAAATATCCAAATAAAATAACGTAAAATCCATTAAATACCCGAAATGTTTAAATGTGAGAAGACCTGTTTCAGTTTTTCCCACAAACACAACTTTGTGTAGGTATTCATATAGAATGCAAAAGCTTTTATGTACAATGATTAGGTTTAGTCATTTTGAAATAGTTTTTTTTGAACAATAACGATACGGGTGTTTTGATACAGGGGTATTTTAAGAAGCAATCGTTTTAGAAGGCTGGAGTTTGGGAAAGTTTCCAGGCAACAGGTTATTGTAGAAAATAGGTTTATGGGCCAAGGAAGGTGAAGTTTTATTCACATACATAAATATATCTGTAATACATAAGTGCGCAACTACTGACAAACAAGAACTAATTTTATTGTATGGCACACTAACTCATTATTGACGCCATTCTTCTAAGTTCCTAGAAAACTGATGTTAGTGTGTGAATAATTATTCAGAATCGTTCAGAACAGCTGAACAGCTTTTCCAATTTGTATTGACGGTAATCCCGATGTGATTTCTTTCTGTAGAAGTTATAGACCTTTCAATTTTATTAATATTACGGCTACTCTACCTATCTGTCGAAACATAGTTTCAGATACTTATGTCCATTTTTGTTTTATATATCAAGAGCCTTCGATCAAATATATGAGCTAAGCCAAGAGCTACCACTTCTAGTCATTGCTAAAGATTGAAACAGGCCAAACAGCTATCTTCTTTTATTTTAATTACTAAGGCTTCTAATTATTTCATTTCATTCAGATCGTGGGACTTGGCAGCTAGGGCTTTCCTGAGAAAGGCGAATAGTCTAATGGCGTCCATTGCGTTGATGCTTTTCTCTGATTCCCACAGGGTATAGTGGAGAAATTATGAGATATGGATTCTTTCAAATCGAAGGATATGGTCCTTTCACGAACCTCTTTTAGCCCAAATCGTAACATCGCATTACTCTGACAGTACTGCAACATTCTGGTGACCTCTGGTACCTATGATTAATAAGGAAAAAATTGCAGCGCACGTGTCTAAGACCACGTCAATTAACCTTATATATAAATACCATCATTATATTTACATCAGTAATAAAGGTACTTTTGCACATTAAGTTATTAATTTTTGCTTTTAAGTTATTAATCTTTGCTACTTAAAGTATGTGTAACTGCATGTTTACACGTCCTGAATTACACGACACATAAACCCTGAATAAAATTATTGAACTATCAACTAAAAAAGAGTGTAATGTTTTCAGGGACATGTATGTATGTGAGTTCCTTCATTCCACAATAGCTTCTAAATGCCTGAGCAGATTTGAATCTCTGCTGGCGTATCGTGAGCTGGCTTCTCTAGTGACACTAGCTATAATAAAAGAACAAAGTGCAACATAGCGGAAGTATAGCGCCATTTACAAATGTTGCAAAAAATTCTGGTTATTTGGCAGGGTAATCTTTTTTTATTTATAAATTAAAAACTTGTTTTACTATACAACGTTGTAATACACTTCTTAGTACATAAGTACATATATAGCTATGTTTTATCATCTTAAGTTTTTTTTTCGAATAAGATAAAGCATACTTACATTTGCTTTTGTTTAAGTCCCAACTGGGATTCTTCGAAGTCAGACCAATAACAGAATTCATATTGTACGGCTACGCTTTGTCTCACCAAAAATTCCAACTGACACTGTAAATAAAAAAATACCTGCATATTATACATAGCTTACGTGACCAACAAAACATAACAATATGAGTAGAATGGGTCATAACAAATTTCTGCTCGATTTCGAGCCGCCCGGCTAGAGTATGGAGCTATATCGTTATTAACCAATACTACTTATTAACAATAGTTAAATTATTTACTCGCTGTAGACGCGGTCATAAATCATCTAAGCAAGATAATAATACTGTGCTCTCTCTCCATTTACAGGTTAAGGTACAGGTTATGGCTCATGGAGAATTACTATATAGAAATAGATGATTAATGCTATCGATATAGATGATGTTAACATCTATATCGATATTTACTGTTAACAGTAAAATAAAGAATGAAATGATAGAGTCGAATGGAAGAGAACACATTGCACCGACCCCAAATAAATTGTAATAAAGATAGGAAGATGGTGTCATTGCAGCCGTCCTCTTCAACTTCTTTTTTATCGGTAACGGGCTGCGTCACATACCCGCAACACTGATGTCCGGAGCATCTGTGTTTATGACCGAGTCTGCAGCGAGTAAATAATTTTACTATAGTGAAGTAATGTTTAAGGTTGGCAGTGCATTAGTAATACAGGGGTATTCTTGGTAACGTTTCATATGAAGCAACACCATTACTGGTTTAAATGAAACAGTAAATATAAATCAAACCAGTTGTAACGTTTTAAATTGTTAAATGCCTAACTTTTTTGGTTTATTTCATTGGCCAGTATAACTTGAACTGTCATTTGATAGACTTACGTACCATGAGAGGTCAACATATATATTGGACATGTATTGCCGGATGTAATTTTTAAATTTGTAACACATTGTTTAAACATTTTAGCTCTCTCCACTTCCATACGTAAACTTTCAAGTATTCCAAATTTCACGTGATAATATATAGATAAATAAAAAAGAATAAAATCATATCAGTAATTTTGGATTCATTATTAAAGTAATTAAATAATAAATATTTATTTAAGCATATATTCTAAGTGGCAAATAATCACTTCAAATAATGAAGTACAGAAAAGAACATAGTCATAAAATAAATTGCAAATGGATTTAGTCCATTGTAAAAATAGCATTTTCATAGCAGCATAGCAAGTTCAATGACACACATTTTATAGCCGTTTTCTGTAGGTCATAAGGACTATTTATTTAGATCTCAACGATCTAACTAGATAATCCTTATGACCGATAGTTAAACCCGATAATTATGTCTTGTTTCCAATAATAATAATTTAAATTTTAAATAAATTTACTTCCACAAATATAACACCACCAGACCCAATAAAATTTTCCTGAATCCGTTTTCTAAATTCAACTACCTCACATAAATTAGTAAATGGCCAATGGAAATGCTACTACTACTTTATTCCCAATACTGCTTGTGACATTGAGTCATTAGTGTGGCTGGGTCACCAAAATAAAATACCACTAATGACAGCTTAAGATTGTCGGACAATTCGACTTCGGCGTAGTTTTTAACAAAAACAAAATCAATATGAGCCAGATATTTCTTACCCTTCACTCCCTATTAAATGCAGAATCACACGCGTTAAAAATACACGGAATAACTATCACGACACACAAACACTAATATTAACGACTGCCAATATTGTAACAATACTGGTTGGAGTCATTATTTGAAACATTAAATTAAAAGGTAATCTTATAGTCATTATCTAATGGGAAAATATCGCAATATAATTTGGTTACTCATCTAGTAACCACCTGGAGCATTCTTGTTATAAAGTAAGTTAATGATACCAGATTTTTTTTAATAACGATTTTAAAAATCAGTAGTGATAGGTTTATTATTTAATATATTAACTATTTTGATATACCTATAACTATATTCTTTCTAAAATTAGTGATTTTGAAGCTAGCACTTCACGTCTTTTACGGGGTCTATACGACCCTAAAATATGACCTCAATTTTTTTTTAGGTTAGATTGTAAGCCTTTCAGTTATTTTTTAGGTTTTAAATAATGTGTTTTTAAGAATTTTTGTAAATAGATTTCGGTTTATACTTTTTGGCGACTGTAAAACAAAACACTGTTTTATTGTTTATAAATATCGAAAAATAATATAAAGTTAAAAGACTGACTTTTTAAAAAACAGTTTCAAATTAACGTTCTTAATAAAATACTATTATATTTTATTTTATAAGTGCGTACGCGTGCTTGTGCACAACAGTATCGAAATATTAGGACTAACATTTTTCCTGTTAGCGCGAACACAAACGCGAAGGTCACCGGCGTCAATGAAACGAATGAATTTTTTGCACCGGAGTTCATTTATATTAACATAATTTCAATAATTTCACTTAACACGATGGAGGCAATACGAAAACACTATGTGAAGATAAACATGATAAATAATTTTTCGTATTTCGCTTTTAAATAATTCTTTGTTAGTATTTTCTCAAGAGAGTTCTTGAGCATATCAGTAAACTTATAATGTTATATCTGAACTACCTTGAAAATCAAAAGGAAAGAATAACATAACTATGATGATTCAAATAAAAAAATAATGGAATGGTCTGTCGATTTGTTCGTATGGTCAATCAGTGCTATTTGATTGTTTTTGCTCACTATTATGTTTGGTCAACTTGAACATTTTGGCAACTGTGTAGCTGGTAGACGGTAGCGCAATGGCCTAAGGCGTCGGACTTGCGATCAAGTGGTTGCGGGTTCGAACCCCACCCAGAGTGCTACTGACGTGAACCCACTCCTAACAGAAGTGTTGAACTTAGCTGTAGGGGTTAACAAGAATACTAGTAATGTATGACCCACGTTACTAGCATTCCTTCAAAAAAAAAAATAGTTGGCATAAATTTTACTAGATATCTCTTGACGGTCGAATTTCGACCTTAATTCATGAAATTTAAATGTTTTGTTTTATTTCCTTGACCAGCATAATTTGAACTGTCATTGTGTAGACTTTTTGTATCATGATAGATCAACATATATATCAGTACATATATGTACTGGACCCTGTAGCTTTTTGTAGCCATTTTCACATAATTTTAAATTTATAACACATATACAATTTGGCTTTCTGCACATCTTCTACATATACTTTACTAGTAACCCGCCCCGGCTTCGCACAGGTACAAATTATATACCTAAACCTTCCTCATAAACCACTATCTATTAGTGAAATCCGCATGAAAATCCGTTCTGTAGTTTTTCAGTTTATCGCGAACAGACAGACAGACAGACAGACGCGGCGGGGGACTGTTTTATAATATGTAGTGAAATATTTCACATTGCTCCATTCGCGAAATTTGCTTGAAAAGGGGCACAAAGAATTCTCTTCACATACAATAACATATGTACTTATAGAAGAAGATAATGGTGAATTCAAATAAAAGTAAGTACACCCATCACTTGCTTCGATTTTGGTTTATTTAATATAATAATATGTAATAAGGAAAGTAAAACCTACCTCAGTCACTTATTACAATTATGATATCTTGCTTACTTTTAATAACTAAAAGACATATAAAACACTAATATTTAAAATAAAGCCAAACCTGAGTAGAAATACTATTAAAACTACACTATTTTAACAGTCATTATGAAAATATGTAAGTAACAGGTATTGAAATTATTAAAGATCATTTTTTATCAAAAAAGTCGACTTAACTCTTTTCCAGTAACATGCTATACTACCAACGAATGATCGTTTTATAACAATGCTTATTGTATTTTTCTAAAATAAGAAATCCATAATAAAATTATTCTATGTTTGTCTTGAAAATTTGTTAAGAGTGATATAAGATACGAATATATTTGAAATAAGATCATGCACCACTATTATCTTAGGACTGTTTCACATTCTCCAGAAGTCAATACGAGCATACGAGTATGTAATATAAATGTGAAAGTGTGGATGGCGCCCTTGCCTTATCTTTCCACCTTGCCTCACCCGCGCATTTGGTGTCAAACTTTAAACTTATTTATTTGTGTGATTTTGGGTACAATAGTTCTTAAGATATTACAGTATTCTGTGAATCTCCAAAATCTGCCTGGCGGCTTACACATTTTTTATTTATTATTTTATTTATTTATTTATTTTAGGTTAGCCAACAATTGTTTACAAAATACATTTACTGTTAATCAACTAAATAACATCTGCTGGTGTAACAATTAATTATAGGCTAACACCGCATGCACATAAACGGTAGAAATTGATAATAATTAATTATAAGAAAATAAAAATTAAACAATTTAAGGTAGAATAATAACGTCAGTAAAACATACAATTAAATCAAAATAATTCTTTAAACAAAGCAGTTCAACACATTTATGATGTACAACAAACTAAATGAAATTAAATCACATTACGACAGGAATAAATATTTACTTTAGATTAAATTATATAATATAATCAGACATTTCATTTTGATTTTATTAAATTTTATTTAAATTTATCACAAATTATATAGCATTTCTTACACTAATAACATTTAAATTCAAATTACATGCACGACGCATTCAGCAGCATTCTTTGATGCATTAGTGACTAACGCAATAAAATCCTTCATTCTATTGTTCATTTAATCACAATATTTAACAATATGTGTACCGTAACATACATAGTATAAAATAAAGTTTTAAACGTAATAATAAACGAAATTAAACTTTTCATGTTTTACAAAATTAAATAACGACAGTTTTTAATTATTTGGAATATATTTTTTTTGTGACTTTTGTATTGTGACTCACCGCCAAATGAAATTTTATTCCATTGCTCCTGGGTTCATGTCAAGTGTTCCCTACACCATTCGTTTCGACGGGCGCGATTCCCATGGTGTATAGATGGGCACCTAATTGGGCGTCATACTCGTAGACCGTATTCATGCAGCCTATTTATCACGGTTTGGTGGCTAACAACAACACCGCTTGAGAATTGTAGCTGTAAATCTATCAACCAGGTGATTAATTGCGGCTGACGTCTTATAGTCAGTTGTATGTATCGGTCCTGTCGAGCAGTTGTACTCCTTCCACCTCCTGGGTGCTACTCAGCAGAATCCCCCGTATTAACATAACGCTGCCAAAGACGACAAATCACGCTCCTATTGACACCAAAATGCCGAGATACCTCGATGAAATGCAGAGAGTTGTAGGTAGAGGTGGGTAATCACCCGGGTTTTTACCCAGTCGTGGGTTTTAACCTGGGTGATTACCCATCTCTAGCTGTAGGAATGCTACAAGCGGGAAGAAATCAGTCCCAGGTATCTTGGCATTTTTTTAACTCGGGTTTACCCATCTCTAAGAGATGGGTATCACCCGGTATAACATGCTTTAATAGTGAAAAAATAAAACCACCATCCATGTCCTAGATTCATCATCAAACATCGTTACCAAGCCCAACCTAAAGGACACGTCAAAACGAGACATATGAGCCCAGCTCAGGCAGCAACTCGAGGGTCTTACTAGTAGCCACTGAAGAGTTCCACAATCCATCTCTTGCCTCCATCATTATTTTCATCTAAACTACATATCGCCACCCGGCAAGAAAAGTGTCATATCAGAAAAAAAAGTGTCATACACATGTTAGGTACGTTTTGACATTTTTATAGCATTGAATAGCAAATGTCGCATTTGGTCAGCTGTAAACATATCGTTATTAGCTCAGTGAAAAAAACAAAGTTCCCTTTTTCACTGAGCTATTTTGTTCAATTCGCCGGCATAAAAGTCATCATTTTGGTATGAAAATTATAAATAGATTAAAAATTACTGCCAAGATTGTTTTACACAGTTAGCTGGTTCGTTAGTTACAAATGAAGGTAATAAAAGTATTCTAAAAATAGCGAGCAAAAACCTTCTGATTTGCTGTTAATCCAAGTTTATGCCTTTTTTTTAATAGGCCTCATAACAACACTGACAAAGTTAAAATTAACTTAATAAAGGTTATCAATTCCAACGTATTTAAAAGTAAATTAATATACTACATTATATGTACCTACTTGAAGATACCCCAATGCATTAATACGATACAAGATAATTTAAATGTATGTAAACAAAATAGTAACTTAGTTTTTCGTAATAAACAACAAGGTGATGATGCTACTAAAACTTTCATACCGGTAATCACACACAAGAATCTCTTCAAAAGCAGCTTACTAATATCAACCAAATATCACTATGTAATGTGATAATAATATATCTCAGGTATACATAGATAGTAAATAAATTCTGGTCAATCACTTGAACTGCACTACTATTGTGCACATGTCAGATGGTTCTAAACTCAAATCTATTACAAATATAGAGGGTTTAAATATATAATTTTATATAATTACCTTTGTATTAGAGATGTTCGCACAGAAATACCGAGCTACAACAATATTATTATTTTCTATGAACAATTAAATACACATTAACTGACAGGGTAGAATTATGTTCATCGTGGTCTGTGATTGACGGTTGACTGAAGTTAACTGCCAGACTTCTTTTTTAATTGTCTTTATTTATGGTTCAAAAAGGTAGCAGTGATATAACCTTATACTATGACAATTGTAACTTGGCCAGTAATAACAATATTATATGTACCAGAGATCTTCTGGTGGTCCAATTTCGACCATAATTCATTATGTTTTAACTGTTTTGTTTTGCAACATTAACCAGTATAAATTGAACTGTTATTGTATAGACTTAACGCACCATGATAGGTCAACATAATTTTACACTGGAGTCCTGTAGCTTTTTGTAGTCGTCTTTGTGTTTTTTTTTACACTTATAACATGTATTGATTACAAACTTTAGCTTTCTGCAGTTTTTTTATATTTCTTCTATATTATCTATCACTACATTTTGAATTTTTATGTTTATCTACTAGTGGGGATGTAGATCGAAATTACATAGTTCCATACATACACCATAAACTCACGACCCCTGTATATTCGAAAGGCTAGGCAGAGCGCATAGGGTGTAACATCCTTGTTTTGAAAAGTGTTTTTTGATTGTGAGGCAAACAACCACAAAATTGTCAATTTTTTTTGTCCTGTGCGTGGATGAACCTGTACCACTCGGCGCCGTGTAGTGGTGAGAGAGGCACATTGTTAACCATTACACCATCCGTGCAGTCAAAAGTGGAATAAAAAGGAATTTGTATTTCACATGTTTAAATTCTGCGAGTGAATTGTTGCCATGTTGCCCATTCGTAATGATTACTAATGATATTATATCGATAGGTGAAGCGCAAATTATTACAATTTTGGTGATTTCCAAATGATTTATTATCCTTATCATTAGTGACGGAGGTAAAACAATATTATCCTACATTGATGTTTATGTTCATAATGATGTATTTCCTTACCATAATTTGGAAAAACAAAACTGGGGATTTATTGACAAAAAAAAACTATCACAAAAGGGCTTATTCTGGATAGATTTGTACTTGTGTCTACACAAAAACCATTGTCCATGATTATATTTAATTTTAAGTGAATATTGCTTATAAGGATCAACTGGGGAGTGTATCTGTGACGAGTAGCCATCAAACATTTACATAATTCTAAATGCTATATTCCTCATGCTCTATGTTAATTCAAAATATTGTACGTACTAATGCCTGGTTCCTATAATCAAGAAACAATTCGTTTTGTTTACAGGCGAAAATTTTTCCGTCCGTAAGCAAAACGAATCGTTTCTTTATTATAGGTACCAGGCATAAACCAATAAAACACCCATGATTAGGTCTTACAATGAGAGTTTTTTGGAAGGTGTGAATTTTTTTTATGGGATAGGGGCAAACGAGCAGACGGCTCACCTGGTTTTGAGTAACTGCCGCCGCCTATGGGCACCTGCAACTCAAGAGTCACAAGTGCGTTGCCGGCCTTTAAGATGGGAGTAGAGAAAGGGGGTGAAGAAGGGGAGACAAGGAGAGGGAAGGGTTAGGGCCTCAGGTAACCTCACTCAATCGGAGAAATCACTGCTTAGCTGCCGGTTTTCTGTGAGGCTATGGTATCACACCGGTCGAGCCAGCCCATACATGCCGAAGCATGCATCATGAATCACATTTATAACTTTGATTTTGAAACATTGAAACTCTTAGTTATGAATATTCTATTCGTGACTTGTGTTGTGACTCAATGGGACTTACCAATTCTGTCTCTACCATGACGGTCAATGCCGAATATATTTATTATACTGTAAGACTGGCCTGTTGGTCTAGTGGTTAGTGACCCTGACTGCTTAGCCAGAGGTTGTGGGTTCGATTCCCACCCAGGACAAATAATTGTGTGATGAGCATGATCATTTGTTCTGTGTCTGGGTGTAATTTATCTATAATATGTATGAATTTAGAAATATATATGTATGTTTATCAGCAGTCTGGTTACCATAGTACAGGTTCTGCCTCGTTTGGGATCAGACGGCCGCGTGTGAGATGTGTGAAGTTATTATTATTGTTATGACCATTTTTTTCCATTTGAAATTAATCATATCGCTCTATCGGAACCAGGTATATATGTAAATTTTTTGTTAATACTTTGTAACTTAGATATCATCATCATCATCATCATCATCATCATCACTTATCCGTCTACTTGGAATAACGTATAAATATTTAATCAAACTCTTGCACTATTTACTTGGATGACAAATTTATAACAATTAGGTATATGCACAACCAACTTTTAAGCACTTCCAACCGGTCTTCTTGGAAGTCATTAAGGGAGGCCTATGTCCAACAGTGGAAGTCTTCTGGCTGAACAGATGAAAGTGTCTGTGGTACGAAGAAATCCAACATTGAAAACTTAATAATGTCCGAATTATAAACTGTAACGTAACGCAACTATTTAAATGACCATGCCATGTATGAAATTATTCATAAGTTTAATAGACATAAATTAATCTTTTTCTTACACTTCTTAATTCTTTTTTTTTATGTCGTAGGCGCAAACGAGCAGAAGGGTCACCTGATAGTAAATGACTACCGCCGCCCACCTGCACCTGCAACTCAAGAGTCACAAGTGCGTTGCCGGCCTTTTAGATGGGAGTAGGGGAAGTGTGGAAGGGGGGGGGGGGGAAGAGGGGGAGGGAAGGGTTAGGTCCTCTAATAACCTCCCTCACTTGGCGAAAAGCAATGCAACTTTGCTTCACTGCCGGTTTTCTGTGAGGCCGTGGTGTCACTCAGTCGAGCCGACCCATACGTGTTGAAGCATGGCTCTCCCACGTTCAAATAGTTTTTTTTAGTCCAATCAACACATTGAAAAGCACTAGAGAAAATTTTAGCTTTCTGCACTTCTAAATATAAACTTTAAGTATTCCAAATTTAATGTTCCTCCGTTCGCAAAATATTCCTAAAAATGTGTACAAAGAATTATCTTCACGTATTAATAAATAAAAGATGACTTAAAGACAGCAATAAAACAAAATCCAGGCACAGTAAGGACCGTCCTTCGTTTTCAAAGTCAAAGTCAAATATGTTTACTTCACAAAAAAAATTATAGATCAATGTCACCGGAACAATAGGTTGCTTTGTTGAAAATAAAATAAATAATATCACTACATATTATAAAACAAAGTCCCCCGCCGCATCTGTCTGTCTGTCTGTCTGTTCACGATAAAGTGAAAAATTACTAAACGAATTTCCATGTGGTTTTCACTAATAGATAGAGTGATTAATGAGGAAGGTTTAGGTGTATAATTTGTCAAGATTTTGTGTAAATTGATTAAAATATTATGTTGATGATCGTTGAAGATGTCTCTGCTACCCGTGCAAAGCCGGGACGGGTTGCTAGTATTATATAAAAATAAACAATACTTCGCTGCAAATACATAGGTAAGATTGCTATCTGCCAGTGTAAATCTAAAACCACCCGTTTCCGAGTAGTTGAGCCTTGTGAGCAGAAATCGGGCAAACAAAGGTCTTCAAAATTGTGAATCAAACACTGAACACAAAGACTCTTGTATTTTCAGGTTACCCATTATTTTTTAATAAAAAGCAAAGGAAGTATATACACGTCAGTAGGCAGACCGGTAGGGGTCGACCACGCCAAACATACGCTGATCGAGTTGATGATGTTCTGAAAAAGGGCAGATCAGAAGTGCCCGAAATCGGGAACTTGTATGAAAAGTTGACGGCCGGACAAGTGGCCGACTGTTGTTTCTGCCTACCCCGAATGGGAACGTTAACTCATGTATGTATGTGTAAGTACATATTATTATTAGTTTCACTACACAACTATGTGTGTCACCTCAATAGAAGCGCCTCATATACCATATAGTTTCCTTATGAATAATATTGATAATAGTCAGCTAAATCTCATGTGTGTTTAGCTCACACACGTTTAATATTATAGTATAAATACTAACACAGTCTATTAACAAGAAGAGTAATACAGGGGTATCTTAACACGCCACAGAAGTTTTACTATTCATATGTACTATGTACAAGACTTCTTCTTTAATACAAAAATGGCCACCTTGACGGTAAATAGTTGTATGCCTTGCAACAACGTTCTATGGAGTCTTAGAAGCTTGTCAGTATTGTATTGTAGATTAATAGATATTTCCCCAATTGACAGGCCTTTCTCCTCTTAATAAAACCCTATTACAACAATCATATAGTAGATTTAACGACTGTAAATATATTGTGGTTATAAAAATAAGGATTTATAAAATCGATAAAATGTGAGTTGGCATTGAACAATGAGGAGTTCATAGATATACTGGTTCTGCTATATTTTTTGTTATTAAAATTTGTTTAGTTCCTGCTAGGATGTAGAATAATTAGTTCCGATAAAATAAACTCTGCAAGGTATTTAATGCAATACAAAACTCTAATTAATTATACTATAAATAAAAGGCGTTATTTAAAAGTAGTTCATTCCAACACACATGATTTATGTTTTGTTTTTTTTTTTTTTTTATCACTACCTGACCCGCGCAAAGTTCGCTTTTGTAAACTTTCCGCGTTTTTGCAACATTTTTCATTGATGCTCCGCTCCTATTGCTCGTAACGTGATATTAGATAGCCTTATTCGATAAATGGGCTATCCAACACTAAAATATTTTTTTAAATCGAACCAGTATTTCCTGAGATTAGCGCGTTCAACCCAACAAACAAACTCTTCAGCTTTATAATATTAAGTATAGATGTAACATACTACGGTAGTGGAAAATGCAAATTAACGTAACTTTGAATAAAGACGAGGTTTTTAATTTTGTTGTTCCTTGCCGTTTGTAAATCACAAAGGTTAATATATATATATATATATGTATTAAGACAACAAATATAGCTAAAAAAACGTGAACTGTCTTTAGGTCACCCGGTTGGAACGGACTGTCTTTTGGTATATATAAATACATTTAATGGATTGAATGAATTGTATCAAAATAAAGTAAATATTGTAAAAACCCAAATTTAAAATTGCGCCATCTGTTAAAGTTACCCGAACTAATATATGGAAAATTAGTATACAACTCCATCAAAGTAGAGTGGTATCGCGCAGAATCCACAGAAGGCGTATATAAAATGAATTTGCTCGCTGTCAGTATTTTTTGTTGCGCTAACACTTTTTTCCATCTAGCCCACCGTCGGCCAAGCGTCTGAAGTGTAACGTGCGTATAAGGAACTTATTTTTACTAGGCACTACTTATATTACTTAGTATCCTGTTTTTTTTCTATATTTTTTGTATCAGTCGCATTATGAACAGCTCGAAGACCGGAGAGACCGAATAAGTCATCGGAGTGCTCATAAAAAAAATTGGGTACGAATGTTGTAGGTGAACATTTACTTTGTTTAATAAAAAAAAATAATGGCTATTAATTGAAATAATCTCTAGTTATTCATTCACACATGTTGTCGATTTTTGTAGTAAAATATGTAAGAACTAAATTAATTCAGTAAGCAGCCTGCTAATGAGCATTGAGCAGACAATAATTTCAAGAATATAATTTAATTTAAGTCATTATGAATTCACGGGTAAATGTTCTTAAAAATATAACAAAAGAACTACAATCAAACGTTACATCTCGAACAAAACGTCTACGTCAAAACGATACCTTTACGCAATTATCAGAGATTGAGCAGTTAAAAGATATGATAACGTCTTGGAAAACTCATCAAACTTAACTGTTTAATAAACTAGTGGTTGACGTCGCCGAGCTTAAGACTCGATCGCATCGTATACAAAACTGAAGTGGGGAAATTGAAAATTCTATTGAGTTTTTTAGCAGTATGTTTGAAGATATGAAGCATCGCGTAGAGTTATTGGAAAAGGAACGGAATTTCAACAAGGACGCGTTTGAAAAAATGGAAAATAAGCTTCTTGACCTGGAGCGCAGCTCACGCTCGTTGCGTATAGAAGTGAGAAATGTACCTTACAAATAGAAAGAGACCGCTGAAGATCGCACTAACTAAAATAAGAACCACGGTACAATCCAACATACAACCCTCACAGATTCGCAACATATACAGATTGCCAGGCAAACAAAACTCTAGTAATCCCTTCGTGGCCGAATTAATCACGATTCCTGTAAAAACGGCGTTCATCTCCGAGATTCGAACTTACAATAAAGATCGTGTGAGAGAAGAGAAGCTCAACACGTCACATATCAGTTTAAACTATGAACATCAATCTATGTATGTTGGAGAACACTTATCTTCGGCAACAAAACGTCTTTCTGCCAAGCACGTAATTTCGCCAAACAAAATTTGAACAAATTGTGTTGGTGCTCAAATAATCCTTACTAATCCTTACTTTAAGGAAGTAAGGATTAGTAAGGATTATTTCGCCAAACAAAATTTGAACAAATTTTGTTGGTGCTCAAATAATCCTTACTAATCCTTACTTCCTTACTAATTATTATTATTTTATTATTATATATTTTTTTATTATTATTGTATTTTTAAATGCGAAAGTAACTCTGAGCCGATTTAAATGAAATTTGGTACACAGATAGTCTAGAGCCTGAGAAAGGATACTTTTTAATGCGAAAAAAGGGATTTAAGGGTTGAAAGATGGGGATGAAAAGTTGTATGGAAGTATCGTCATATTTAGAGCTAGAAGCTTGAAACTTATTTTTTAGGCTGTTGATTCAATATAAATACAGTATTCCACGCGGACGAAGTCGCGGACACAGCTAGTAAAATATACCTGCGAAAGGAGATTGGTTCTTAACAAATAGTAATAAAATCAGAGCAGTGTTTGACAAAGATAAGTGAATCTATATGCCTAGGCGCTAAGTCAGTGTTGCTACATATCGCTTACTTAACACATTTTTTAGTACTCCATTGCCTTCATTTTTCTTTTCTATTGATCAGTTTAAAGTATGTAGTTTTACCCATAGATATAATATTTGTACTATAAACAAAACCCACGCAGTAACCATTGACACACCCCCAACATCAAACATACGCACTGACCTCACAGTAATCACTGCCCCTAAACTTAATCAAGTTTATCATATCCTACAATATAGAACATTTAAACATTCTCCTAACACATGCAATAACAAAGGATTAAATGAATTAAACCTCAAAATGAGCGACACTGGTCTATCAACAAGTTTTTCATGATTATCAGCAAATCAATACGGCTTTAGGTATGGTCTAAATATATAATGTGTTAACTAATCACATGAATAGTAGACATAGGTGCTTGGGAATATTCCTCGACATATTCAAAGCTTTTGATCTGTGCCAAAACTTCAGTCTAAATACATTAGTTAAAGTACATAGTGTTAAAACTATTTACCGAGTACTTATGTAACAAAAATCAGCATGTAAAGATAGGTGATGGTGTTAGCGATAGAACCAAGGTAGCAGTTTAGGGCCCACACTCTTCCCAATTTATACTAATGAACTGTGCTCACTTTCTCTTCGAAATTGATATATTTTTACCTATGCGGACGACACTACCCTTATAATACACGGCAAAGACTGGAACGAAGCAACAATGTTAGCTCAGAGGAGTTTAGATGTAGTGACGGACTGAATAGTGAGAATCCTTTGCCCAACATCCACAACCAATCTTACCACAAACCTTAAAACCACAACATCCCAACATTTACAAATTTATAGTTTAAATACATATTCTTATAAAAATCGACTTAAAACATGGTTTAAGGGATTAAGCTATGAGGAAATTGAAAAACTACTTTGGACCTATTAAAGTAATATCCAGTACAAGCACAACAAAGCAGGATATAACCACACATGCACACACACATACACTCACACACACACCTACCAATAAAAAATTAATCAAATATTCATAAACAAACTTAAAAATGTTTTAATACAAATCATGTTTAATCACTACCTACATAGTATAAAACAAAGTCGCTTCCTGCTGTCGGTCTGTCCCTATGTATGCTTAGATTTTTAAAACTACGCAACGGAATTTGATGCAGTTTTTTAATAGATAGAGTGATTCAATATGAAGGTTTATATGTATAATACATGCATAATATAGTAGAGAAACACTGATAACTTTAGAGGTTTCTAATGTGATGTCGTAAATAAACACATTTTTTTTGCGTTTACATTGCAAACGCTGGCTGAACCCTACGAGATAGATCAAAATAATGTACGACAGTATTGTACACCTTAAAAAGTTCTACAAAAAAGTCCGCAATGGTATATGTCTATCTCTTAGGGATAACCCACAATAACCACTTTTTATCCTTTACTTTTTACGAGAAATAATGGCTTATTTACGAAGCGATTTTAAGTAATACAGCATTAATCCTTGTCGCATTAAGTACCTTAAATACATTATGCATTTAATATAGATCAAAATGGCGCTTTACAGCATGTAATTTCAATGAATATTTTCGAAGATATTACAGATTTAAAATGCAGGGACATAGAGGTTGCAGCGGTTGCAGGTTTAGATTTGAGCATTGAGTGTTTTTCACATGGCCAATTATATGTTGCTCTTTCAAAAGTAACCTCTGAAGAAAACATGTTTGTATTGTCTAATGACAAAAAAACTGTGAATGTTGTATATAAAGACATTCTGTAGTATATTTAAATCATCATTGCACCTGTGCGCAGCCGGGGCGGGTCGCTAGTGAACTATAAAGCTCGAGTTTGTTTGCTTGAACGCGCTAATCTAAGGAAGTACTGGTCCGATTTGAAAAATTCTTTCCGTGTTAAATATCTCATTTATCGAGGAAGGTTATAGGCTATATATCATCACGCTACGACCAATAGGAGCCGAACAGTGACCACAAATGCAGGTGAAATTGCGGGGACGATTAGTTATACATATATTATATATTGCTTAGTACTGACGATTACATTTGTTTTGATTTTGTATAACGTCATATCTAGCGGAAGAACACTGCCTCCCAAAATACAGGTTTTTACCTAGTTTGGGAGACAGGAGTCCAATACACAAAAGAAAAAGAAAAAGATGCATTGCTACTAGTCTTAAGTCATCATAACATGTACTCTATCTGCAATTGTGAAAGAAATAAATTATTATTACTTTTTTTACACTTCGGTACATTTTTCAGTTAATCCACTCAACTGTTTCATTCATATAGAGCATTAACTGTATGCAGGTTGTATCTGACAATGGAACACTTACTTAAATCACTGAAACGGCATACAGTTGCAAAGAGAATGTTTGAGAAAAACTATGCGTTTAAAGTTATGACCATTTGCATTTCCAGGTATATATATATCACCTCCGTTTCTATTAAAAAAGGTGGAATATGTAAAGTTATAGATTTTAAATACAAAAAAAATTTTATTGTGATATTATTGAATTTGTTATTTAGAAAATCCATAAAAACTATGTTCAAAAATTATGTAACAAAAATTGTGAAACGCAGGTGATAATACCTAGAAATTTAAACTGTCATAATTTTTAAACAGTGGTTTTTTTTTTTAAATTCTTTCTGTAGCGGCATGCTAGTCATGTCATGTCATTTTAGTGATTTAAGTAAGTGTTCCATTGATCGGTCGGCGAGAAATGTCGTGCGGTGTTCCGCAGGGCTCGGTACTGGGCCCTCTCCTGTGGAACATCGGCTACGACTGGGCGTTGCGCGGTGTGCTTCTGGGAGGTGTCGTCGTGACATGCTACGCCGACGACACACTCGTGACGGCGCGAGGCAAGACGCACCGCGACGCGACCATAAAGGCCACGGCCGGGGTCGCTCAAGTCGTTGCTAGAATTCGGCGGCTGGGTCTCAAGGTGGCTCTTAGCAAATCCGAGGCTCTCCGTTTTCATGGGCCTCGCAAGGGACCACTTAGGGGATCCGGCCTTGTTGTGGGAGGTGTTCGTATCGGCGTCGAGTCTTCGATGAAATATCTTGGCCTCGTACTCGACAGCCGATGGAACTTCGGACCTCACTTCCGGAGTCTGGCCCCGAAGCTTACGAGGACGGCGGCCGCGCTTTCGCGGCTGTTACCTAACTTGGGGGGCCCGGACGCCTCCTGCAGGAGACTTTACGTTGGAATCGTGCGGTCTATGGCCCTTTATGGGTGCCCAATATGGGCAGAGACCTTGACGACCAGCAATATCGCAATTTTGCGACGCCCGCAACGGGTAATGGCCGTCAGGGTCATAAGAGCGTACTGCACGGTTTCATTTGAAGCGGGGAGTCTCCTAGCCGGGACACCGCCATGGGACCTGGAGGCTAAATCACTTGCGTCACTTTATCAATGGCGCAGAGAGACGCAAGAGCAGGAGCTGAGACCTATTGAGGCACAACGGTCCCAGCTCCACCAGGTGCTCATGGCTGAATGGAAGGAACGACTTGAGCGACCCAGCGCGGGGCACGCCACAATTGTGGCGGTAAGACCCATCATGGAGGATTGGCTGGAGAGGCGACATGGCGCACTCTCCTACCGGATGACACAGGTGCTTACCGGACACGGCTGCTTTGGTAAGTATCTGTGTCGGATAGGCCGGGAGCCAACGTCTGTGTGCCACCATTGCATGGGCTGTCGCGAGGACACCGCACTCCACACACTGGTGGAGTGCCCTGCGTGGGCGCGGCAACGTGCTGACCTCGCGATGGCCTTGAGTGTAGGCAGCCTCTCACTGGAAACCATGGTGATGGCTATGGTCCAGCACGAGAGCGCATGGGATTCCGCCGCCTCGTTTTGCGAGGAAGTGATGAGTACCAAGGAGGCGGCGGAAAGGGAACGGGAGAGAACTAGTACTCTCCCGTCCCGAAGAAGACGCACCAGGCGCCGGAGAGAGTGAGTCGATCTCCGGCCTCCATGAGCGCTTGCCTGGGGGTGACGGGATGGGTTACCCGTCGCCCTAGCAGAAGCAGGCCCGAGACGGTGGCGCGACGTGTTCCACACGCACTTCTCTAAATCGGAGGGGGCAAGGCCCCCTCACCAAATTGCGGGGTCGCCTGCTGTCTAGCAGGCGGCCAAGTCTGCCGGGGCTCACAGGGACTTCCTTCCTAGGGTACACCTGAGTCCCCGGCATCAGGACCCCGTGACGGAACACCGTGTGGTTTTAGTCGGTTCGAGTCCGACATACCATCTTACCGTTAGCCCCGGTGAGATGATGACCCGTGGGGGTTTCCACACGTAAAAAAAAAAAAAAAAAAAAAAAAGTGTTCCATTGATTGATACATCCTGTATAATTACTAATATATTATTATATATAGGTATATTCATATTCTAAGAAATGTATGACGCACTTGCCTCGTCTGACCTTATACCAATAACGTACTGTTGACTTTGAAAAAAGAAAATATAAAACCAATTACCATTCAAATAAATACAAGAGTCTTAAGAAATTATTTTGAGGAGGCTCCTACATCAATCATTTTGAACGAACAGGCAATTTCACGTAGGCGTAGAAGTACCAACCGACCCCCAGCAGACCCAGAAAGTCGTATACACACCACATATCTGGTGTAAATTTTATTCCTTGAACCCCGAAGAGCCAATGTCCATGCATGCTCCTGTTGGGCAAATTTTGATAAAGCTGGTTCCCGGTTAGGTATACAGCTAGAATCCAGAGACAGGTCGCTGTACTAAGCAGAGGGACTCGTAACACAACAGAGAATCCGAAAGCGTGGCAACTACTATTTCGGCAAATATCGGCGTTATTTCTTCCGTTGAACAGTGTTTTAACCCGAAGAGGTTTTATACTGAAACACACTATTCTATTTATTTATTCTAACCGCCTACATATAAGACATTTATCTTTATTTATAGTGGGAACACCCCCACTAGTCATCCTCTCACCGCGCTAATGGTGAAGTGGTATGTCAGAATTGAACCGAGTAAAAACACACGTTGTTCCGTCAAAGCGGATCTATTTAAAGGAACTCGAATATAATCTAAGAAGGAAGACCTTGAGAACCCAGGCAGATCTTGAACGCCTCTTAAATAGCAGGCGGCCACAACTGGAAGTACCACACCATACATAAAAGTACCTCATATCAGAACTATTAAATATTTATTACATTGCATTGTATTGTATTTTTTTATATAATCAAACGATCATAAAAACGTGATCGTATTTTTTATAAAATATAAAATATTTTAAAGGCACAAAAAATCTTCTCATATTGAAATCACCCGACTGTGGAGCTATTCCGAGCAATAGAGACTACATTAATAGCACTTCTACCCTAGGGTTGTATTTCTACAAAGAGCTCAGTAATGCTGGCGGAGAGCGGGCGGCGTCTGACAATAGTAATGTTTCAAGTTTAACGGAATACTGTTGGTCATCTTACCGTCACGGAGGCGGTATGGTTGATTCACAATTCATAGAAGTTAGAGGGCCTGGACTGCCTGGCTATTGCCAGTTCGAGTTACAGGTATGCGACTCTGACCTTCTCGAGCCAACTTACACAATATCGTTTGAAATTTACTCCCAATTTCCCTACCTTAATTTTTTTTTTAAGAATACTAATAATATTATAATATTTAATAAATAAAACGAAATAAATCTTACTAACATTATAAAGGTGAAAGTTTGTGAGTATGGATGGATGGATGGATGGATGTTTGTTAAGAAAGAGTCATGCAATAACTACTGAACCGATTGCGATAAAACTTGGTATGTAGATAGCTGGAGATCTGGATTAACACATAGGTTACTTTTTATTCGGATATTCCCACGGGATCGGGACTTACGCGGGTGAAACCGCGGGGCGCAGCTAGTATAATGTAATAATATTTTTAATCGTCGTGGGTTACACATTACTAGTATTCTTGTTAACCCCTCCAGCTAAGCTAAATTGCTTGTGTTAGGAGTGGGTTCACGTTGGTAGAGTACTGGGTGGGGTTCGAACTTGCAACCACTTTATCGCAAGTCCGACGCCTTAGCTATTACGCTACCGCCGCCGCTTCCCAAAGTGCCGGGCACTAGGTTTGGCGCCAACAGGTTCGATAACCTATTACGTCAGCGGGATTAAATTATGGTTGACAAATTGTGGGGGTTTAATATACACCTGCCTACGCCTTTGGGTATACAGGCGTGAGTATGTATGTAGGTGTATGTAGAATTCTAACATTTGTTACTAACATAAGCCTTAAGAAAGAAGACGGTCGCCATAGTGACGACAGCCGCTACTTGATCAACGTCCGAAGGAATCGTTGCTTAACCACTTTAAATGGAGTCTTAAATTCAGCAGTAGACGTTCTGCGGCTGAGATGATTATGATGATGATCACGTTATAGAAAATAGTTTTGATATCATGACACGAAAAAAGAAATATATTTCTACTGTTGGGAATTAAATAAAAATAATTTTGAAGCCTTTTGATATATGTTAAAACCAACACTAAAAATAAAATATATTACTCACATTATATTTAACACTTCACACTTCACAGAACTCTGAATACGATATTTAAAACCATTGATTTAATTTTGAAAATATGTCCGACGACCGCAAGATCTGATGATGAGGAATATGGCTCGCTACTTATTAAAGCATTAATTAATACCGTCAGAGGGTTATACACTGCCGAGCGACAACGTTCGGTGAGTTTAGTCAGAATGTATACTGCATACGGAAACAAGTCATTTTATTGTTATTTGTGTTATATATTTCTGAACGTTTTCCCTACATTGATGCCTAATGTTCTCTGTCCTGGACAATAACAGGGCTCACTTAGTATATGATTTTTAAGTAACTAAAATCTTTTACATGGAAAGTGTAGCATAAATTGTGTGACTCAATAACTCTACGTTTTGAGAAATTTTTTAGTAATCGATTCGATTATAATAACTAGAGTAATCATTTAACGCTGTTTTATCCTCACCACATTTAAGTTTTCCCTTACAAATATATTATATCATTATTTACCTTTTACAGATATCGGTAACGTCCATTCTATTGCCTAATGACATATTTGAACATTATTTCAAAGTGTTTGTTTTACTCCTTACGATTATATTCCTAGTCTTGGGATAGGCCTAAGTGCAACAACCACCTATGGCTACCATCGCCTAAAACCTCGTCGAAATAGCTTAAAAAAAATTGGTTGTCTGTAAAGTCGGTTTACGGACGATAATTTTACGCGACAACGTCATAAGAAAACACAATATTTTTAAAACTCTAGTTAAAAACATTAAATTTTAATTTTCAAATATTATTTACAGTTTTTGCAAATTTAATTTAAATATAATCACGAACAATTAGTTATAGAAATAAACTGAAATCAAATCAGTGTCAATAAACGAGCGCTTAGGCCGATCGTGCCTCTCTATCGCTTGTTTGCTTGTTCCGCGCTCTCGCTTGCACGTTCTGCTCAGGTGGACCGTGACATTTTTTCGTGCGTGCAGCCAGCGTTCATCGATTTATAAGACGTTATCACGTCAAAAACGCGGGCATTTAGGCATAAAAGTGTCCAGGACCCTTTTTTGAGACTCCTTAGTTCTCTAAGGACTCTCGTGGACTCCGGGGTTCTCCCAAGACATCTGGGGACACATTGAGTTACAAAAGGACGAATGGCAGCCCTATTTTAACCGAATTCAAAAAAGAAGGTTCTGTATTCGATATGTATGTATGTATGTATGTTTGTTTGTATGTCTTCGATTTTCTTCAAAGTGATGGACCAATTTTCATGATTGTTTCACTAACGTATTCTACATATTCAGAAAGGTTTTAGTATATGTATAACGTATTAGGTATTTATTTCGTTGACGTCATTTTATTTTTTGCCATAAAATGTCATCTAAATGTACGGCTTTATCACATACTAGCAACCTGCCCCGCCTTCGCATGGGTAGCATCTGAAATTTTGTTGATGATCTTCTACGATCAGTTTATCGCGAACAGACAGAGAGACAGACGCGGCAGGGGACTTTGTTTTATAATATGTAGTGATAAATATATACCGTCGTCGTAAATATAATCTGTTCTAATCAAACCGAATCTGTCAGAAAGTCAAAGTCAAAGTCTATTTCTTTATTTTAAATCGTCTTTCCGTAGACAAATAATATTATAGATCAACACAATGACACCGCTAGATAAGGTTGCTTTGTCAAAAGTAAAATTATTACTTCAATACATAACAAATATTACCGTGTTGCAAAGGACACCGAGAGCTTTGTATGGGATTTCGGTCTAGGTGCGGACATTTTAATATTGAGATAACAATATTATTTTTTAGTAGCTAAAGCCATGTAGAAACCATAAATATAATATATATCGAGGGGTCTGAGGCAAATTGATTCAAGCACCATTTTGCCGATATTGAGTTACTTCGTTGCAATCAGCGATTTTTTCTGTGTTGTTTGATTGGGTTTCAAGAAAATCTAAGCACTTTTTTGGCACTGCATTCCATGCTAAATTTGACTACCCTTTTGAAGATCACGGTGTGAAACGACATTACAACAAACGTTTAACCCCATTAAAATTACCTATAAATTTACTTACTTTTTTAAGCTTAAGCTTTTTTGACTTATTACTTTCGTCTGATAATGGTCTTTTCAATCTATTTTGCTTGATTTACAACAAATCGCATTTGCACTTTAAAGTATTTTGTCTTAATCAGGCCGATCGAAGTACGTCGGCGCTTCAGGCGTTTTACTTTGAGCTAATTCATTAGACTATGTCACTTTTCTTTTTTGAATCAATACAGTTATTATGGTGTGGTTGATATAGTGTTTGAAACACAGTTAAAAGTGTATAATGACGATTAATACCCTCTTTCTAACTTGCGAGTTAATAACACAAGCTCACCTTACTGCAGAAACCTTTTTGATTTTTTTTTGTAGCTGCGAATACTTTTTACTGCTTCAGTATCTAACAGTTAGATGTTTTCACATCTAATAGTGGACCACTTCACAAAACAACCAACTGTAAATCAACAACAACAACCACAAAAACTACAAGTTGGCTTTCAATTTACGAATGGCATTCGTATTCCAATGACTTCTTTTAGAGCATGTTATAAAATGAAGGGTTTTACGCTTAAGTAAGTGTTTTAGGCTTCCAAAGTCGCGCGTTACAGCCAGTCATTTATAAGTTTAATTGTTACTAAGAATCAAGTAGTAAGGCCAATTCAAATAAAAATACTGTGTTTTCGTCAATTTTGAAAGAGATTAAAAGTAGAGTATGCCTGTTGCAATTTTGTATTACTTTAATAAAAATGGTTATGATTTTGTTTTTAATAAGAAAAAAAAACAATACAAATTAAATAACGCTGATTTATCGATATAATATTCTTTAATTTCATTATTTAATTTTTAAGTGCTTTTCAAAGTCATTCAATCTTATTTAAAACAATAGCTCAAAGATCAGAATCCCTAAAAGTTACATTATGTCTTTAAACTGAAGTCATTTGTTCAGAACTGAAGTTGTATTATAATTCGTTTTTTCCTCTTTCTAAAATAGACAAGTTTTGTTGTTAAATTGTTTTACCATTTTCTAATATTCATAAAACGCCGTCCACACGGGACGATTTCACGAACAATTTGACTAGATTTTTAATCAAACCGTTTCGTGTGAACGCAAATCGTCGAATTCAAGGTCATTGGGTGGTCAGGACCACCTGACTTCATCGGGTCACATCAAATTGGATCGTGTGAACGCTAATCGGCCAATTTTATCATTTAGTCTGCCTGCAGGCGTCATACTGAGCGGATGTGTTATGATTTTTTTTAAAGGATGTGGATATTTACGCTTTATTAAGGCATTTTTTTAGTTCGGTGGTTATCTTAATTAGGTGAATTATAATATAATTCATCTCATTATAATAGGATATAATAAGATCAAAACAGGTAGAATTTCTTCAAAAACAATACGTATTACGTATGCGGTAACCTTCTTTACCTACGTCCACCTGGGCCTGGCACAGAAAATAAAATGAAATGAAAATGGTGATTAAGTCGTTACGTGTGAACGCAAAATGTGTTCTTAAGATAATTAAATCACGAATCTGATCCAGTAGTGAAATTGTATCGTGTGCATGCCGTTTGAATCTTGTACATAAATTACTTATCCTAGATTTATTACCGAATTTCTTGAGATTTAAGTTTTTTAACCTCGATCAATGTCATTATCAAATAAAATAAAGTAAAAATCTGTTTTCCTTGATTTTCTACTAAATTTCCTTGTACTTGAATCACTTTACCTTAAACAGAAAATATGTTTTGACTTAACCGACACTAATTGCTATATACACTAATTTGAAGCCTTTTACATGTACTGAAATTGACTTCCAGTTATAATTCAATGACAAAAATACTTTGCAGGCAAAAATTTTTTTCCCAAAATAATTTACTTAAAATTGCTCTCCTGTAAACTTATCAAAATGGCGGTTGAGTCAATTCGCTTCAGACCCCTCGATATCGTGTAGTAACCAGACATTTATAAAAAAAACTGTCAGTCGTAGGACTGCACGTCAGAAGTGAAAACACATTTTTTAAAGATTAATTAATAAGGAGCTGACAAAACTCAATATTTAGATTAGCGCCCTCTAGTGGATCAATACCATATAATACATAAGTATATATCAAACTACAGTAGTATCGCACAGAATCCACAGATGGCGTAAAAATATTTATTAAAATATAAGAATTAATATTTTTTTAAATATAAGAACTCGGCTCCGTCTTACGAATTTTCGATCAGCACATGTCCTCACGTGAGTGGCTCCGTCTTACGAATTTTCGATTAGCTCTCGTGTCCTAAAAAACAAAAAAAATAAAATAAAACAGCCTGTTTTTAGTGAATATATGTTTATTTTTCAGATTTCATCAATAACCTCATATATTAATTAAACATTATCTAAGAACTGAGTTGGAGGATTAACATTGGCAATTTAACAATTCATGAGGCGAAATCGGGTTATCCATGTTCAGGCACAGGTTATTATGCATTTCGGGTTCATCTACCAAAGACATGATAGGGTCAACGTTAAAAGAGGGTACAAGGTTCAAAAGAAAGCCTTGGTCGATGCGAGAAGAATAATTCATTTTAGTTAAAATCCAAAAAAAAAACTCGGTTGTCGATTTACGCGCGCGTATGGCAAAGCGAATGACTGACATATCTGTCATGACATAAAACAACAGATTAGTCAAGTGCTGCTGTTATGTGACAAGAAAATTACCCAATACACTTTAAAACAATCATATGAATATTAACATTAATAAGAATATTATTTGTTTTTTACAACCAAATACTTTTTTAGTGTTTATGTCATACACACATCTGTCAATCAAATACCGCAGAGACCTTATCAACGGAAATGGATCAGTATTCGATGCAGAGCGTTCGCTTAACAAAGGGTAACTGTTTTGTTTGTAAATGACTAGGCTGGCCACAACGATCGCTGTGAGAAATTTCTTATTTAGCTTAGCGTCGCTTCCACGCTATCCAAAGTATTGTTTGTGAATAGGGTGTAAGCTTTACTACTCTCGGGTGCATTATTTATTGCGAAAAGGACTTATACTGACCAAATCTGATCTGATCAGAAAGAAAGCAAGGGCACATTCAAGATATAAGAGTCACCCTACTACAGCAAATTGGGAAAAATTTGTGCTTATTAGAAATCACTGCAATAAGATGTGTAGGAATGCTCAACGCCGACATATCCACAAATCTGTTGAAAATGGTGATCCAGTCAAAGTCTGGAAGTTTCTTAAGTCATTAGGGGTCGGTAAATCAGGTCCAAATTTTCCTTCAAAAGACGTTGATCTCGATTCCTTGAACTCACATTTTTCTGCTTCCTCCAATTTTGGAGGAACTACTAAGACTGCAACGCTAAATTCTCTTTCTTCTCTTCCGACCCCGGACTGTTCCCCATTCGTTTTCAGTCAATTTTCTGCTTGTGATGTTAAGAAGAGTATAGTGTCAATAACTTCTAATGCAGTAGGAAGCGACAACATCAGCCGTAATATGGTACTTCCTATCCTAGATGAAATCCTACCTGTGATTTGCCACATCCTTAATTATTCCGTATCCACCAATGTTTTTACATCTGCGTGGAAAATGGCTCAAATCACTCCTCTCCCTAAAAAATGTAATCCATCCTCTTTTTCAGATTACCGTCCCATATCAATTCTTCCTTTTCTATCCAAAGTCCTTGAACGCCTCATCCACAATCAATTAAGCTTGTTTCTCTCAAAGAATTGTCTCCTAAATCCTCTCCAATCAGGTTTTCGTCCGGGCCACAGTACTACCACAGCTTTAGTCCATATTACGGAGGATATCAGGTTGGGCATGGAGGAAGGAAAGCTGACAGTCCTTGCTTTACTAGATTTTAGTAATGCTTTCAACACCGTTGACTTTGATGTCTTGCTAAGTATATTATGCTCTCTTAACATATCTCCATCAGCAATTGACTGGTTTCATAGTTACCTGTATGGTCGCCAGCAGCGTGCTCGTATTGACAATGTTTACTCCTCTTGGTGCACTACATCTGCGGGCGTACCTCAGGGCGGCGTGTTATCCCCATTACTTTTTGCAGTTTTTATTAACTCAATCACAAACCGATTACTTTCTTCCTACCATCTTTTTGCAGATGATCTTCAAATTTATTCAAAAGCTGATCCTGATAATATAACACAAGCAGTTGATGTTATCAACAAAGATCTAACGCAAATATGTACCTGGAGTAAGGATTATGGACTAATTTTAAATCCGTCAAAGACACAGGTCATTGTAGTGGGTAGTCCTAGGCTGAACTGCAGAATAAACCTTCAGCAAATGCCAGCTATTTATTGCAATGGTTCGGTTATTCCATATAGCGAGAAGGTTAAAAACTTAGGAATATATATGGACCAGTGCCTATCCTGGCGCCCTCAAATTGGAGAAATCAGTCGTAAATTATTTGCAACAGCGGGATCTCTGCGAAGGTTTCGGAATTTCCTTCCTACACAACACGAAAATTGCGCTCGCACAGTCTCTTCTTCTTCCTATCCTTGACTATGGTGATGTCAGCTATCTCGATCTCACCGAAGACCAGCTGAACAAACTTGAGCGGCTCCAAAACGTCTGCATTAGATTCATATTTGGATTACGCAAATATGATCATGTCTCAGAGTATCGTTCTAAGCTCAAGTGGCTACCTATACGCTTTCGCCGGAATGTTCATATTCTTTCTCTTTTGTACAGTACTCTGTTCCATCCTCACACTCCCTCTTATCTTAAGGAACGTTTTGAGTTCCTACACAACACACATTGCAGGGACCTGAGATCATCAGAGAATTTAAAGCTGAAAATGCCGAGACATTTCACTCAGTTCACAGACAAGTCCTTTTCAGTGCAAGCGGTCAGGTTATGGAACAACTTGCCTGAAACAATTCGACAAGCCAAAACCTTGCAGTCATTTAAAAAACAAGTGAAGGATTATTATTTGTCATTATGAATACTTTTAATTATATTATTATACATATGTATATATATTTTAGTGTATGTGTAAGTAATATTATAATTAAAATTTATTTTTTAAAATTAATATATATTAATATTGGTATATGTATGTGATACGTTTATGGTTATATATAGTATTCAGTTTACAGTATATTAACATAACCTTATATTGCACACCACAGACTACCCTCAATTATATTTGACAATATCCGTACAAAGGTTGTCTGGAAGAAATCGCCGTGTGTGATAAGACCGCCGATTGTTATACCTTAACATTTGTAACTTATATTTGCACTATTTACTAATTAAAGGTGTACAATAAAGAGAAATAAATAAATAAAATAAATAAAATCTTTACCTAACTGTGTTAACTTATACCAAGTTTGGATAGATTAGCAAAAAAGAAAACAAGACGTGTATGAGCAGCGTCGACAACAATTGGTTACAAGTTAGGCAATTTGTTGGCATTGCACATGCGATACGCTTCAATAAATAAACAGCTGTTGTGCTGCTGCAAGCGGTTCTTGTAGCAGCAAAGACAGCCAGGTCGACCGACCAGGTCACTTAGCTGGAGTGGACAAAAAACCTACCGAACAAGACGAAAAGAAAGAAAGATTTATTATTGGCACACAATTATACACACAAAGACTTAAATTTTCACAAGAAAAGAATAAAATAGCAAAAAAAAAAATTGGGAGTTTACCATATCTGTTCACTGGCAACACTACATCTTCCACCTGACCAAGCGGAAACCGCCTCTATGAAAATATGGCGAAGGCCAGTATTGTCAGTGAGCAGCGATACAACCTTAAAACCTTAAAACTCTTTAATATCTTTATACATTTTTATAAAGTAAAGGTGCGTCTTATCAACATTGAGAAGCCAAAGCGGCGTGTTTAATATTTTTTATCCATAATTCCTTCGATATTCATGTCTTAGTCATGTTAAGAACTGCTTGCCTTCCGATTCTGAAAAAATAGATTTCCAAGAAAATTTGTCGATAAGACAAATCTGTGAAGACTCAGCACAGCTTGATACTAATTAAATTTCATCACTCCAAATTAGTGGCAACATTAGTTAAGTGCGTGAAATTCTATGTTTTGAAACCACTGACGAATTTTCTATAAGCAAGTCCTCCATTCAAAGTAAAAGCGAAATTTTATATAGGTACTAGCAACCTGCCCCGGCTTCGCACGGGTACAAATTATACACCTAAACCTTCCTCATGAATCACGCTGTCTATTAGTGAAAACCGCATGAAAATCCGTTCAGTAGTTTTTCAGTTTATCGCGAACAGACAGACAGACGCGGCGGGGGACTTTGTTTTATAATATGTAGTGATAATAGCGAATTTCGGCCTATAGGCGCCAAGCACCATCAAGCCGGCGATTATCTCTCAATTCAATTTTTCTAATAAAAATAGGGCAGCTCTGTTATACGTTTGCCTGTTCATTGTGACATCCTCACCAAACACTTGCTGCAATGCTCTATAGAAAGCTAAAGCGATAAAACATTTTGGATTTTTTGAAGGACATAAAGATTGCCGAAAAATCGATAAAATCATCTCAAAAGTAGCTTTGCAGAAGTTCTCCTAGCATTTATTGTATCTATTTGACAGATCACGTATCCTTTCTTAAGGAACGTGCTGTTTCATTGTCAAATAGTGGTTTATTCCAATACGCTGAAAACAAAGTATGAAGTTACTGAGAGCAATAAATATAAAATAAATAACAATACGGCCAAAAGAATTGTTAAGTTAATTCAGAACTTTTATGGCTTAATCACTGTTGATGAGGATCAAAAGCAATTTTTATTGCATTGCCGTTGTGTACATGAACACACACCTTAAAAAGTAAACATAATAAGTAAAGTCCTTTTAGTGAGATATACTTAATAAATAAAAGATACAGGCAAAACAGTGTTTTATTTACTAAATAAAATTAAGTTTTGAAATTCTTCCATGACTTCCATACTAACTTTGTTGTTTAAAGTTTGACATTAAGTGGCCACGAGTTTTCGTTATCTGATTAAAATTAGGATCAAATATATCATATTTATTTATACATATATCTCGAAATAAACAGATTTGGAGCCTATGGGTAAACTAATACCATAATGCTGAAGAGTTTGTTTGTTAGGTTGAATGCACTAATTTCTGTAACTCCTGGGTCGAATTGAACAACTATTTTAGTATTAACTACAACTACTAAAACTATTTTAGTTTTAATTTTAAATTATATTGCAAAAGTAATGACAATGCAATATGAAGATAATCCAATATAACTTCTGATATTCATAAATTTTATAAATTAATTTATTTCGGGTGATTGAGCCACTTTCGTGTATCAGTTTAATAGCTAAAGTTTTGAAATTATTGTTATTTGTTAGGATTTAAAAAAAAGCTCTTTTGACGCTTACTACATTTTTATTCATGTGTCATGGATCATCTCGAACTCTGTTCTCGTATCGGCAATACGTAATCATGATCAAGGCAAGTCAGATGAATAAATCAACAAATTGATTTGTTTTTTTTAATAACATTTCACTTATACATTAAGACTTCAAAGACTTTTTATCTGTAAATATATTGGCCGAAAATAGAAATTATTTCAACCTTTTGAGTTCCTGAATTTTGAGTCTGACTACCGGTTATGATTGTACACAATAAATAAAAGTTCTACGTAGTTGTACGACTACTAATTTACAGAAGTATCTCCTTTGAAATCAAAATTATTATTTTTACCATCTAATAAGGAGTTTTTGTGTTTGTAGCTGGTGACGCAAGAAAGCAAAACGGTTTATTTTCCTGAAAAAAAATAATGGGCCAATTGTTGGAATCACGTTTTTCCTACAGGAAGTAGGCATTTATATCAAATAAATATGCACGAACAAACATTAAAATAATGACACTGAAACGATGGTCGTCAATCATGAAAAAGAAGTGGTTTTGAGACAATATTCACATTCAACTTCATACGAATGCGTGATTGGCGTTTTAGCAAAATTTTGTTCATTATCACAAGATGACAATGAAAACTTTTTGCTTATAATATCTTAAACCAAGATTGTAATGATATTGTTCAAGTCGGATGATCGCGAGTAGGACTCATGCCACGTGGATTCAGTACAAATTTTTACTTACCAACCACAACTTGCTATAGCTAAAATACATAAAAGATAGGTAAGACAAATAAAGTAAACTTCAGCTTTTCTTTTGGAAAAATATGTTCATCCATGCGATCCTTATACAAAATCGTTGGAAGCAAATAAGCAAATACACTAAGTTTATACCTATTGTGCTTTTATGTCGTATAGTTTTTGTTTCAGAGACGTGACGTGACATTTGTATTTATTAATGATGAAGATTAAAAACTCTGAATTAAAAAATACTTGTAGTTCTTAAGCTTATGCGTCACACCACTACTATTAACTATTGAATAAGTGTTTGATTTATAAAACTTGATCTCATTAACTTGTATCTATATGAAGTTATATATGAGTACGTAGCCCATTACTGGAAGAAGAAAATAGGACATAATGTGGATTGGAAAAAGTAGTTTTTAAATCCTGGTAATCGGGTTCCTCTTCTCATAATAGATTCTTATAAAATACCCCAAATTATGTTTCTAACTAGGATATTAGGAATTTTAGACATTAGGTATAAAAAATATCAGGTCCTTTGTCAAAGGGAAAAAGAATTGTATGGTGATATACAGATCTAGGTACTTGAAAGATGTAGAACAAAGAACTTAAATCAATATAATAAATTATTGGATACATCAAATAAACAAAACTAATTTCAAAGCGTTTGTATTTTCTCTAGTCTAGGATGTATAAGGATTGACCTTTAGAATTTCTTGATTCCTGAATGAATTGTAGGAGGAGATAATAAATGCGCCATATATGGATTTCCACAACCACCAGGTTTAATAGTCTAGTTATAGTTCACAGTATAGTTTTACATAACACGCTAGAAGTTTGGAACTCGGTTATTTATAACGTCATTATTTTTAGTAATAGATGAATAAATTTCATCAGTGGAGTATCAAGTTTTATTTATGCTGTAGGGTTCTTTAGCATAAATAACACTAATACGATGGTGGATTTTTTATCTATTGCATCTATTCCTCTACAAATCAAAGAACAGTTTGGCTAAGAATCGGATAACGTGCTCGGCTAAAGTGAAATGTATATTTTATTTATCGAGGTCATATGGTAACACATATGAGTGTCAGAATTTCCATTTATATTAATTACCAGGTTGCCAACGCTATAGGCAGAGCTAGCAAGACCAAACTAGACAATAAAACTTACGAAAGAAATAAATTTATTGAAAGATTTTTTTGAGTAAGTAAAAACAGAAAACAAACAACTTTAGTGGATGCAATGATTTGACAGCATCAGTAGCGAAAGTATTCTGCTCGTACCATTAATTGACTCAAATCCCTTTTAATACTTATGTTAATTTCCTTAGTTAATTTATTTATTCATATTTATACCAATAATCACGATCAAGGAAATTACATTTGTTAATCCATAATCTTAGATAGAATTGCAATAAATATTCCCCATCGCAATCACCTTGTTTCGATGGAAGCTTCGATTCCACGTAAATAAAGTGATTAAATTTCAACATGATGTGTTTGTTTCTCAAAATGTAGGAAAAACCACAAAGTTACAGTTATTGACGAAATAATAAATAGACCAAAATCATGGACCGAATCACACTTTTCCGTGAAAAAAAACTATTAATAATATTCATAAAACCTTGCCGAGGTATCACCAAATTTAAGATGTATTAAATTACACCAATTCCGTCATATCTTTGACGTCACACTATGTGTAAGTGCTATGACGTACTTTCTCAAGAAACCATAAGTCTGGGATCATTTGGCAAACGGTGTGTATGTGGATACAGGCCGTTTCGAACCGGTCTTCTTGGAAATCATTGAGATAGGCCTGTGTGCAGTAGTGGACGTCCTATGGCTGAAATGATGATATAACTTGACTATTAATAGCTGGAGGTGTAAATAACTATACAAATATTAAAAATGCCTAAGTGTGTGTGTGTGAGTTAGTAGATATGTTCATTGTATGTATCATTTAACAAAATTTGAGTTCAATAGTTAAAATAATTTACAGTATGGATTTAAAATGTTTACTGATATTATTTATTTATAAAGTGGATAGGTATTTCTTATTAAAACCCGAGTAGACTTACCATCGCCGGTGTACCTCGCTACCCGTGTTGGTGCGAGTTTGAACCTTGATCAAATCGACTTATCAAACTTTAAGTTTCACGGTGGAGAAGAAAAGATAGAGAGAAACCTGTATACCCGAGTCTTTTGTATTATGTTCCCGAAGGATTGCGAAGTCTGGCAACTGGTACACTAGGCTTACGAAGTAACTATTCTCTTATCTGTGGTGAGGAGTACCTTTTAGTCTATTTAATTTATACGATTTGTAACTAAAAAATAAAAGACATTAAATGTCAAATATATACACATATTCTTCAAGTCGTGTATAGGTCTTAGACGCAAGCTTGATAGGATCAAGCAGACGAGGTCATGAATAATTAATTAATTATTTATGAGTTCACATCCACTATTAAAAGTTGCTCACAGTATTACTTATTTATTATTTATTTTCATTTGCAGACTTGAGCGTCACAGACTTATTATTCACTAGCAGCGACCCCGTTTGAATATCGGTATAAAAAGTAGTCAATGCGTTAATACAGGTCTCCAGCTATCTACATAACAAGTTTTATCGCAATCGGTTCAGTGGTTTTTGCGTGAAAGAGTAACAAACATCCATCCATTCATCCATTTTTTTTATGGTATAGGGGGCAAACGAGCAGACGGGTCACCTGATGGTAAAGGACTACCGCCGCCCACGAGCACCTGTAACTCGAGAGTCACAAATGCGTGCCGCCCTTTAAGGTGGTAGTAGGAGAAGAGTGGGAGGGGGGAAGAGTGGGAAGAGGGGAGAGGGGAAGAACGGGGATAGGGGAGAGGGAAAGGTGAAATGCAATGCAAGCATTGCTTCACTGCCGGTTTTCTGTGAGCCGTGGTATAGAGCGGAGTCGAGCCGGCCCATACGTGCCGAAGCAAGGCTCTTCCACGTAAACATTCCATCTGTCCATCTAAACTTTCACATTTATAATATTAGTGGGATTGCACGGATGGCGCAAAGTGTTGTGGGTTCAAATCCCACACGGGACAGAAATTTGTGTGATCCACAAATAGGTGTCCCGAGGTATATACCTAATGCGGTAGTTGTCTGTTTATAAAAAAACTAATACTTTTTTCAGGAAGTGTATAAATTTCAGATAGACTTCTTTCAGTTCTACTAATTTTTCACTTGCTTAGTCTATATACTTTGTTTTATATTTAACACGAAATAGTAAATTAATTAAGTACCAGTTGAATTAAGATTAAGGGAAAAGTTTATTTAAAAAACTATTTTTTCATAATGAAAAATCTGGTAATAGAATTGCCTATTGTTAAGTTTTAATCAGAATTCATTCATCCAAACCAAGTGCAATTCGCTTGATGTTGAACATAATTATTTTAGTCACTTCAACTCAGGTATACCTAATCACTTTGTCATGACTCTAGCAGGCTGGTACTTGGAGATTTAAGTTTTTTTCCTCACTTATAAATCAAATTATTTTCTCATACATTAACCGAGTAGTAATCAGAACGATCATAATAAATTGCTCTTCTCAATAGGGTATTCAAGTGTCGATGAATGTAAAGATAAAAATAATTTTCTTTGCTTATAATATGGGGGGCAAACGAGCAGATGTGTCGCTTAATGGAAAATTACTACCGCCACTCATGGCCTCAATTTAAGAGTCACAAGTGCGTTGACGGCCTTTGATCTGGAAGTGAGCTCTTTTCTTGAAAGTTTGAAGGTCGTATCGTTCCAGAATACCCAAGGCAACAATTACATAATATGGCGATAACGTCATAATATAAAGATAATGAGAAAATGTTAGTTTTAGTTCATAAATTTGCAATTTGCAACAATTTCAGTGTTTTTATCTGTTATACAAATATGCGAAACGCACGCCCCTATGACGTTACGTTACCACGTCACTAAAAAAATATGTAAATTATAAATTTTGCTGTAAATTTTTTAATATTTTATTCCTCCCGTGTATTTTACTTAAATATAACCATGGAAAATGGTTTTTGTATAGGAATAAAGTACAAATCTACTCAGGATAGACTTTCATAGTATTTTTTTGGAATTTTATTAATCCCAGATTTTTTTATTCCAAATTACGAAAAGTTACGAAAATCGATGTATACAGTTGTTGTTGTTCTGTCTTTATGTTCTATCTCGATCACTATCATAAGGATAGTGGTTAATTTTAACATTGGGAAAATTGCATTTATTTACGCTTTTGCTATCGACGTGATGTCATGATGAACGTGCAACATGGCGTATAGTGTTTTATGCCACTTATTAATTGAATAAAATTTTAGTTTATTTTGTGGTTGTTTACTGTTGCTCCAGGGTCAAATTACAAAACATTTAAAAAATTGATGATGTAAATTTCAAACTGATGCATCTTGAATCTGAAAATCGATATTACCTACGTGTGCTTGACCTTCATATTAAGAATTAAAAATATTAATTTATGACTGGACGAAAGGATGCCGACCTGTAATTAGTCACTTAATTCGAGTTATAGCAATCACACGCAAACGAAGGTCAATGCAATTAATTGACAAAAGTGTATAGTACTGGCCGTATAAATAATCCCAGCAGAAACATAAATGTGAAAAAATCATTACTTTTTGTAAATAAATAATTATTATTCATTCAAAAGTGATCTGTAAAATTTCATTTTTCCCGCGTTTACGTTGTATAGTTTTTGTACATTACCTATTATTACCTATTCTCCTGCTAAAAAAAAAATGCTATTTTAATTTTGTAAAGCGCGAGGTATGAATAAAAATGACTGGCCTACGGTCTAGCGGTCAGGGTCACTAACCGCTAGACCAACAGGCCAGTCATGCTTATAGGTCGTGGGTTCGATTCCCACCTGAGTCTGGGTGTTCTTTGTGTCCGTTGTTTCTATGTTAGTAAAGTCCCCCGCAACACAGGAGTAATTCCTAATGCGGGAGTTGTCTTTAAAAAAAAAAAACAAATGTTTGGAAAATATTAAATTTAAAATCGTAAAAATTCAGTTTTCTGATTTTTTCTTTTGCATACACACAAATCCCCAGCTGGAAAAGTGAAAAGTGGCTCCAAATGGTTCATGTAATAAAACACACAGCTGCCAGTTCTTTTTCTTGAACTTGTCGTGACACACTGCCGCGTGTCTAGATAATTGTACATACGCTCAGTCTTAAATCCCGGAAGAGGTAAGAAACGGCGTAGTAATCACCCACATCTTGCCAACTATAATAAGCATAGTTGGTAAAATGTGGGTATAATGTTTGTGGTAATATCACATAATTGGGGTCAAATTATTTGGTCCCAATCATGTAATATCGAAAAGCGTAAAGAACGAAAAATTGTATGTTTACAAAAAGGAAAAAGTTAAGAAGGGAAGGCAATGGAAGGGAGATATTGCTTATACGGATAGATTGAGGAGTGTAAACAATGAGTGTGAGCAAGTCAGGTCTCTGGTACCTGTATCTCTGGCTGGAACTGGCTTTTACCGGGATGTCTGAAATGACGATGTATTTATTGTACATGTGATAGTAATGTGTCCCTCAGATTAGCAGAGAATATGGTGGACAAACTGTCTGTTGTTTATGGTTACTCTGTTTTCTCTCTTTCAAGTGGATGAGCTCGACGATGACGCGTCGATGACAATTCGTTTTTTTTCTTAGCGGTAAATGTTGCTCGAAAAAAAAAATAGGCACAATAATAAAATTTTATAAGAAGGTAAATTACGATTGTTCGTATTTGGAAATGAGTAGTCCCTACCCACCTGGATGAAATCTTACTAATATTATGAACATCAAAGTTTGTAAGGATGGATGGATGAATGGATGTTTGGTAAACAAATGATTCTGTAAAAGGTTTTTTATGAATCTGTCTGACTCTCTTCTGATCTCAGAGAAGGGGAGCAGACCAAAAAAGAATAGTCTGAAAATTTAAAAAAGGGTCATTATCTATTACCCGTAATTTTAGAAACACTTGACTGCCTAAATATTTTTACTTGGCATAACTCAAATTTATTGTACAAAATCAGATTATTGGTCCGGCTTTTAGTTCATGCTCTACGTCACCTGAAAACGCATGCAAAATTACTCAAATCAGTTTTATATCTCAGTTTTTACTAAATAAATAACATTAATATGAGTATGTTAATAGTAATAGTACTTTAACGTATAGTTCGTTAACTGTAATAGTTTTGGATTGCGTTTCTATTAAAAGAAATGGTTCATGAAAGTATATTATTGATACCTTAAGTGTATGTGTACATAATATAATTTTTGAAATGTAAACTTGTCCCTAGGGTTGGGACCTGGTGTCCTGAATACAGACTCCCGTCTAGTTTAGGCACCAGCCTCCCACAGTACATCTAACTTAACTAAACTTATGTAACACTAATATCAAAGGTAATGTACTTCTACTGTGTTGTGATGCGAAAAAGTAAGTCATATTGTCGCCACATTAAAAACTCTTATTTATTTTATTAAAAATAGGGACAAACTATAATAGATGATAATACAGTTCACTATTTTATAAAAATAAGTTAATATACATTATTTTGACTGGTTATATCGGTAACGCAATGGTATTGGTCGATTGATAAATATTAACGAATAGTGGGATTATAAAAGGGTAGGAATAATATGAGAACTATTGACTTGAGTGCGGATAGAGGTACCAACAACGTGGCAGTTACTGTTAGTTAGTGATTTTCATAGTTTATATAAGTGGTTGTGAGATTGTTTCTTACAGTCATTATTATTATTACCTGACATTTCTGTAATGATTTACATACAAGCATACCGATATTGCAAAGGTGAACGGCAGATTTGGTACCGCATACTTTTTTTGTTGTTTAGTTATAGAATTTGTACCACTTATTAAGGCAGCTAAGCCATTTATTTTCATGTGAGTGTATTATTTTTAGAAGATCGGGTTAATTAATAATACCAATGAAAAGATTTGAAAAAATAACCGTAATAAAATCGTAAACTAAACGCAGTAATGTTTTTAGAAGTTGCCATATGTAAAATAACACAAATATCGAAATGTTAAATAATTATTTAGACATAAAAAACATAAAATATAATTAAACACTTGTATATTATACCTGTGAATGCATAATTGTTGCATAAAATCATAATAGTTAACGATTTAATGACAGAATGATTTTCGTCATCAATATTTTTTTGTTCATATGGCAATTATTTATTAACAGGTAAAGAAAATCTGACGTAGTGTTTGTATACCCTTTGAATCTGTCTTTTAGTTCAGTTATTAGCTGTTGTTATGGTGGATTGTGGTTTGTGACTGTGTGTTCACTTCTACTCCAATGTGCAATTAACTTATTCACTCATAGTAACACAAAATAGCTATTTGGTAAAGGTTTTCTGTAAGGTGAAGGAAACCAAATTCAATCGGGAATCTCGCTGTGCCCTACCTCTTTTTTGTTTGTGTTTCTTTTATGCTTGGACATGTTGGGCACAACTTATGACTATCGAATTTAGTCTTTAATTGGTTTTTTATCAATGCTATTTTGATATCTATGGCCATCTCATGAAATGAATTATTTACAGATGTCAACCATGAATGAAGTTTGTGGAGTTTGTTGGAACCAACCTCGAGATTTCAGGTTATATGTTCTAGAAGGACCACAAGAAAGACCATATTGTTGCCCAATATAAGAGGACCAATTTCAAGAATGCAGCCAGAACGAAATGTTTTGACTGAAGAAACCAAGCGAAAGTATTACTTAGGTATCAATATTTTATACCAAGAGGTGGTCGTATTTGTTCTCTGCATAGAAATGAGGTAAATTATGACAATCTCTATACTGTTGAGTATCACCTTAATTACTTTACTTCCGTACACATCGGGGAGATTATTTTTATATTAATGGAAGAACTTTCGGTTGAAACCGGGATTTACCGCTAAGATCATGATAATGATAATAAAATAAATGTTCTCACAAAAACAAAGTATTGTTAGTTTATCTTTATTCATTCATAATTACACATTACAATACAATACATGGAATAGATTATACCTAGATGCATATTTTAAATATCAAGTATTGCAATAAAATAAACCCTTTGTTACAAAGTACTTTAACAGTATGTAGTACTACTGAATCTTGTTTTATCTTAACCTTTGGGTTACGGTAACCTTATGAGGTTACTTGAGAAATTGCGATGAAAAATATTTTAAATAAATATAAACACACTGATTTCCAAACTGAGACGTACTCGTATTTCAGTTTAGAAATCAGGTGGTTCTCCAGTGATATAAGTGACACACTCACTTCACTTTATCATTATCAAACTGTGGAAGTCCGCTGCTGGACATAGGTATCTCCTAATGCACCCCACTGAGTAGGTACGATCCTCATCTTAATCTACTAACTTGATGGTAAGTAAAACATTAAAAGATAGCGAAGACAATCTAGAACATTTACTTTATCACCAAAACAATGTTTATAAACCTATATGTTACAATCTACATTGGTACACTAGTACATAACCTTAAAAAATAAAACCGGTTATAACTTTTACGTCCTAAGTTCTAAAATTCTAAAAAATTAAAAAGAGCTTGTCTATCATATTAACTACCAATTAAAACAAAAAATACCACAAGACACGAAATTTTATTAGCGGTACGAAATTCCCATACAAGCCTGCCGTTCACCTTTAGCAGGTATACTGATTATATCATTAATTTCAAATATTCAATTGCTCCTTCGACATATTAGAGTGAGTCTCAATGAGTAAAATAAGTTGTTGAGTTGTCCAAAGTATCTGTCGGTATAAAAATTACAAGGGTGTGGTCCTCTCTTATTATTCTGAGTTTAACCGGTGGTGACATTAATATTATAGCACTGTTGTTTTAACATTTTATATTAGCTACAATTTTTCCAACAGTTTTAAAGAAATTTCAACAGCCTTGGTGATTACAAAATATTATGCACATCAGTAAGAACATAATATGCAAGTACATTAACCTACCTATACCTGCCTTTCAGCCAACCTGCAGGGCAATACTATCTACTATTACGAAGCGTTGAAATACTTTTTTTTGTTTATTTCACTTTTTTTTTTATCCTGTGGAAACCCCCACGGGTCATCGCCTGACCGGGGCTGGCAGTGAAGTGGTATGTCGGAATCGAACCGACTAAAACCACACGGTGTTCCGACAAAAGTGGGTCTATTGCAAGGGACTCGGGTATACCCTAGGAAGGAAGTCCCCGAGAACCCCGGCCGACCTTGGCCGCCTGTTAAAAAATAGGGAGCCACACCAAAACGTGCTTTTATTTCACATACAAATCCCTCGTAAATGAGGATTATGACAACATCCATGTGCGGCCAATATACGTCATTAATTAATTATGATTAGCTTTTTTATTTTTTACTTTTGTTTTACTACCTTTATGAAAAAAATAATAAAAAACATGTTCAACTTTTAAATTTTTATTTATTTACTAAAATAATTGAACAAAAAGTTAAAAACGGGTTTATATTATACAAGTTAAATGCAATTTTAATACAATTTACGGTTAAAGACTTTATTTTCTCAAAAGATTACAATAATCAGTTACAGACAAAAATACAATAGTAGACAAAAAAATAACCAATCAGCGTAGTTAGTAAGGTAGTTGTGAAATAGTTTATGTGTATAAGGTAGTTGTCTATTAAAGTTGTAGAAACGCATGTAGAAACAATGTTTGTTTATTAAGGCCTAATTTGTACAATTATTCATGATGTTCGTATTTTATTATCGATTTGTATTGTGTCAGGCTCGTTTTAGCGTTTTTGTGGGCTTTATATTCATACAATTCATTATATTAGTAAATTCGCTTTCATCTTTAAATACATTGCTATAAGCTTTCTTTTCGTTTAAATCTACGTAATTAACAATTTCACTCCCGTTCAGACCAATTTCTTTAACATGAGCATTTACATTGCTCATTGTGTTTACGGCAATATGGCTCTTTCCGTGGCTTATTTTATCTCTAGCACTTTTTGAGTAGCTCTTCGTGTAGTTTGTTAAATAAAATTTTCCAAACAAGTACAGGAACAGTAAGCTATTTAAAGACAAGGCTAAAAATAGTACGTATGAAGGAGGACAATCCGATGTTACAGCAGCTCTCACAAATATAGAAATTACTGTGATAAACTGCACCTGAAAATTAAAACTAAAGGTCATAAGTATCTGGTTCGGATATTGGTTTTAATATCTTGTTTTACACAAAGAAATATACAATCTCTAATAAATTTGGCCCGATTAGTTGACCTCGCCGTATACTTGCACCTTTATACCTAAACTGCGGAGTGGACTTGACCTGCTAGAATGTAGATACTCATAATACAGCTTTTATCTTATCCTTAAGTTGTGTACCATTTATAGTACAGCGGTCGTTAATGGGTTTAACAAATTAACAACATACAACGTAGTAAATAAACAATATTCTAATATCAACCAATAATCGCATCAAGCGTGTGCTTATTGCTTGAGATGATTTTGTTAATGTGAACTACTACAAAGGTGCTATTCTTAGTTTGGTAGATCCAGATATACTACTTCAGATGTCGCATCTTACCTTGCTTAAAAAGCATAAAATTCTCATATTGATAAAAATTACACTCTCAATAGATGTGATGGGTTGACTGTGCATTGTTTAGAATCAAGTACTGAACATTGACACATTGCAGACTTACCTATTTTATTTAAGTTTGTTTTGTAAAGTATTTTTGTTTTAAAAGTGGTTTAAGTTAAATACACTCTGATTTAAAGAGGGAGTATATTGCAGAGAATAATAAACTGAACAATGAAGAAGAGTTCCCATACGGTACTATAAGACGGTTGGGGCAAAATAGAACTCGTATTTTTTTTATATATTATAGGAGGCAAACGAGCGGACGGGTCACCAGATAGTAAGTGACTACTGCCCATGGACACCTGCAACTCGAAAGTCACAAGTGCGTTGCCGGCCTTTGAGATGGGAGTACGCTCTTTTCTTGAAGGTTTGAAGATCGTATCGGTCCGGAAATACCGCAGGCGACAATTTGTTCTAGAGATTGGTTGTGCGAGGCAAAAAAAATCTGGAGAACCGCACAGTGGTGGATTGCCAATTATCCAGGTGATGGGGATGAAAGTTTTGTGGCGTTGAACGATGGCGAAACGCTGCCGCCGGTATAACTCCAAACAATACCTTGGAGCACTCCCCATGATACAGGCGATAGAGAATGCAGAGTGAAGCTACATCTCTACGCAACGGGTCAAGCCGTTTATTGGACAAGCGAAGGATTTTGTCATGATTAGGGCTAAGGTAACTAAGATAAGCATAGAAGAAGAATTGAAGAATATAAAAGAAGAAGAGAAGTGAAGGGCTGATTACGTACATAATCCACTTTAATATTACTAAGAAGACTAAAATCTTTATAAGTATAATAAGGGTGATTGATGTTAGATGGTTTATAGTTTGTAAAGATAATACAGTGATTGCAGGGTCCTGGTTGACTTTTGTATAACTCGCTAATAAAAGTCTCTTCGATAAAATAGACATACAAGCAATGGCGGTGGATTTGTTACATTAATTATGCTGAGGATACCTTGACTAATGACAATGAGTAAATCATTCTGATGATAATAATATTAAAGAGAGAAATATGTAAATATAAACACAGATTAGAACAATAACATTTATAAATGATTTTTTTTTAAATGTATTCATAAATGAATTGTATTTAACTTTGCACATTAAAAAAAGTCATTAAAGGGAAATACGGCACATTAATTATGTCTTTTGTTTAACGTACCTTTATACTACAGAACTAAAGTATTGATATGTACATACTAATAAATCGAGCACACAAGTAATTTAATATTCACTTAAAATATTCATCTACAGGATGTTACGGAAAAGTGTGGTCATATTTTAGAGTCGTATAGTAGACACGTGAAAATTCGTGATTTTTATACAGAAATCGTATGTTGAAACTGAAAAAAATTACGATATAGCTTACATTTCGGAAGATGGTGAGCTGATATGAATGGAAATATGGGTATTTAATTTCAAGGATGTTGATGGAATATCCAGATTTTTCTGAAAATGCCAAATTAAAAAAAATCATTGAAATTCCAATTAAAATCAAAATATGTTGTTTAAACACTGGGAAAAGTATTATACGAATAAAAAAGCTAAGCTAATTTGAAGCTAAAATTTCTATCTTCTGGTATGTTATTGTGTCGTTAGTAAGCTCGCTAGAAATTGTACATTAAAACATGTACAATTTCGCTTACTAACGACAAAGGTTCTATAGATACAACTGCTTTAAAAAGTACTGAACATTATTTTGATTTTATGGTTGATTATTATGTTATTATTAGCAAGCAGACAACAACAGTAAAAAGTAATTCCATGCATCAGATTTTTTTTTATAAATTTTCAAAGTTATATACCACGATATCTCCGAAAAACTATAAAATTTGAAATTACTTGAAAACGGTTGACATACGCATAAGCGTATTTGGTTGCAAAGGACCTCCTCTACATCACCTTAATGGATTGCCGACATATTACCAGTAACCCTGTACATTATATCTGTTATTAATTCAGAATGAAATTGTATATAATTCGGTCAAATCCTTTTGAACATCATGCCTTTATTCCCAGGAGTTAAGGGATATCTAGCAAATCAAATATTTTAGATCTACCCGTAGTTTCCTTCAAAGATCATGATCATCGTCATCGTCATCTGCCTACCCTTGTCCCAATTTGATTTGGGGTCGGCGCAATATGTTTTAATTTTCCATTCTACTCTATCATTCGTCATTTCACTGCTTACTACCTTCCTTGCCATATCTTTTTTCACACAGTCCACCCATCTTCTCTTTGGACGTCCTCTTCTCTTGTACCCATCAAGTTCCATACATAAAACTCTCTTCACTACTATTTGCTCATCCCTCCGCATCACATGTCCATATCACGATAACTTATTGCTCCTCAACTTTTCAAACATGATAATCTGTGTTGTTTTAAAAAAAAAACCCAACTCTTCTTGTACACTTGATCTATTAGTACCCAAGCCTACCCTTAGTATCTAAGCCTAAACCATGGTAGAGACCTCCGCTGTTCAATCGGTTTTTGCCTCTTACCTTATTTATTTCTGTTCCCTTTCTCTTATTTCTGTATTCGTGAATAATTCTATCTTTGTTGAGTCTATTCTCTGTGAAATCTTTTTCCATACATTAAAAAAAGGGCTTAACAAGCATGTCCAATTAACTATGATTCGTTCAAAAGATTTAATATCAAAGATAGTAAAATATTAATCATTTTACATATAAATGACGTTTATATGTAAAATGATTAATACTGTGTCTAAAAGACGACTGGAGTTTTACAATTAAAACTTCACTTACCAATTGCATAGTGGTAATATATTTCTTCCACCACAAATACTTCGCCATCCTTGGGAAGGCTGATAATCCGTAATAAGTATACATGATGACATGTATAAAGGAATTTACGACTCCTAAGACTAATAAATGAATGGTAGGTTCATATTTTAATGCTGTCCAAGTAACCACCACCATCAGTGTATGGTGGTAGACATGGAGAAAGCTGAGCTGTCTCTCCTTCTTCCGAAGTACGAAGAAGATGGTGTCAAGGAGTTCTGATATTTTGGCTAATAGGTAGTAGTACATTGCTAAGGTAATCTGAAATTAAAATTTTAAAAACATCTAGAACAAATATGGACTTCCAAAATTATTTTTTTAAATTATAGATAGATAATACTTTATTTGTACATTAGCATTACAGTGGAAGACATATTCACATAATTACAGATATTATACTGATAATGTACAAAGGGCGGCCTTATTGCTAGACGCAATCTCTTCCAGGCAACCTTAGGATGGATCAAAATAATTTGGAGAGATAATGGCAGTTGGTGTTATATTTAAAATTATAATTATTTTAGTTAAGATATACGGTTTTACTCACGTGTATATTTCGGGGATGCCCGAATTATAATTATTTGTAATTTCTAATAAATATGAAAACAAATATTTACAGATATTTTATATTAACCTATTTTACCTACTATAAATACCAATAGATACTTATCAATAAATATACATAAACCTAACTGTAATATATCCAATACATACATAATTATATACAATAATTATACAATACAACAACAATGTACCATACAATATAGGTACAATATACCTTAATAAATATTAATGAAACCTAAAATGAAAGGTAGTGTTCATGAACCATTTTTAAAAAACATGGTTATTGATTGCGCTCGCCTAATGTTTATTGATAACGCATTCCACATGCGTACAGGTTGAACAGTGAAAGAATGGTCAAAAAATTTTGCGGAATGTTGTGGCATCTCCAGTCTCAAATCCTCAGACGACTTTAGACATTTTTCATGTGTGACATGTTGGAACTTAAACCGTTCTTTGAGGTAATAAGGGGCTTTAGGATTGAATAAGATGTTGTAAAGCAAAAAGAGAATGTGAGTATTCCGGCGAGAGCGAATTGGAGGCCACTTGAGTTTTTGACGGAATTCTGAAATGTGATCATATTGAATCTTATACAGAAATTTTGAAGTCGCTCAAGCTTATCAAGTTGTGCTTCAGTGAGATTCAGATAGCTGACATCGGCATAGTCGAGAATTGGAAGAAGAAGTGCTTGTGCAAGCGCAGACTTAGTGGCAGTTGGAAGAAAGTTACGTAATCGTCGCAATTATCTATGAGAAACACATATGTTAAATATTGTCAGATAGTAAATAGCCAATTCAGAAAACTTTATTACGTATTTAATTGATACTTGATTGATGATGATTCAACTTTATGGCAGATATTTGATGGGTAAGTTACAACTTTGTGTTTAATTACTAATTAACCTACTACTACAAGGACTTGTGTTACCACGGAAATATCATAAATAGCTACTTACACCTTGTCTATTGAATTCAGTCTCCATAGCACAGGTTTTAGGTATGAAACCATTGATGATGAGCATTCGGCCACACTGGAAAATGTTAAAATATATTCATAGTATGTATTAAGGTCATATTGACAAACATCCAGCAAATAAAAAAGAGAGGTAAAAATCGTACGTCGCTGCGTCCGCATTATTATGCGCAACTGCATCACTCGCGGCGTTCGCGGGTAGGCTACGAACACTCGTGTTATTCTTCTGTAAATAGCGCAATAACTGCCAAATCCCAATTCGTCATTCTTTTTTTAAATATAACTAATGTTCGTGAATATTATCTGAATTACGGTCTGACTTAATGCACAAGCTACAAGCACTCGACAAAATATCGGCGACTTCACTTCTGCTCGAGCATGCGCGCGTAATACGCTAGGTATGAATGGTGAAAAAGAACATGCTCGTGCATTCGCTTTATCAGAGTGGACCCTTAGAGTACCGATGTGAACTTATTCTTAACATAAGCATTATTTAGTTGGAGGGGTTGTGTTTATTTATAATAATTTTCAAATATACATAAATTAAATTATAAAAATAAAAAGTGGATAAAATAAAACTCACCGCATATACCAAATATGCTGATATGAGGACTTGTATGGCATTATACAGTATGATAACGTTCGGAAAGTGGTAGGCTTCTCGATATTTCATGTAGTTTTTGCCTATTTTCAGTACAAACACCAAATAAATTGCCAATATAACTGCAGGAGTCATTGGGGTTCTCATCAAAAACCAATCGTTCACGAAGTCCACTGAAACATGAAGATAATGTAACGAAAAATTCGCGGGCAAGGAAAAAAATGGGTTGACTTTCTTCTTAATTTGGTAATTACCATACCAGGAACTTCTTCGTGTTCATCTAGTCGTTTGGATTCCGGTAGAAGACTTCACAAGAAGACAAGGTTGAGATCATGACTCATGGGGGCTTCCAAACGTCAAACAAAGTAATGAGATTAACCTAACAATATAATAAAAGTAAAATGGGATTGAATTGTGCCTTTATTACGATATGTAAAAACATTGTAAACACTGTAAAAACGCTGCTTATAGATACGTCATCGAAATTGATGTAGAAATGTAAATTAATTAGTTATTTAAAATACAAACAAACAATGAAAATATTGTGGCGCCTCTGTGGTGTTATTTATTACTGGCTGGTGACAAGCTGTACTGAAGTATATAGAACTATTTTAAAATTTTAGAAAATATAGAATAGGGAGAAGTCTGATGCGAGCGACTGTCGAGGTCAGAACGGTTCGCCAGAGAATAATTTATAAATGTGATCAAGATACTAATTATGTTCTATTATCAATGTTAATTGTGATCACCCTGATAATTGATTATAACCTTACGAGCTAGTGAGTGTTTCAATTATTCTCCTCTCACAAGTTACCCTAAAGTCCTGGTTCCTCAGCTTCGTTACCCCGGTCACAGCAATATAATTTTTTAAATAAATTACAATTGTTCAATGTGAAAGGCCTATAATCGAAGCCGGTAATTGTACCACCATTTCTACCATGAAAAAAACCGGACAAGTGCGAGTCTGACTCGCGCACCGAGGGTTCCGTAAGGTAACAAACTTGTACACGTCCATCAATCGGAATCAATTCTCAAAGACTTATGCCCGTCTTTTTCAAAAGACAAACTTAAGTTTGCGGTTGCGATGTATGACAAAGAGTACAATCCAACCGCAAAATATAAGTTTGTAATTACAAAAACTTTTTTTATGTGGTATAACAATAAATTAACGACTTTGGGATTTTTTCCTTCACTTGTGCTGTCAGACCTTGCTTCTCACCAAATTTCATGATTCTAGGTAAATGGGAAGTACCCTATAGGTTTTCGACCCAAAACCAATAGAGTACTTCCAGTTGACCTAGAATTGTTAATTTTGGTTAAAAGCAAGGTACAGCACAAGTAAAGGGAAAATTCCGAAAAATATAAAAGTTGAAAATTAAGGTAAATATTGGTACTTACAAATTTTCGCAAAAATCTAAATTTGCCCATATCTTTTTATCGTGGTGACTCAGGACCTTGATTTTTATACACCTAATAGGGACTATAGACTTCAGTATCTGGTATAAATTTCAACTTGGTAGGTCCACCCGTTCCTAAGAAAATCGGTGGTGACACACGGACAGACAGACAGACAGACGGACAAGAGAGTGATCTTATAAAGGTTCCTTTTTTACCTTTTGAGGTACGGAACCCAAAAAATTATGCATAATTAAAACAACGACTTCCCTAACTTCAAGGAAGTCTAGTTTATAATTATGTTTATTTATGGCTTCTGTTTCTCGAAACAGTGACGACTTGACTTCGTGTAAAACTTAGATGCTTCTAAACGTAATTGGGACGTTCTTCTTTTTTATCGACAATGACTTGTCTTCTTCGCAAACAAAATGTTATTGCTCCAAAATACTAAATTTCTTATTTTTTTTTTACAAAAATACACTTGAACAATTATAATATCCTCAAAACTAGATTTTAATTATTAATATTTTTTACAAAATTATTGGGACATAGTATACAAAAAGTGTGACGGAGGTGTTTTACATACAAATAAAGCGTGTCCCTCTGTGACCACTAATGTAAACAAACTGCTCTCGTAAAAAAAATCACATTGAAAGTTTCTGTCCAAAAACATTTACTGAACTACCTAACGGTTGTTATTAAATTAATAAGAAGAAATAATTTTAATATTTCTATTTTTAAATTAAAAAATAATTTATTAGCTGTCTCCCGACGAATATGATTTTTGTTGCTACCCTCTGTCACTTATTTTATGGTACAAAATAATGTGCGTTAGCAAATTTGACCATGGTCACTAGACAAGAGCATAGTCCCCCTACATCCTGGTCCCACGCTATGCGTCCCTACACCCCGGCAATACCAATCAGTCGCTCGCAAACAGTAAAACGAGGTGTTTATTTAGCGACCACTCTGTCACGTAAGTTACTACTTTCAAATGTTATTGTAATTTTTGTGTTTCAATATTATTTCATTTATTCCTGATAAATATGTCTTATATGCCCAGTTTTATGCATAAATCATAATTAGGCGAATGCTGAGAATCTCGAACATTACTATTTTACACCTCTGTCACGAGGCACCTCTGTCACAAAAATGTGACGGAGTGGTATAACTCGTGACGGAGTGGTCGTTTTTGTATGGAGCTTAGAGCCTTAGTTCATTTTGATAATAGATGATTGTTAGTTTTCTTATGTTAGTTATTATATCGTCGATTATTTCGTTAATTGAAGTTGTTACCATCAGGTAAATGGCAAAATGGCATTATTTGCGGCTGAAAGACAGCGACGGTGTGGTGAGAAAAAGGAAACCTAACCCTGAACCATGACACCAAAAGAACACAAAAAAATAAAGAGACAATAGCAGATTAGAAATAAGAAGAGAAGAGAACGACAGAAATTTGCAGAACGTTTTGATGAACACTCCGACTTCTACACCACCTCCTTCAAATCCCAGACAACTTCCCTTAAGTCCTAGATCTCGTTCACTTACTCCAGCCTCGTCTACTGCCAGTGCAAGGGGAAGAAAACAAGTGAGATAAATATTATTTAAATTGCAAGAATCTGATGTGTCAGATGGACTGACGACCTGAGGAAGGTAGCTGGGAGGGACTGGATGCGGAAGGTGGAGGACTGGGTACTATGGCGCATATTGGGAGAGGCCTATGTCCAGCAATGGACTACAATAGGCTAATTGATTGATTGATGTGTCAGATGAGATTTTTAAAAATAATTCCACCCCTTAAGGTAGTCAAAAGAGAAAGACGCGTGTTTTACGATTCGATCAACTAATAGAAGTATTTTAAAAATTGATTAAACGAAAAGATATTTTAAGACTTAATTAATATGTACCAAAGAATGGATACCAATAAATAAGACTTATAGTAGCATTTTAAGAAAATATTATAATTTGTTATTGTTTGCTAAACTTTAAAACTATTATAAGGTTAACTTTGTTCGGCGGGTAATCATTATTTATCACTCCGTCACTTCGTTAATCACTCTGTCACAATTTTGTCCCCCTTATAATTTAAGTTCAAAGTAGTGTGTGATCCAGTTTATTGGTAATATTAACAAAAATAATGTTTTCTAGTATTACATGCTAAACAATAAAGGTGTTCAAAAGATTTTCAAGTTACTTTATTGGAAGACTTTTATAATATTGAAAAAATATTTTGTGTTAAGAAGCAAAAATGTGACAGAGTGGTATTGGACAACATTTTTTAAATGTTTATATTAAGAATTCCGTCTCATGGAGCTAGCTAAAAATACATATTTGTATTCTTGATAAGAAAGTAATAAAAAACTGAAGATCTGATTTTGCATGAAAAATAAGAAAATAAAACATTTTTGTGACGGAGGTGTCAATTTTTTGTTACCATTCCTACAAAATTTGAAGTAAAATGAAAATTACAAGTAATACTTCGATGCATCATATGTTTTTGAAATCTACAATAACGAGGCAATAATTTAAAATACATTTTACTAAAAAAATCACACACAAAAGAAGAACGTCCCAATTACATGCCTTTTGGCATATTTTAGTGTACAAAGTCGCACAAACAGACACAAACCAAAAAAACTGTCAGTCGTAGGACTGTACGTGAGAAGTGAAAATACTCATACATCTGGATATATGTATCTGAGCGTGACGGTTCAATGCTTTTTTCCCATACCAAAAGTGCCCAACGTGCCTGACGAAGTTTTCACTTCAAAAATCAATTCTGGCCCCCTATTTATTTGGTAGATATGCTTTAGTATAAAGCGTTTAATAGATACGCCCTTTTGTAAAACACCGAGGCTTTTATTACATAACACCTAAATGCACGTGTTATAAAAAGATGTCATATTTTCTTATCGTAACATATGAATAGTTGATACTGATAAAACCATTTTGAAAGAAAAAACGGTCCAAAATCACCCTTACGTTAACCATCTTCTCTTACAAAATAAATGAAAATTGATAGGATATCTTAAAAACTATGCTTTCAATGTTTTAGTTTATTCTCTACGACAGGGAACCAAAATACATAATTATGTCAATGGCGTTCTGTAGTAAATACAGCAAATTGTTGTTATTATTTATATGTCAATACATGTACGATCAATTTGGTGAGGTTAATACACTTTAATTACATTATTTCGATTATTTAAATTTATTTCATTTTTTTTTTTTTTACATTAACAAAGGTAAACGAAACGAAAAGTCATCAACGTGGACATTACTAAAAACTTAAGTACCTTTTGACTTAAACAAGAAAAAAATACAATAATTAACCATAACTTTGAACTATTTTACGACCGTTTTTATATAAGAACATTACTTGATAGTCTGCTAATATAATTGCTTTTTTTGAGCAAATTTTGAAATGAAAGACAATTCATTTCATTACTTTACAAACAAGGATTACAAAGAAAAATAAGTATATGGGCATCGTTCTCTAATTCAAACTTGTGGTCTTTAACTATTTGGTATGTGGTTAAATGATTGGGTTTGACGTAAAAAAACAAAGGTCTTTTTTACCCGAGGAAATTAACGTACTTACGGGGTTCATAGTATCATCAAAACAATAATTGTATATATGTATATACTATATAGTGTGAGTTGAACTAAGATTTAGAGGATCAATATCGTTCGTGATCCTAAAATCATTTACAATCCTCAGGGATCGTCTGGGCATCATGTTAAAAACCTTTAGCATTATATTCAGTTCATCTCCACGTGAGGCCGAATTTGTGACTTCTAATATTGCAAAAAATATGTTTTACAAATTCCTGGACTAGGATGCTATCGACAGAGAAAGTATTCTTAGTTACTTCTGAGCTGCTTTAATCGTTACATATAATAATTCAATTACATTAATTCTTTTAGAGTTATTGTTAAATATTAGTGGTGCAGAGATGAACATTTATTCTTGACCGCCATTCATGTTGATGTATGTACATTATCTTAACCCTTTTTCTTTGTGTGGAAATCCCCATGGGGTGTCCCCTAACTGGGGCTAAACGTTAAGGTGGTATGTCAGGCTTGAACCAACTAAACCACACGTTGGTCACCGGGTCTTATGGCCAAGGGCCTCAGGTGTACCGTAGAAAGGAAATCCCTGAATCCTGGCAGACTTGGCCGCCTATTGAGCAAAGCGATCCCACTATGATGTCAGAGAGTCCTGTAACCTTTTATTTTGCCTGTCTAGGCGTGCGCAGAACACGTCGCGCTGCCCTCTCCAGCCTGCTTCTGTTAGAGCGACAGAAAAACCTGTCCGTCGCCCTCAGGCAATCGCTTATGGAGACCGGAGATCGTTTTGCACTCTCCGGCGCTTGATACGTCTTCTACGGGACTGAAGAGTACTAGTTGTCCCGTTTCCTTTCCGCCGCTTCCTTGGCACGCATCACTACCTCGCAGGACAAAGCAGTGGAATACCACGCACTCTCACTCTGGACCATAGACGTAATCATGGTCTCTAAAGTCACTAAAGTATTGAGTACGGTATCCTCCACAGTGGCACACAGATCTTGACCCCCGGCAGGTATTTTCCGAAGCAACCGTGTCTGGTCAGTCGCAGCGTCATCCGGTAAGAGTTAGCGCCATGTCGACTCTCCAACCAATCCTCTATGACGGACCTTATCGTCACAATCGTTGCGTGCCCTGCGCTGGGTTGCTCAAGCCCTTTTTTCCACTAAGCCATGAGTACCTGGCGGAGCTGAAACCGATACGCTTCGATTTCACGATCTTTCTCCTGCACCGTCAAATAAATATTTGAGTCACGGGGGGCTTCACAAACATTCAAACAACGGACACAAAGAACATCTAGAATCGGAACAACTTAATGTGGATTACACAATTTTTTGTCCCGTATGGGATTTGAACCACAACAGTAGTAGCGAGGTGACTACTTAAACCATTGCGCCATCCGTGCAGTCCAACTTGAACAGTGCTCACTCAATCGTCAAGTGTCATGACTTGACGATTGTTATTGCGAATGTTGAAATTCTTAGAACTTTCATCTTTTCCAACTTATCGACGTGATTCTCAGAACTTCTTTAATTTTTTTTGACATGTGGACAACACTACGTTTACCACTTTACCGATTGTATGATGACGCGGTTATGTCGTACGCAAACCGATTAAAACACTGTTTAGGTACTTCACACTAGCCTATAGTCGGTGGCTAAGTACTTTGCAATAAAAAATATTGTGACTATAAATTGAGATAAAAACTATCCTATCTCTCAAGTTGAACCAAACTGCACACTGAGCAAAATTTCATTGAAATCGGTTCATTAGTTTAAGATTTTATCGCGAACAAACAACGTGACATGAAATTTGTATATGTAAAGATCAAATGTATACATGTTTGTGTATATAGGCGATAAACATGTTTTTGATTCTTCTAACTGTCTAATTGATCAGTCTTAAACAAAGAGAGTCATTCGTTGTGAACGCTTATTACGGAATCTTGTGCTGACTACAGATTGATCAACAGCGCATATACGGTTCAGCTCCGGTTAACATTTCAACCGCGAGAGCTCATCGAAAGGCCTACAGAAGTATGTCCATGGAATGAACTACGAGACTTTTAACTACTACGTGGGGTACACTGAAAGTTTTGCGTTAATTTCTCATTAATAAAACAATTTACATGTAAAGTAAAATATTTACTGTTTTTCGAAGTATTCTAAATTACATTTTAACCAATTCAACTTGTGATAAAAACAATTGACACGCGATTTCCCGCCATTTTTTTTTAATCATTGATTGAGTTTCTTATGTTTAAAAAAATTTAACATTTGAAATTCAAACATTTATGAGGAGCGCAAGGAGCGCAGAACTTGTAGTGTGCCCTATGTACTACTTGAGGAACCCTGGTGACCCGAAATACAGGCTTTTGTCTAGTTTGGGCACCAGATTTCCACAATTTATCTACGCACTATGTAAGCGCCATTATAATTGTAACCATGTAATTTTTATTGTGGAATGAAATAAAAATTATTATTACTATTAAAAAAAAAAAAAAATGCTGGCTAAGTAATGTGCATTTTTTAATTATTAAGTAAATTATTTTCATGGTTTAAAACAAGACATAATCAGAGATTTAATTAGTAACGCTACCGTTTCCAAGGCAATTTACTTTTTACTTCAAAATACTTTAATACTAATTTACCCACGATCCTCTTGTAACTAGCTGGTGGTAAATAGTTTTATTCACACTGCAGTTGTGTACCATGACACCATACTGTAAAACATGCATGCAAGCAGGACACACTCACACACATACACGTCTTATCATAAGTCATCACTGAGAGAGGAACTTGTACCCGTGACACAAGTTAAATCTTACTATAGGTACCAGAGCGTGACTGCATTAGCTTCTAAGTAATATTGTTGTGATAACATGTATCTATGCACTGAACCATTGTTGTGTATTAATAAATTATTAGTATTATTCTCTTTATTAACTTTTACAAAACATATAAATTACATTTTTAAATACATTATTATAAAAAAAAATATATATATTTAAAAATATAAAAAATAGTGTCCCACCGGTATCGGGTACAGGGACCAAGCTACCGGTGGTTAGGGTTCCAGAGACAGAAACCTCCTCACTATGCGTGCCGTGTCGAGAAGGACTGCCTTCTGCATTTGGCTCTTGATCCAGCTGCCTAACGTGAGCCTCTGAAGGTGTTGGTCGAGGCTCTTAGCAATTAACCCATGGGCCGAAATGACTATCGGCACAATTATTGCTGAATCCACATCCCACATGTCGACAATCTCGTGGGATAAGTCCAAATATTTTATTTGTCTATCTTTTTCGGCTATATGTTGTCAAAAACTATAGCCTTATAGAAGAAACCAAAAAGAGTAACTTTGATTGAAATTTCAAAACACTGTAATAGTTAAAAGTTTGCGAAGGCAGCGGCGTATTTTATATGTACTTGAACGTGCCACGTGTAACTGAAAATTATAACATTTATGTTGCTACAAGGACAGTTGATAAGTTATCTTTATCTCAATAATTGGGCGGTTTCTGAACATTTACAATTGTGTCGCGTTAATTGAAACGTAGGTGAATCCATTTTATGTCATTGCGAGATAAATATAGGTAAAAAATCAATTCTTATCAAGATTTTGACTTTTATGGGAAAAATTAAATTATATTTGAAGAAATAGATAGTAAATAATTGAATTCTGTAATCAAAATATATACACATCCCAGAAAACAAGAAAAATGCTATTTACTTTGGAGTTACCCTTGTTCGTTAGAACAGGGTGAGATTTAGCCATTATTGAAAAAGCAAGGCGAGGAGTTAACTATGTACCTTAGTGGGGATACAATTTTTATAAAGTTCCACCATTTAAGTACCATTAAATTTACTGTAAATTTAATTAAACACGTAAAATCCGAGAGATGCGATGAGAAACTTTTGACGTGTCTAAGTCAACTGACGGCCATGTTGCATAAATGGAGCTTGCTCATTGGTTCAAATGGATTTGCCTTCATCAGGTAAAAAGGTCCTAATGGATTTGACTTTGTTTGATATAATTTGTAGATTTGATTTGCATTTTTCTTCAAATTTAAAGGGGTTTAGCTTTATTTGGTAAGATAGGTAAAAATAAATATTTTTCAGCAATCTCGGCGCACCAAAAAGTCAAATAATTTATTTTATGGATTTACCTACATTTGATGTTACGCGACACAATTATTCATCAAATGACTGTAATGTGATCTTTTTCTATCTTATGTATTATATTATTTGTTAGGGGCTCGTGGCTAAGTGGTACCGAGTAGGTTAGCACATTACAAGGTTAAGAAATACTAGCCAGATCAGTCTTAGCACCGTCCTTGCTTCGGAGAGCATGTTAAGCCGTTGATCCCGGTTGCCATACGAACATCCGTGGCATTCGTTACGGGTAGTTGGAGTAATAGAAAATTCAGCCACCTGGGCTAACTACATCTGTTTGATACTGTCATCATCGCTTCACATCACATCTTCGTATCGTAGTTAGACTGAAGATCGACTCCAACTTAGTTGGGAAAAGGCTCGGAGAATGATGTATTATGTTATTTGTTGTATGTACATCTGTCATGAAATTTAAATTTAACTGAGAATAATCATTTTGACTTGTTTTTAGGGTTCCGTTTCTCAAAACGAAAAAAAGGACTCTTATAGGATCACTTTGTTATTCGTCTGTGGAGGAACCCGTAGACGTATCAAGTTAAAATTAATATAAAATACATAAGTCTGCGATCCCTTGAAACTGTAAAAAAATCAAGCTTCTAAGTAAACGCAATCAAAAAATATGGCCACTTAAGCTTTATATTTGACCAAATTTGAACATTTCGCAGGTAAATCAAAACCTGTAGAGTACTTCCCATTGACCTAGAATCATGAAATTTTGTAAAAAGTAAGGTCTTACAGTACAAGTAAAGGAAAAAATCCGAAAGTTGTTAATTTGTAGTTACGTCACAAAAAAACCTGTTTTTGTGATAACAAACTTGTATTTGTCTTTCTAAATAGACGGACAAAAGTCTTCGATAATTGATTCCCGAGATGGACGTACAACCTATATACAAGTTTGTTTGCTTGCGGAACCCTCGGTGCGCGAGTCAGACTCGCACTTGTCTGATTTTTTCTTATTGGTAACTACTAAAGCTTGTTACTAATTATTAAAAGGAGAGTTTTGTCTTTATGTATTCAAATATTTACCAATGAATAAATCTGTACCTACATTGAAAAGTGATACAATTCGGGTTGTATCGATTTTGATATTTTTCCAATGTAAAATGTATTTATGTAACATCAGTAAAAAAAAAAAAAATATTTTCAATACAATCTCTCAAAAAATCTTATTCTCGTGCTTCTACGCCTTAAAATGAGAGAGTTAATTTTCGATATAATAATATAAGTCAGTATTTTTTACGGCAATCAATGTGTAAAATTATACATTTTTATTCATAACAAAGTGAACTGAACTAATATTTTACATTTCTTTAATGTTTATTAATACAACTCAATTAATCACTTCTTACACCTTCAAAGTATATTAAATGAATTAAGTGCATATTGATATAATTTAATTTGTATCCCAAATGTCTTGTACATTTGTCACACATAAGACCAAAATAAAGTAATCTCGTGAAAAACGGTATAATTGCATCTAAAAAGCTTGACTCAGCTAATACACAAATTTTTAATCACTCGACACCAAACCAAACACAAAAAATAAGTAAATAATCATTGTGTTAAGTGATATGAATGTTTTTTTTTTTTCTAAAAAGTGTGTACAGCTTTTGCCATGTCATATTGCATGTTGTGAAATATTTTGTGACTTATTTCTAACAATGACAGTAATCAGTGTTTTCTTAAGTGTACTAGAAAACAGAGGGATTTTTTTAAACTTCAAACTTGATTTTCTCAAAACTATGATTTTGGAGTTTAATCACTTTTCACTGAAGGTACAGAAATATTACTGCCTTTATTTGAAGAACAATAAATCTCAATAATATAAGTTATTGAGTTTGATGAATAAAAGCTTACTACAAAATAAAACTTACTCTTATATACAGATGCTTGCTGGCTATGATCCGTTATTATCCAGATCCAATAAACGACGCAAATATCGATATTCGGAGTTTATTATTTATTCGTTAAATGGAACTTAAATTTTGAATTACAAATAAATAAAGGCACACACGACCTCTATAAGCAACGTGTAAACAATAAATAGCAACCACTTAAGGTAACATTTTTAACATGAATATGTAACAAGGCGTGGCGCGAGTGCTAGCGTTTTGACGCCACATTTTTTCTGTTACCGTTTTTATTTTATATTATTACTACGGTGATGAATTTACATTTTTTTTTTTAATTTTGATAAATTGGGCGTAGATACGGAAAAAGGATCCAACCCACAAAATTACACTTTTAAGATAATGAAGATTGAAGTTTAAATTGTGTTTGCTCATTGATATTCTATTTTGTGATTTTGTTGATTTGGGACATAGTTGTAAAAATTGTTGTCCTTTTTAAAGAAATGAGTTTTTTTTGGGAATAAATAAATATTTTTAGAAATATTTAAGTAAATGTGGGGTTGGATCGTTTGAGCTAAAAGCAATTTTCAATTATGCTTAACTTATATTTCATTTTGCAGTAACGATTCAACATGGCAAATTGTTATGTAATTATGGACTAGTGTAATAAAACAGTACATTTTTGAGAGATTTGTAAAAAGTAAATAATTTTTAGGGATCAGATCAAACATCGATTGTGGTGGTAGATGACAAAGTAATTGATTACAGGGATCAGCTAATTATTACTTTATGCAGTCGTTGGTGTAACAGGCTGGTTAAGTCTTTGATTATTATATATGTCTCGATGCCCGGTCTGTCATCTCAAAGTGGCACCAATTTGAATCAGTATAAATATCATAAACTAAAATATATTATACTGAAAATAAATATACTTATTCGACTCTCAGTGCGTTTGACAGGTGTAGTACGTAAATACGTATTTGTGCTGCCGCTAATTTAATCTTGAATGAAATCTTGTGCCGTCAAATATTGTAAAAATTATTCAGCAAAAAAGGAGAAAACTAAGATAATAACATTCCACCGGTTAATAATGTAATTCAATCTCTATAAAATTCATTAACTTTTTTTAATAATTATAATTTAATAGATGACAGAGAAGCCATTTGTCAGTGTTGCCATTATAATTAGATATAATCCCCCTTTGCTGTATAAGCAAAGAGTTTAAATTTAAATTAAAGGGATGGTACATAAGTACCATCCCTTTAATTCCAACCATATCGCAATGTGGAATGAACATAGTGGATTTACATCCACTATGGTCATTCCACATTGCGATATGGTTTACTTTTATGGGGTAACTCACCTGATGTGGCCAACGTTTTTATTGGTCAAAAAAGTGCATACATATTGCTAACAACGAACAATTAGACTCTTGTAGACCAACATTGAAAAATTTTAAAATACTTAGCCTAACATTTTATTCGTCATTCATTCCAGCTTTACAATTTATATTAGAAATACGTATATTTGTAATTGTTAGAAATAAATATCTAACGTATAAAAATAACTTTTTGTAAGTTAAGTATTCTTGTAACTACTCTGAATTTAATAAAGTGTTAAATAAGGTAAAACTTAATTATGCCACTGGCAATGTTCATAAATATTTGTATAACTTGGCAACACCGCCAGCTTCCTGTTCCCTTTTATCATTGTGCATGGGGGCTGCCAATTTTTTTGACTTCATATTTTAAATACAGTCCACTTCTAAATTCAAGGCTGGCTTTTATTATACAGTAAGAAAACGTACAAGATCATAAAAATCACATGTCCATAGATAAAACAAAGCTTCATCAACAAAAATCAATACAAATAAATAAAATTGAAGTGTTTATTGTTTGTAATGTCAAAATAATAGTTTTCTTTATGCTCATAAATTTATTTTTACGCTATTGTACCTGAAAATCAGTTTTTAACGTTTTCGTCTGTCTATTTGTTCCAGCTTATCTCCGGAACGGGTGGACCGATTTCCACAGGACTTTCACTGGCAGATAGCTGGTGTTATAAGGAGTAACTTAGGCTACTTTTATTTTAGAAAAAGAACTAGGGTGCCGCGCAAAATATGTAAGTATGTACTGGAACTGCTAGTTATATCATATGACAATATCTGCAATCACATACCAAAACACATAAGGCAATTTCTTCGTTTAAAAGAAAATTACAGAATGGCTTCTAGCGAAATGTTTTTACACTGTCAAGGAATTCTTTGAGTGCAAGTAATAAGTGCAAAAACAATATATATTATAAAGAATGAACAATTGGTTAAATTAGCAACTTAATTTGTTTATAATGTGTAATTCTATTCTTTAAAATGTATTATGAATGATCATGCCTGAATATAAATTAAAACTTCAGATTGTTAAAATGAATTAAAACTGATATTATGGGTATTAAAACATTAACGTAATAATGATTTAATGAATATTACTCTGGACATATTGAACATTATTGAATTGTATTTGAGATTATTTGTATCAATAATTATAATGATAATTTGCATGCCACATTGCCATTTTACATGCCTGAATGTAAAAGCATGTAAGATTTTTTCTGTACCGACATTTTTGCAAATAAATGAATTTGAATTTGTACCGAACCTACCATTTTGAAGTTTAGTAAAAGATTAGTATCTTTTACTAAACTTCTAAATGGTAGGTTTTTGACAGTCCCTTATAAAATATATTGCAAACAGCTTAGCTCAGATACAAAGGTCACTGTCTTCTGCGTTGTTTATCATTGATATCTAAAAGCAGAGCTAGTCTTCTTGTTTTTATTCTTATCAGTTAGGGCGCGATTCATAGCATTTTTACCTTTCTTAATAAATCGCTACCCGGCAAAAAAGTGTCATATCACATGTTAGGTACATTTTGACATCTTTATAGAATAGAAAATGTTGCATTTGGTCAGTTGTAAAAACATCACATGTTTCCTCGAAATAGTTGTTTTTGTATTATGACACTTTTTTGCCGGGTGGTGAAAACATTTTCAAGAAGGACTGATGAATAAACTAATCAGTTTTATTTATTTACTTAAGTTGTACCAACAGTTGTCAAAATAAAAAACCGGACAAGAGCGAGTCTGATTCGAGCAACGGAGGGTTCCGTAAGCAAATAATCTTGTATATATAGATAGTACGTCCATCTCGGGAATCAATTGTCGAAGAATTTTGAACATCTTTTTCGAAAGACAAACTTAACTTTGCGGTTGCGATGTATGACAAAGTCAACAATCCACCCGCTAAATATGAGTTTGAAATCACAAAAACTGTTTTTTTGTGTGATAAAACAACAAATTTAAGATTTTCGGATTTTTTTCCTTTACTTGTGTTGTCACACCTTGCTTCCTACCAAACTTTATGGTTCTAGGTCGATGGGAAGTACCCTAGAGGTTCTGAAATGTTCAAATTTGTTAAAATCTAAGACTTAATAGCTGTATATTTTGATTGCGTTGACTTAGAAGCTTAATATTTTTACAAAATCGAGGGACCGCCGACCTAAGTTTTTGATGTTAATTTCAACTCGATGCCTTCACGAGTTCCTGAAGGAAAGGGTATTGACAGACACCCAGACAGACAGATATAATAACAATTTAACGACTTTCGGATTTTTCCTTTACCCCTGTTGTGAAACCTTGCTTCTTACCAAATTTCGTGATTCTAGGTCAATGAGAAGTACCCTATGGGTTTTAATTTACCTGTGAAATGTACAAATTTGGTCAAATATGATGCTTAAGTGGCCATATCTTATGATTGCGTTGACTTAGAAGCTTGATTTTTTTACAGGTTTGAGGGACCGCAGATTTATGTATTTCTTATTCATTTCAACTTGATAAGTGCACGGGTTCTTGCCAAAAATGGTCTTGATTGACAGACAGACAAACAGACGGATAACAAAGTAATTCTATAAGGGTTCTTTTTTTTTCCTTTTGAGGAACGGAACCCTAAAAGCAAAACCATTTATTTCAATTGATTGATGATTTAATTGTTACAGTGGAGTGCGATAAATTTACAAACAATATTTTCCTTTTTTTTCTGCTCATCTGCTGCTACGGCACTAACCAATTACAGGTAATTACAACATGCAAAGTTTTTTCTTTCGCAAAAAACATAATTTATATGCATCATTGGATTAACCGTTTCTCTGCTTATAACTGTTCTGTGTAAGTCTTAGCCTGTGTAATCATACTAGGTTGACACTTCCTGATCATCATTAATCGTAGTAATTAAAAATGTATACATTTACATGTATTTAAACCTAGCAAAAAGTGTCTGATGTAGTGGAGAAAATAATCAAACACTTTACTTTTGTTTCTATCTAAACCCTTGAGTTTTTTTAACAATAAACTACATTTGAAAGTTACAGTCAACAAACAGCTCGAACTGAAAAAATACGTTCACTTTCACGATAAACAGTAGCAAAGCATTTTGCAAATAGTCGCGAGTAATCGGAATGAAACATGATCCATACGATTTCAGTATTTTTTATATCTTAATCTGTATTTACTTTTCTCATTTAATCTATTGATAAGCTCTTTAGTAAACCATTGTGGATACTTTTTGCTGCGCTGTTGCTGTTTTGATACCGGTATAAACTGTTTTACAACATCTCTGATGTTATTGTAAAAAATGTTTATCATACTAATTTACGTCATTACACTTAGCAAACTGTTTTTCCCAGTCTATGCTTTTAAGGTGATTACTAGTCCAAACTAAGCCATACGCCTGTATGTTTGAGCTCCAGGCCCCCCATTTTTAGTATTGTATACATAATTGTCAACAGGAATAACGACACGCAAATGTGTGTGTGTGTGTGTGTGTGTGTGTGTGCGTGCGTGCGTGCGTGCGTGCGTGGGTGCGTGCGTGCGTGCGTGCGTGCGTGCGTTCGAAAAATCAGGTTGGGAAAATTTCAGGTGATTTAAAGCTGGGTGGTCTATAAATCGCGATTATTTTTGTATCATGTTTTAATTTTATTGTAAAGAAATTGTTATTGTAATTGATAAAGAAGATTCCTCCACCACACGTTCTAGGTTGCTATTTGTGTAGACAACTATACCATCATTTTGATTGTAGTTGTCGTTAGTTTTATTTGAATTGTATCCTTGAAGTAATGACAAGTTCACCATACGCGATAACCAACATTCCGAGAGTTTAATAATATCACAGGATATTCAAGCGGCGGAAAGGGAACGGGAGAGGGCCAGTACTCTCCCGTCCCGAAGGAGAGGCACCAGGCGGTGGAGAGCGCAGAATGATCTCCGGCCTCCATCAGCGCTGACCTGGGGGTAACGGGTGACTCTAGCAGAAGTAGGCCTGAGACGGTGGCACGCCGTGTTCCGCGCGCGCCTCTCTGCACTGGAAGTTGGGCAAGGCCCTCCGCACTCAAGGGTGTGGCTGCCTTCTGTTTAAGAGGCGGCCAAGGTCTGCCGGGGTTCTCGGGGACTTCCTTGCTAGGGTATACCCGAGTCCCTTGCAACAGACTCATTTATGACGGAACATCGTGTGGTTTTAGTCGGTTCGATTCCGACATACCACTTCACTGGCAGCCCCGGTGGAGTGATGACCCGAGGGGGTTTCCACACGAATAAAAAAAAAAGGATAATTCAAGCCTTTTAAGAAGAATATGTGACTCATGGAAATTAGAATTCAAGCTACGAATATTCTGTTGAAGAATCTTTAAATATTGTTTAGAATCTTTGAGATATGAGGAACAATGCTCGGGTCGCAGGGAATGGGGACAGTTATATCAAAATGGTCAATATTATATAATAAATTACTAGTTGTATCGAATGGTAAGCATAGCTGTTACCAGTGACAATAACATTTGCTTTAGTTTCGTTTTTAATGTTTGTGTAGAATGCTTAATAAAATATATTTGTTCTTCATTAAGTGAGGCGTTGCATCGGTTATGATAAAGTACTGAAAACAACATGAAACAGACTAGGTAGAGTCTAGCATATAATGTTGGGGTAGTTACTGTGTAAATTCTATTGTAAACATAATTTTGTGTCCAATAAGAGTGTTGTAAAATAATTGTATGTTTTATATATATGTAAACTGTATGAAAATATTTGTTATACTAACTGTTATATTTGCTTAAAAATAATTCAGTGTAGGTGTATATTATAACATATATATTTATTTATTGGGTAGGTCTGTACATGGTAATAGTTAATGAATGTTAGTGTGTAGTATATTAATAGTGATTTATGACTAAGTGTAAAGTGTAAGTATTACCAAATATTTTTTTGAATTGCTTTGTGATATCTGAATAGTTTTGATAACTTGTTTCATCGTAGCATACAAAACAGTACTTGGCTACAGTACTAGGCGAAGAATAGTGCATAATGGATATAATAACGTATATACGTACGTAAATAAATGTCGTCAACAAATTGTTTTATTAAAATATGCAATTAAAGCACATGTTACGATAATGTGCCACAAAACTATTATCGATGGTACTCCTCTAAATAGAGTTAAACAATTTAAGTAGGTCCTTGGGTCACTACGTCAGGTCCTAATGGCAGAGTGGAAAGAGCGACTTGAGCGACCGAGCGCAGGGCACGCCACAATTGTGGCGGTAAGACCCATCATGGAGGATTGGCTGGAGAGGCAGCACGGTAGCCTCTCCTACCGGCTGACGCAGGTACTGACCGGCCACGGCTGTTTCGGAAAGTACCTGTGTCGCATAGGCCGGGAGCCAACGTCTGCGTGCCATCACTGCGGAGGCTGTCGCGAGGATACTGCACTCCACACTCTTGTGGAGTGCTCAGCGTGGATGCAACAGCGCCATGACCTCGCGGCAGCTATCGGTGTGGGAAGCCTCTCGCTAGAGACCATGGTTCTGTCCATGGTCCAAAGTGAGAGTGCGTGGGAATCCGCCGCTTCTTTTTGTGAGGAACTGATGTCCGCTAAAGAGGCGGCGGAAAGGGAACGGGGGAGGACTAGTACTCTTCCGTCCCGAAGAAGAGGCACCAGGCGCCGGAGAGCGCATAATGATCTCCGGCTTCCATGAGTGCTGGCCTGGGGGTAACGGGTGACTCTAGCAGAAGTAGGCCTGAGACGGTGGCGCGCCGTGTTCCGCGTGCGCCTCTCTAAATCGGGAGGAGGGCAAGGCCCTCCGCTACCAATGGTGTGGCTGCCTTCTATTTGAGGGCGGCCAAAGTCTGCTAGGGTTCTCGGGGACTTCCTTCCTAGGGTATACCCGAGTCCCTTGCGATAGACTCACTTGCTACGGAACACCGTGTGGTTTTAGTCGGTTCGATTCCGACATACCACTTCACCAATAGCCATGGTGAGGTGATGACCCATGGGGGATTCCACACGAAAAAAAGAAAAAGGTCCCTGGGTCACTAAGTCACCGCTGTCTTGAATCATGTCTTGAATATAGTAAGAGAACGTAAGGTGTTGGCTGTCCGATGTAAAAAAAATTTAAATAAAAAAATTAAAATACCCCCGACTCGAAAATCCCTTTAACGATTACAAAAGAGCTGATGATCTTCGAACGGCTGAACAGATTTTCTTGAATTATATCTCAGAATACTCTCGATCAAGTCACCTTTCAAACAAAAAAAAAACGCACTGAAATCAGTTCATCCGTGTGGGAGCTACGATGCCACAGACAGACACATAGACACACAGACACATAGATACACAGACACATGGATACACAGACACGTCAAACTTATAACACCCCTCTTTTTGTGTCGGGTGTTAAAAATGACATTCTTTAAAGGTTACTGCCAGTCATTCTACAAATCTAATTTATGGGTGAGGTATACGTAGAGGGCATACAACGTCTAACATGTGCAATTTAACAATGTGAGTCAGAATGTGAATCAAACATTAATATGTTGATGAGGCTAGGATTGACGGCTTTCATGTTATCATCCGAAAGCGGCGTGCCTCAATATTATGTAAAACGCAGACAGGTCACACAGCATCCTAAGCACATTGTATGGCAGGTGGGATTGTCCATTGCTGCGTCACTGGATCGGACTTAATACATTCACGAATACATAATTTACTACTCTGTCAAGAAAATACCAGGAAAAGGTCAATAAAACACAAAATGTTAACTATTCTTCCAAATTTATTGTATCGCCTTCAAAGTAAGAAATAATACACTTACGCCAACGAATAACTCAGTAATCAAAACATTTTTCAAATGCTTTTTCCGGAATCTACTTCAGTTCTCGCCGCGAATTCTTTCTTTCCGCTCCCATTTAATTTGTGTATAGATCACGGAGTTTGCCATTATATCATTGAACAAAGTAAAATCATGACACTTCTTAAATTCTAAAACTTTGAAGAATAAATTATTCAGTGACTGTAAACGAGCTTATCTAGTTAGCAATCTCTAGTTATTAGTGTAAACTATGAGTATGATAATAACAAGTATAAATATAAACTAGATGTTTATGTCACTACATATTATAAAACAAAGTCCCCCGCCGCGTCTATGTCGCAAACAGACTGACAGACGTCTGTCTGTCTGTTCGCGATAAACGGAAAAACTACTAAACGGATTTCCATGCGGTTTTCACCAATAGACAGAGTGATTAAACAATCTCTATTTAAACAATATAGTATTATTCCTTATCCAATTAAATACATTAGGTACGCTGTGCATTTCATGTAGATCAAAATTGCCCTTGACAGCATATTATTAAAATGAATATCTTAGAAGATACCAGAGATTCAAAAAGCGGGGGCAGAGCGGCTGGCGGGCCGGACCGATTTTTAACCTAGCTGGCCTGGCTTCTTTAGGAGTTTTTATTTAGGTTAATTATGTATTATTATTAACCCGTGTCCCCATAAGTGGGTCTTAAGCTACCTGTCATTAAAGCGGAGCGAGCTACTTAAAAAAAAATATTAGGTATTTAATACACGACAATAAAAAGCAACGAAATGTTATAGTCTACTTGATGTAATCTAGAAAAATCCTACGGTAGTTTACAGAACAATCTATTACAGGCAATAAAAAGTAAAAAATAAAAAAAACTACGTTTAAAAAAACCGACTTCAACAACTAAAAAGTATAAAATAACTTAATAAAGATTTAATTTAATACACCTCTTATGCAAACCTAATACCTCTAATATTAATAAAATACTATTATCTGTATGTGCTACCTATTGATAGGCTTGAAGTCGGTGCCAAGCGGCGAGTGTAGGTATCTACTATTACATTTGGCTTCACTACATATCACTACATATTATAAAACAAAGTCCCCCGCCGCGTCTGTCTGTCTGTTCGCGATAAACTGAAAAACTACTAAACGGATTTTCATACGGTTTTCACTAATAGACAGAGCGATTCATGAGAAAGGTTTAGGTGTATAATTTGTACCCGTGCAAAGCCGGGGCACATTGCTAGTAGCTGATAAAAATGCTTAAAATAATTATTAGAACAAAATGAAATGTTCGTAATGGTCTTTAGATTCTGTTTCTCCTTTTTAATTTTCACTTATGTACTAGTTTTAGTTTTCTAATGATATATATTATTTACATAGAATTTTTTATAATCGTTATTAGGTACTGATATTGATGATATTATATAAATTTTAATGTTTCATTTTGAAAACTGTATAGTCAATATTATTAAGTTATATTTTTAAAATGTGTGAGATGGGTCAAGTTTATTATAGGCAATAGCCTGACAGTTCTGAGTATATCATGCTTGCCTAGAAGTCCTGCTAATGGTGGCGTGTGTCAGGTCTTACTACAAGTTTATGGTTTAACCGGTGGTAACATTAATATTATAGGACTGTTGTTTCAACATTTTATATTAGCTACAATTTTATACTACTTATATGACAAACATGCACCCATCAAGAAAGTCAAAAAAAAACACCGCCCGCACCTTGGCTAACGACAGAAAATCGAATCGCGATGCGCCGTAGGGACCGAACTTTCCGTAAAATTAAAAGGGATCGTTGTGAGGGCAATTGGACAACCTACAAAACAGCAAGAAATCGATGCAATCAATTGATACGTAACGCTAAACGCCACCACATTCTCACAAATATTTCTAATTCCTCTCCTGCCGATATTTGGAAATTCCTGAGGACTTTCGGTGTTGGTAAGGTTCAACCTTCCAGTACAACTATGACTATTGAATTGGACGACATGAACTGACATTTCAGTGAAGCTCCGTTAATGCCGGCACAAACTAAGAGTCAAACACTCTGTTATGTAACTGATCCACCTCGGCGTAACATTGAAGCTTTTTTCTTTTCTCGAGTTTCATCGGACGAGATCAAAAAGACCATATTATCTATAAAATCAAAGTCTGTGGGCTGTGACGATATAAATCCGTTCATGATAGTCACCATTTTAGACCAGCTTCTGCCCGTAATTACCCACATAGTAAATTTTTCCCTTGACTCCGGACTCTTCCCAGCCGTTTGGATCAAGGCTTACGTTCGCCCTCTCCCGAAGATACCTAATCCTTCCCTCCCTAATCATTTCCGACCCATATCAATCCTCCCTTTTCTATCCAAATTTCTTGAGGCCTGTGCTCAGAAACAGCTCCCCAAGTTTATCCTTTATAATAATATCCTCAGTCCTTATCAATCGGGATTCAGACCTGGGCATAGCACAGTTACTACTATGCTTAAAATGACTAGTGATGTTAGGAGTGGCGTGGAGGATGCAAAACTAACCGTTTTAGTCCTAATCGACTTCTCTAATGCGTTCAACACCGTAAACCACGACATCCTAGTATCTATCCTCACTCATTATATGGTCTCCTCTGACGCAGTGGAATGGTTTTCATCTTATCTTCGTGGACGTCAACAGTCAGTCCGCAACGATGAATCATCATCAAGTTGGTGTGATCTTGACACTGATGTTCCACAAGGTGGCATTCTGTCTCCATTATTATTTTCGATGTTTATCAATCTCATTACTCTCGAACTTCAGTGTGCGTATCACTTGTATGCGGACGAACTTCAAATTTATTCTCAGGCCAGGCTGGATAATTTGCCAGAAATAATCCACAATGTAAACCGTGATTTGGAGGCCATCAAAAACTGGTCTGAGCGTTTTGGCGTATGTGTTAATCCATCCAAATGCCAAGCAATTATAATGGGCAGTCCACGAATGGTTGGCAGAATGGACACTTCAATACTGCCCGCCGTGGTTTATAATTTGTCCATTTTACCAATAAACTCATCTGTCAAAGACCTCGGCTTATGGATTGACTCTACTCTGTCCTGGCAACCTCACATTGCGAACGTCAGTCAGAAAGTCACCGGGACCTTGCGATCACTCTATCGACTTAAAAACCTTTTCCCGACCAGCACTAAGTTGAAACTTGTACAGTCCTTGATCTTCCCTATCCTCGATTACGGTGATGTATGCTATCTCGACCTGAATGCAGATCTACTCAATAAACTAGACCGACTTCTCAATAATTGCATTCGGTTCATTTTCAATCTTCGTAAGTACGACCATGTGTCTACTTACCGTTCCTAACAGTCATGGTTACCCATACGTCAGCGTCGTAGCCTTAGTGCATTGACTACACTTTATTCTCTACTTAATAACCCTACAGCCCCCACTTTTCTGACCTCACATCTTCAACTTCTATGTTCCAACCATGACAGAGATCTTCGCCCCACAAATAATCTTTTACTTCTATGCCCTACACACACTTCTTCTCTTGTTCACTCTTCATTCGCTATCCATTCTATCTTACTATGGAATGCGCTCCCTCCTGAGATTAGGATGTCCACTAACAGAGACAGAGTTTAAAGCAAAGGTCCATGAATTTTACAGGAAACAGTTGGCAGAAATATCATCATAACCTCATAACTATAAGTATATTTGGTATCTATATTTAGTATTTATTTGTACATATATTTATCTATAAGTATTTATGTATGTATGTATTATGTATATTCAATTGTAATTGTATTTGTAAGTATAACGATCTTTTCTAGAAATTCGTTCTTATGCACCTGCCATGTCCCTCTCTGAATCATCCAAAGGTTGACTGGTAGATAATGCCATGTGGCATTAAGTCCGCCTCGTGCATTGTAAACTGCAGGAAGATTTTAAATTAAAAAAAAAAAAATTCCAACCGTTTTAAAGACATTTCAACAGCCTTGTATGTATGTCGGACTCGAACCGACTAAAACCACACGCCTGCCTTTCAGCCAACCTGCAGGGCAATACTATCTACTATTACAAAGCGTTGAAAGACTTTTTTTTGTTTATTTCACATTTTTTTTTATCCTGTGGAAACTCCCACGGGTCACCACCTCACCGGGGCTGGCGGCGGTGCAGTGGTATGTCGGAATCGAACCGACTAAAACCACACGGTGTTCCGACATAAGTGGGTCTATTGCAAAGGACTCGGGTATACCCTAGGAAGGAAGTCCCCGAGAACCCCGGCAGACCTTGGCTGCCTGTTAAATAATAGGCAGCCACACCAAAACGTACGTTTATTTCACATACAAATCCCTCGTAAATGAGGATTATGGCAACATCCATATGCAGCCAATAATAAAAATAAATAAAAATAAAAAAGCCTTTTATTTCATGCATTAAATATTCGAAATAGATTTTTTGTTTTTGTTTTTGCATAACACTAGATACAATCATGAAAATAATATAGAATTGATTAGTTGATTAAAAGATTAATTAGAAATAATGACATTTTGATTGCTCTTATAATAATAATGTTAATTATTAAAGATGCGTAAAATTAAAATTAAACTTCCATATGCAGCCAATATACGTCATTAATTAATTATGTTTAGCTGTTTTATTTTTTACTTTTGTTTTACTAGATTTGTGTAAAAAATAATGAAAAACATGTTCCACTTTTAAATTTTATTTATTTACTAAAATAATTGAACAAAAAGTTAAAAGCGGGTTTTTATTAGTTAAGTGCAATTTTAATACAATTTACGGTAAAAGACTGCATGTTACTAAGTGATAGGCCTTAATAAACAAATATTGTTTTTACATGCATTTATACAACTTTAATAGACAACTACCTTATACACATAAACTTTTTCACAACTACCTTACTAACTACGCTGATTGGTTATTTTTTTGTCTACTATTGTATTTTTCTCTTTACACATACATACATTTACAAATACACATATAATTTATTTGATGAATATCATAATTTGTACATTATTCATGATGTTCATTGTTCTTATTTAGAGTTACATGTTATTTTGTGTATATTATCAGTATATTTTGTAATAATATATCATATAACAAGTAATGTAAATATGTAACAGTAAATTTTGTAACACTTCAAGACCTATTTATTAATGAAAAATCCTTTAAAATATGACTTTTTAAAATTGTAATTTGTATTATGTATCAGGCTCGTTTTAGCGTTTCTGTGGGATTTATATTCATACTATTCATTATATTAGTAAATTTACTTTCATCTTTAAATTAATTGCTATAACCCTTTTTTTCGTTTAAATCTACGTAGTTAACAACTTCGCTCCCGTTCAGCCCGATTTCTTGAACATGAGCATTTACATTGCTCATTGTATTTACGGCAATATGGCTCTTTCCGTTGCTTATTTTATCTCCAGCACTTTTTGAGTAGCTCTTCGTGTAGTTTGTTAAATAAAATTTTCCAAACAAGTACAGGAACAGAAAGCCATTTAAAGACATAGCTAAAACTAGTACGTAGGAAGGAGGACAATCCGATGTTACAGCAGCTCTCACAAATATACACATTACTGTGATAAACTGCACCTGAAAATTAAAACTAAAGGTCATAAGTATCTGGCTAGGATATTGGTTTTAATACCTTGTTTTACACAAAGAAATATACAATCTTTAATAATTTTGGCCCGATAAGTCGACCTCGCCGTGTACTTGCATCTTTATACCTAAACTGCGGACTGGACTTGGCCTGCTAGAATGTAGATACTCATAATACAGCTTTTATCTTAACCTTAAGTTGTGTACCATTTATAGTACAGCGGTCGTTATTGGGTTTAACAAATTAACAACATACAACATAGTAAACAATATTCTAATTTCAGCCAATTATCGCATCAAGCGTGTGCTTATTGCTTGAGATATTTTGTTAATGTGAACTACTACAAAGGTACTATTCATAGTTTGGTAGATCTAGATATAACACTTCAGATGTCGCATCTTACCTTTCAAGCATAAAATTCTCATATTGATAAAAATGATACTCTCAAAAGATGTGATGGGTTGACTGTGCATTGTTTAGAATCAAGTACTGAACATTGACACATTGCAGACTTACCTATTTTATTTAAGTTTGTTTTGTAAAGTATTTTTGTTTTAAAAATGGTTTAAGTTAAATACACTCTGATTTAAAGAGGGCGTATATTGCAGAGAATAATAAACTGAACAATGAAGAAGAGTTCCCATACGGTACTACAAGACGGTAGTGGCAAAATAGAACTAGTTTTTTTTGTATATATTATTAAAGGAAGCAAACGAGCGGACGGGTCACCAGATAGTAAGTGACACCTGCAACTCGAAAATCACAAGTGCGTTGCCGGCCTTTGAGATGGGAGTACGCTCTTTTCTTGAAGGTTTGAAGGTCGTATCGGTTCGGAAATACCGCAGGCGACAATTTATTCTAGAGATTGGTTGTGCGAGCCAAAAATATCTGGAGAATCGCACAGTGGTGGATTGCCAATTATCCAGGTGATGGGGATGAAAGTTTTGTGGTGTTGAACGATAGCGATACGCTGCGGCCGGTATAACTCCAAACAATACCTTGGAGCACTCCCCATGATACAGGCGATAGAGAATGCAGAGTGAAGCTACATCTCTACGTAACGCCAAAGGGTCAAGCCGTTTATTGGACAAGCGAAGGATTTTGTCATGATTAGGGCTTAGGTACCAAGCTAAGGTAACTAAGATAAGTATAGAAGAAGAATTGAAGAATATAAAAGAAGAAGAGGAGTGAAGGGCTGATAACGTAATCCACTTTAATATTACTAAGAAGACTAAAATCTGTATAAGTATAATAAGGATGATTGATGTTAGATGGTTTATAGTTTCTAAAGACAATACAGTGATAGCAGGGTCCTGGTTGACTTTTGTATAACTCGCTAATAAGAGTCTGGTCGATAAAATAGACATACAAGCAATGGCGGTGGATTTGTTACATTAATTATGCTGAGGATACCTTGACTAATGACAATGAGTAAATCATTCTGATGATAATAATATTAAAGAGAGAAATATGTGTATATAAACACGATCAAAAAAAGAGCACGGTGTTAACATTAGAACAATAATATTTTTAAATGAATATTTTTTTTTGTATTCATAAATGAATTGTATTTAACTTTGCACATTAAAAAAGTCATTAAAGGGAAATACGGCACATTAATTATGTCTTTTGTTTAACGTACCTTTATAACAGAACTAAAGTATTGATATGTACGAACTAATAAATCGAGCACACAAGTAATTTAATATTCACTTAAAATATTCATCCACAGTGCGTTACGGAAAGGTGTGGACATATTTTAGGGTCGTATAGTAGACCCCGTGAAAATTCGTGATTTTAATACAGAAATCGTATGTTGAAACTGAAAAAAATTACGATATAGCTAACATTTCGTAAGATGGTGAACTGACATGAACGGAAATATGGGTATTTAATTTCAAGGATGTTGATGGAAAATCCAGATTTTTCTGAAAATGCCTAAATTAAAAGAAAATCATTGAAATTCACATTAAAATCATAATTTGTTTTTTAGACACTGGAAAAAGCATTATACGAAAAAGCTAAGCTAATTTGAAGCTAAAATTTCTATCTTCTGGTATGTTATTGTATGTCGTTAGTAAGCTCGCTAGAAATTGTACGTTACAACATGTACAATTTCGCTTACTAACGACAAAGCTTCTATAGATACAACTGCTTTAAAAAGTACTGAAAATTATTTTGATTTTATGGTTGATTATTATGTTATTATAAGCAAGCAGACAACAACAGTAAAAAGTAATTCCATACATAATTTTTTTTTTATAAATTTTCAAAGTTATATACCACGATATCTACGAAAAACTATAAAATTTGAAATTACTTGAAAACGGTTGACATACGCATAAGCGTATTTGGTTGCAAAGGACCTCCTCTACATCACCTTAATAGATTGCCGACATATTACCAGTAACCCTGTACAATATATCTATTATTAATTCAGAATGAAATTGTATGTAATTCGGTCAAATCCTTTTGAACATCATGCCTTTATTCCCAGGAGTTAAGGGATATCTAGCAAATCAAATATTTTAGATCTACCCGTAGTTTCCTTCAAAGATCATGATCATTGTCATCATCATCTGCCTACCCTTATCCCAATTTGATTTGGGGTCGGCACAATATGTTTTAATTTTCCATTCTACTCTATCATTCGTCATTTTACTGCTTACTACCTTTCTTACCATATCTTTTTTCACACAGTCCATCCATCTTCTCTTTGGACGTCCTATTCTCTTGTACCCGTCAAGTTTCATACATTAAAACTCTCTTCACTACTATTTGCTCATCCCTCCGCATCACATGTCCATATCACGATAACTTATTGCTCCTCAACTTTTCAAACATGGCAATCTGTGTTGTTTTTAAAAAAAAATCCAACTCTTCCTGTACACTTGATCTATTTGTACCCAAGCCTACCCTTATAAACCATGGTAGAGACCTCCGCTGTTTAATCGGTTTTTGCCCCTTACCTTATTTATTTCTCTTCTCTTTCTCTTATTTCTGTATTCGTGAATAATTCTATCTTTGTTGAGTCTATTCTTCTCTGAAATCTTTTTCCATACATTAAAAAAAAGGCCTAGCAAGCATGTCCAATTAACTATGATACGTTCAAAAGGTTTAATATCAAAGATAGTAAAATATTAATCATTTTACATATAAATGACGTTTATCGGTAAACTGTGTTTATAAGACGACTGGAGTTTTACAATTAAAACTTTACTTACCAATTGCATAGTGGTAATATATTTCTTCCACCACAAATACTTCGCCATCCTTGGGAAGGCTGATAATCCGTAATAAGTATACATGATGACATGTACAAAGGAATTAACGGCTATCATGACTAATAAATGAATGGTAGGTTCATATTTTAATGCTGTCCAAGTAACCACCACCATCAGTGTATGGTGGTAGACATGGAGAAAGCTGAGCTGTCTCTCCTTTTTCCGAAGTACGAAGAAGATGGTGTCAAGAAGTTCTGATATTTTGGCTAATAGGTAGTAGTACATTGCTAAGGTAATCTGGAATTAAAATTTTAAAAACATCTAGAATAAATATGGACTTCCAAAATTAATTTTCTAAATTATAGATAGATAACACTTTATTTGTACATTAGTATTACAGTGGAAGACATATTCACATAATTACAGATATCATACAGATAATGTACAAAGGGCGGCCTTATTGCTAGATTCAATCTCTTCCAGGCAACTGGTGGAGCGCCAATATATTTATAAATACATACATAATCGCACCATAATATATTTCATTATATTATTAATTTTATAGTAATTATAGTAAACCGCTTTCTGTTTGTCAAATGCAATTATTGCTGGCACTACTGTAATATTGCCAATGTACTCGACGATCTCAAGAGATGGCGTTAGCAGTCTTCAAATAATGCAATTGCGCTGCATCTGATTGGCGCAAGAAAAACGGGCATACCCTGCTATAATCTCTTCTCGCTGAAAAACGCAACGCATTAATTAAAAGTTTGTTCCGCCACGGACATCAGTTATCCTCGTGACAAGAAGCTGATTTTCCGTTAGTCCTATAGCCGTGTAGTGTTTGGACTCGCTTTGTAACCTTTACAAGGTGTTTGTGGAGTGCTTCAGTCTTCGATCGTGACCGGCCGGTCAATACCTGGACGTTTCAAAAGACCGTAGAAACCTCGCCGCTGCTCGCTGCCTTCAAGAGGATCGGGACTTGGTCGGTGTTGCAGGTCAGTGCTGGCATGATTGTTTGATCGATAGAAGCGGTTTACTTCCCTACACCTAGTACGCTATAATAATTAATTGTTGAGCAATCACACCCGTGGTTGGGCTATTTACACGCCTGACCATATAAGTTGGTCCTTACGAGTACGGATAGGCCAGTGATTCACGTAAATATTGGTGAATTTACTTTCTATTCATAACGTAACATAAAAAAGATTCACGTAATTTTAGTGAATTCTTACCGCCATTTTACCTCTCACAGATTTACGTAAAATTGGTAAATTCTGTGTTTAAAAACGCACGAGAACTACGTAATTATTGGTAGACTCGTATTTAAATATAATTAATTGTTATATTTGGTGAATTACGTATTAATTGGTAATAATATCCATTATACTCAATTTAGTTGAACTTATTTATTCCTACCCACTTATTTACCGCTCCACCAGTGTACTTTACGCTAAGTCATTTAGGATTTAAATTTAACTTATATTTTTACACTAACGAGGTATACATATCGCTTTGTAGTTTTATTGTGATATTATTTTATAAACATGACGGAAAGCGAATCAAGTTACGAAGTCATGTTGGCTTTGTTGAATCAAAAGAAAGAATTATTATTTCAACGTATTAATCGTTTGTACACATCTTCGAAAGGTATAATTTCTTTCGATTCATCAACGCGAGCTAACGAGAACTTTCTGGCTGAAACGGAGATAATAGACGATTTACGCGATAAATTTGAGTCTATTGTTGACAAAATAAATAATATAAATTTGTCAACAAAGATTGCGGTCAATCCCGAGTATTCTTGCCTCGATTCATTTGATGATTTATACTCGAGAGTTTAACGCGTTAGAAATAAAATAATAACCACTTCTAAGCTGCGTTCCCTCGACACAAGTAGCTCGATCAAGTCCGTAGTGAAATTAGAACCTTTAGTAATTCCGAGTTTTGACGGACGCCCTGAAAACTGGAATACATTTTATCAGTCATTTAAAGCTAATATTCATTTGAATCAACAACTTTCTGACTCGCAACGTGTACAGTACCTAATTTCTAAACTCACCCATGACGCACTAAAATTCACTTCCGGTATTCTTCCGTCAGGTGAAACATATAAAATACTGTGGGATAGTTTGGTTAAGAAATACCATGACAAACGCTCATTAGGTACATATTATCTCAATAATATATTGGACTTAAAAACTTGCACGCACACTGCGAACGCGCTCGATACTTTTATTAGTAAATACTCCGCTTCGATATCAGCTCTAAAAGAATTAGGTAAAACGGATCTCACTGATTTTATGTTTCTTCAATGCGCTTTGAGAAAGATGGATCCTCAAACCATCCAAGCTTTTGAACTTTCGATTCGGAATGTGGAAGTGCCTACGACACAACAGCTTATCGCTTTTGTACAAGATCAGGCTAAGATTTTAGAGCATTCAAACCCGCGGAATTCGTCATATACGAAACCCGCTGCTGTTGTTATGTCGCCCTCACGCGACCGGCGCGCTCATCACACCTCCAAATCTTTCGTCGCCAGTGAGTCTGCTAATAATGTAATTACCGCGAATTGTTGTTTGTGTAGTGGTAACCATCGACATTTATATGATTGCGCTCAGTTTAAAAATATGCAAGACGCAAAGGCTAGATATGAGTTTATTAAATCGAAGCACGGTTGCGTTAATTGTTTAAGCACTTTACATAAACTTCCGGATTGTAAAAGTACGTCAGTCTGTTTCTGTAATAAAAGACACCATAAGTTATTACATTTTGATAGTACTAATTCGCAATCGCATGCGGTAATGGTAAATACCGCCGTCGCGTACTCGCCGCCGCACGCTCATCGCGCGACCATTGCTTCGCCCGCGCCCACGCCTTTTTATCGCGCTCACACGACTTCGTCGTGCGTCCGAGCGCCCCCGCTTGCTACAGAACCAGTTACACAAACACAGTCTTATACTTCCTGTCATAAGGGTGATATACTTTTGTCAACCGCTCAGGTATACGCGCGCTCTAAAGGTAGCGCTGGGATTAAATCTGTAGTTAGGTGTTTGATAGATAATGGCTCGCAGAATAATCTAATAACATCTGCTTGTTCTCGCTTATTAAATTTACCCATAATACCGTTGAATAATTCCTATGTCAAAGGTGTTGGTTCCGCTTCAAGTCCGATAATCGGGTATGTTTATTTGGACATTGAATCCCGTATTTATCCGGATCAGAAATACACTATACACGCGTTAGTTGTAGAATGCATTACGGATCAATTGCCTTCGAAATTCATCGATTGTGATCGCGACATAGATTTTCGTAATCTTCCACTCGCTGACTTAAGCTGGAATATTCCGGGAAAAATCGATTTATTGTTAGGTGCCCAGCTATTCCCATTCATATACTTAGGGAATGTGGTCGAGTGTGGGCTGCGCGCACCGTGTGCTTTATCTACAACATTTGGTTACGTACTTATGGGAGATTACCCGTGTAAAGATATTTTACCTACTACCGCGTCTTTTTCTGCGTTAGCGCTTAATGATGTAGTGCAAAAGTTCTGGGAACTTGAAGAAGTACCCACGAAACGCTTGTTGTCGCCAGAGGAGACAGAGTGCGAAAATATTTTCACGGCTACCGTGACCCGTGACGATGTAGGTCGTTATACAGTTGCATTACCGTTCTGTAGGGACCCTTCGGAACTAGGTAATTCGCACGCTACCGCTTACCGCCGTTTCGTTTCACTCGAGCGTAAGCTACGTCAGGCACCGATAGTGCGCGAAAATTATAACAAAGTTATTCAGGATTATATTGATAACAATTACCTCAGCCCTGTTAGAGAATCTGAGCTGTCTTCTGATGGTTATTATATACCGCATCACGCAGTAGTCCGACCTGATAAACCGCACACAGGACTTTCGCTTAATAATATATTACATATCGGACCCAATTTACAGGCCGATCTGTTTTTATTATTATTAGATTTTAGATTATTTCCTATTGCAATGAACGCTGATATAAAACAATATTATTTACGTATTGGTGTACCAGTAGACCAACATAAATACCTACGCATTTTATTTAGATTCAACGAATCTGAAAAAATTCGCACTTATGCCTTTAATAGGCAACCTTTCGGTCTCAAGTCGAGCCCTTACATAGCTATGCGCACTGTGCGACAGCTGGCTACTGACATGAGTCCGCTCTATCCTGATGCCGCGAAAGTGGCAGAGACCTGCCTGTATATGGACGATTTGGTTCTTTCTATTGCAGATGAGGATACTGCCACGCAATTGGCTCACAACTTGATTAAGTTTTTCAAATCGGGTGACTTTGACTTAGTGAAGTGGTCTAGCAATTCACAAGCGCTACTTGACTCGCTTCCCGACACGCACCGCAAGTCGCTTGATTTTGATGTTGACGTTAATGTCTCTAAGGTCTTAGGTCTCTCATGGGAACCATGTAAAGATAATTTTCACTTCACATGCGCCACAATGAATGAAAGGTGCACCAAGAGAAACATACTCTCGATGGTTGCACGACTATTTGACGTGCTCGGATTGGTCGCGCCTGTGATTCTCTATGCCAAGTTGTTAATTAAGAAACTGTGGCTTAGTAAGTGTGATTGGGACGATCCAGCACCGGAGCACATACGCACATGTTTTTCCGCTCTCGCTCAAGAACTTCAATTGCTTGACACTTTAAGAATTCCACGACATGTAGGTGTCGAAGTTGGTTGTGAGTTACGTCTTGTTGCTTTTTGTGATGCTAGCATGAATGGTCTGGGATGTGTCATTTACGCCCATTGTACCTACCCGTCTGGCATTCAAACTCGCATTCTTTGTGCTAAATCAAAGGTTTCGCCGACAAAAATCACTACGCTCGCTCGCTTAGAATTATGCGCTATTTTACTTATGTCAAAATTAATAAAAACTGTGCGAGACACTTATGCAACACGTATGCCCATTGCTGGGATATACGCGTTTTCTGACTCCACGATTGCTTTATCATGGGTTCATTCTTCGCCACATCGTTGGTCAGTTTTCGTCGGTAATCGCGTCGCTCAATGCCAAGAAAACTTGGACTCTAAACATTTTTATCACATTGCCGGAGCTAGTAATCCAAGTGATTGTCTTTCGCGTGGTATGCTTCCATCGCAACTTTTGACCCACGATTTGTGGTGGAACGGTCCTCCGTGGATTCGCAGCTCATCTGAGAATTGGCCGATTAAACCATTCTCGCTTAATAAGTGCTCTGACTTACCTGAACTCAAGGCAAGTGTGTTGGCTGCTATCACTCACACAGAGCCGCCGTTGCTGTGTACGTTAGCACAACGTGTTTCTTCTTGGGAAAAGTTGCTACGTATCACCGCATATGTATTAAGATTCGCAAGGCCTAAAGCTAAGGTCGAACCTCGTTCTATAGCAGGGTTGACAAGTGCTGAGAATGTGTTAATTCTCGCCGTTCAATCTGTGCATTTCCGTGAAGATATCAAATTGATCAAGGCTGATAAGTTACCCTCAAAAAAGCTGCAAAGCCTCGTAGTCTTCTTAGACAAAGAAGGGATTTTACGCATTGGAGGAAGACTCTCTGGCTCAATGCTTCCCTTTGAAGCTAAACATCCGGTTCTCCTTCCAAAACGCGATCATATCGTTGACTTAATAATACAGCATTTTCATATTGCCAATTGTCACACCGGACCTGGGCTTCTTATGTCTATTATACGACAACGCTACTGGATCTTGGATGCGAGAACTGTTATCAGGTCCAAATTGCGAAAGTGCAACACTTGCTTTAAATGCAATCCAACGCATCCAACGCCTATAATGGCTGACCTTCCTGATTACGGTGTTTCAGAGGCCAAGGCATTTTGTCACACTGGTGTCGATTACGCTGGTCCGATAAGGACAATTCTTTCTCGACGCAGAGGTCAACATGCTCAAAAGGCGTACATCGTTCTTTTTGTTTGCATGGTCACACGCAGTCTACATATCGAGGTGACCAGTGATTTAACTACTGAAAACTTTCTAGCCGCTTTTAAACGCTTTATTTCCCGTCGTGGACCAGTTTCATGTCTTTATTCCGATAACGGATCTACTTTCATAGGTGCGAAGGCACATTTAGATGAGCTGTATAGTTTTTTAATGAACTCTAGCTTCAAAAATGCACTGTCGAATGAGTTGCTGTCTCGACGCATAGAGTGGAAGATGATTCCTCCAAGATTGCCAAATTTTGGTGGTATGTGGGAAGGGAATATAAAGAGCATGAAAACGCATTTATATAGAGTGATAGGAAGTCAGTTACTTACATACGAAGAACTGCAAACTGTTGTCACTCAGATAGAGTGTATTCTTAACTCTCGTCCATTGAGCGTATTATCGTCAGACCCTTATCCTGAAGTATTAACTCCCGCGCATTTTTTGATGTCTACTCCGTTGCATTTACCCGCTGCTGATTTATCAGATCAACGATTCAGTCTGTTGGAACGTAAAAGGTTGTTAGATAGCATGGTCCAATCCTTTTGGAAGAAATGGCACTTAGAGTATTTGCACACGTTGCAAGTTAGGCAAAAATGGGCTACTCCCGACAAACCAGTAGAAATCGGAACTGTTGTTCTTCTTGAGCAGGAGAATTCTCTACCGTTGCATTGGCCGTTAGGAGTAATTACGGACGTATTCAGGGGCTCTGATAATGTAGTACGCGTAGCGATAGTTAAAACTCAAACTGGAATTTACAAACGCGCTGTAACTAAATTATATCCTATTCCTACACAATAAATTCAACTTAGTTTAAACATAATTTAATTAGTTTAGGCCGCTATTTTTATCATATTTATTATTTATTCGCATAATACATCCGCTGTGTACTCTCAATCAGTTAGAAAGTTCGCTTGTTTTGAAACATCCTGTGATGTTCCAAGGCGGGGTGCATGGTGGAGCGCCAATATATTTATAAATACATACATAATCGCACCATAATATATTTCATTATATTATTAATTTTATAGTAATTATAGTAAACCGCTTTCTGTTTGTCAAATGCAATTATTGCTGGCACTACTGTAATATTGCCAATGTACTCGACGATCTCAAGAGATGGCGTTAGCAGTCTTCAAATAATGCAATTGCGCTGCATCTGATTGGCGCAAGAAAAACGGGCATACCCTGCTATAATCTCTTCTCGCTGAAAAACGCAACGCATTAATTAAAAGTTTGTTCCGCCACGGACATCAGTTATCCTCGTGACAAGAAGCTGATTTTCCGTTAGTCCTATAGCCGTGTAGTGTTTGGACTCGCTTTGTAACCTTTACAAGGTGTTTGTGGAGTGCTTCAGTCTTCGATCGTGACCGGCCGGTCAATACCTGGACGTTTCAAAAGACCGTAGAAACCTCGCCGCTGCTCGCTGCCTTCAAGAGGATCGGGACTTGGTCGGTGTTGCAGGTCAGTGCTGGCATGATTGTTTGATCGATAGAAGCGGTTTACTTCCCTACACCTAGTACGCTATAATAATTAATTGTTGAGCAATCACACCCGTGGTTGGGCTATTTACACGCCTGACCAGCAACCTTAGGATGGATCAAAATGATTCGGAGAGATAATGGCAGTTGGTGTTATATTTAAAATCATAATTATTTGTAATTTCTAATAAATATGAAAACAAATATATACAGATATTTTATATTAACCTATTTTACCTACTATAAATACCAATAGATACTTATCAATAAACATACATAAACCTAACTGTAATAAATCCAATACATACATAATTATATACAATAATTATACAATACAACAACAATATACCTTACAATATAGATACAATATACCTTAGTACAGTATACCTTAAGCGTTCAGTAGTAACTACATATATATGATATTAATGAAACCTAAAATGAAAGGTAGTGTTCATGAACCATTTTTTTAATGGTTATTAATTGCGCTCGCCTAATGTTTATTGGTAACGCATTCCACAGGCGTACAGCTTGAACAGTGAAAGATTGGTCAAAAAATTTTGTGAAATGCTGTGGCATCTCCAGTCTCAAATTCTCAGACGACCTTAGACATTTTTCATGTGTGTCATGTAGGAACTAAAACCGTTCTTTGAGGTAACAAGGGGCTTTAGGATTGAATAAGATGTTGTAAAGCAAAAAGAGAATGTGAGTATTGAGTATTCCGGCGAGAGCGAATTGGAAGCCACTTGGGCTTTTGACGGAATTCTGAAATGTTATCATATTTTCGAAGCCCATATATGAATCTTATACAGAAATGTTGAAATCGCTCAAGCTTATAAGTTGTGTTTCAGTGAGATTCAGATAGCTGACATCGGCATAGTCGAGAATTGGAAGAAGAAGTGCTTGTGCAAGCGCAGACTTAGCGGCAGTTGGAAGAAAGTTACGTAATCGTCCCAATTATCTATGAGAAACACATATGTTAAATATTGTCAGAGAGTACAATTTTCAGAAAACTTTATTACGGATTTAATCGATACTTGATTGATGATGATTCAAGTTTTTTGGCAGATATTTAATGGGTAAGTTACAACTTTGTGTTTAATTACTAATTAACCTAGTACTACAATAACCTGTACTATTCTGTTCTAGATAGATAGCTAGAATATTCTTTATTGTACACCATATAAACTTACAATAGGTCCTTAATTAAATTTTAATGCTAGGTACAATGGGCGGTCTTATCGCTAAAAGCGATCTCTACCAGACAACCTTTGGATGGATTTAGCGTCAGGAGTAATTGGTAGCTGTGGGTGTACTATTTATAACAATACTTATACTTACACACATAGGCAAATATTAATATATGTATACATAAATATAAATAAACATACACAAATATACACAATATAGTACATAAATACAGAAGTAATAATAAAAGTAGTCATATGCATATCAATACTTAGCAAATAAAAAGCAACATTGACAGCAACAGCACATTAACCAGTTTCTAGTACAGAAGTATACTGACAGAAAAGGACAGAAACTATAAGCCTAAATACTGACGTCTAACCATTGATTTGAATGTGTGTATGGTTTGAACTTTCCTAATTTCGATTGGCAATGCATTCCACAACCGTGTTGCAACAACGGTAAAGGATTTGTCAACAAATGAGGTGGAATGTGAAGGCATTTTTATTTCCAGATTTTCTGATGACCTTAAGAATCTCGTGTGTGTATCATAAAGGAACTCAAAGCGTTCCTTAAGGTAGGAAGGTGTGGAAGGGTTAAACATTATATTAAATAATAGAGATAGGATATGAGCATTCCGGCGAAGGCGTATTGGTAACCACTCGAGCTTTTGACGAAATTCTGAGATATGATCATACTTGCGTAAACCAAATATAAATCTTATGCAAAAATTTTGAAGTCGCTCGAGTTTGTCTAATTTGGTCTCGGTGAGATCTGGATAGCTGACATCGGCGTAATCAAGGATTGGAAGTAGTAGAGTATTCGCAAGTGCAATTTTGGTGACAGTAGGAAGAAAATTGCGTAGCGGTCTCAGTGAACCACCAAAAGCAAACATTTTACGGCTTACTTCCACCAATTGAGGGTCCCAAGATAATTCAGGGTCAATAAAGATCCCTAAATTTTTTACCTTACGACTGATTGGTATTAAGGTACGTAAGTGATGATTAAGTAAATCAATATTCAAAGCTTTTGGAATAATATTAAGCCGTGACTTTCCAACTCCTAGTGTCTTCAGAAATTTCCAAACTTTTGCTGGATCTCCGTTTTAAACAGAGCTGTGAATATGTTGGCGTTGTGCGTCTCTACACACCTTATTGCAGTGATTTCGAATCGAAATATACTTTACTTTGTTGATTTCGTTAGGCCAGCTTCAACTTTTTTCGAAAGGAGTGCCTTGATGTCACTTGTTATCTACGGTGACGGCGCATGTTTTAATTTGACAGGTCGTATGGGATGATTATCATATAGTTGTAAAATAGAGGTAGTAATAAAATAATAATATTAATAAAAAGAACAAAAAAATTTTATCCACCTGCGAGTTGTGTTATTCTACAATAATTAATTTACTACAATGCTAAACTACTACCGGGCAATATTAGATTAACTTCTTAATAGTTAAATTAGAAAATTAAATCGTATCTAAAATAATTAATAAAAATTAAAAAATAATTTTCAGACTAAAAACAATTTCTACAAAAGCAAACAAGATACAGGGTAAAAAGACCAATAAATTTGGTCGATAGCCACAATTGGCACCGTTTGTGATATTTAACTATGAAAAGTTAATCTATTTAGTATACTTAGATACCAACTATTACTTTAAACGGTAGAAAAAGATGAAAATTTAGTCAAGTCATTGAATCCGTAGCAAAATCGTCGATAGCTAAACACTGGAGCCTACGTATTAAAAATTGTCGGATTTCAGAGAAGTTGGAATGTCTATAATTCCCTAAATAGTATATTATCTATGGTCAATAACAATCATAGTTATGTTTACACTTACTTACAGTTCAATTACAAAAATATACTGTGAATATGTAATTAAAACAAAGCTACTGCCGGTAGTATAAAAATTTGTGTACCGGGGCTAGACATTACTTCATAACAAAACAAAATAGAACATTACTTTTTGTTAGCACCACGCTTAACTTTGGAAGCCGGTTTAATGATAACGTTTTGCTTTGTAACTTCCTTTTCGTCAATCGCACAAGAAACGTTGTTCAGCTCAGCAAGTGAGACCACCCGATGCTTAGATCCGCCAGACCCAGTGACAAAAATAACACCTTCTCTAGTCCAGCAATGACCGACACCAAATCGCTCTCTAGCGGTCATAAACGTTTCGTACCGCTGCTTTGTTAGAAATTAAGATATGGTTATGCCGGAACCTTTGAGTTTGGTCTTGGCAAACCATATTCTATCCCTGACTGACGCACTCTCCAGTTTTATGGCAATGGTCCGTGGCTTGTTCTCACCTGCGGAGCGACCCATCCTGTGACAACGCTTGACGTCCTTGGCAGTGAAGTCAGCCAACTTCAGATGCCCTTTGACAACTTCAGTGACCACATCCACCACCTGTTCCTGTGTTTGCTCCTGGACTCCATGAAGTAACAGCATCTTCCAACGGTTTCGCATCTCCAAGGCATCTACTTGACGTGCAAGGACTTCAATTTGGCATTGTAAGGTGGTCAATGTGTCCTCGATGAAAAGTTTAAAAGCGTTGAACTCCGTAGCCAGTGCAGACGTTGTGTTGGAGGAGCCAGGTTTTATCGGCAGCTCTGCTTCGAAATGTGCCATCCTAGTGTTGAATGATGTAGTGAGCTGTGCCAAAGATTTTTGTAGAAGCTCAACCTCCATTGTGTGATCAAATTAGAATGTTGTTCTGAGTTTAGTGAGGACTAAAATAACACTGTCCTGGCAGGTATTGTTTATAAACTATGTGTTTTGTACATTAATATGTCTATAAAGTTAGAATTGATTAAAATTAATAAAATGAAATCAGAGCAAAACTTTTACACCTCTTTTTAACTACTACCCACCACCACCACTGATATATTATAAATAGCTACTTACACCTTGCCTATTGAATTCAGTCTCCATAGCACAGGTTTTAGGTATGAAACCATTGATGATGAGCATTCGGCCACACTGGAAAATGTTAAAACATATTGACAAACATCCAGCAAATAAAGAAGAGAGCTAAAAACTGCATCACTCGCGGCGTTCGCGCGTAGGCTACAAACACTCGTGTTCTTCTTCTGTAAATAGCGTAATAACTGCCAAATCCCAATTCGTCATTCTTTTTTTAAATATAACTAATGTTCGTGTATATTATCTGAATTACGCCCTGACTTGATGCACAAGCTACAAGCACTCGTCAAAATATCGGCGACTGCTCGACCATTCACTTCTGCTCGAGCATGCGCGCGTAATACGCTAGGTATGAATGGCGAAAAAGAACATGCTTGTGCATTCGCTTCATGAGAGTGGTCCCTTGGAGTACCGATGTGAACTCATTCTTAACATAAGCATTATTTAGTTGGAGGGGTTCTGTTTATTTATAATAATTTTCAAATATACATAAATTAAGTTATAAAAATAAAAAGTGTATAAAATAAAACTCACCGCATATACCAAATATGCTGATATGAGGACTTGTATGGTATTGTACAGTATGATAACGTTAGGAAAATGGTAGGCTTCTCGATGTTTCATGTAGTTTTTGCCTATTTTCAGTACAAACACCAAATACGTTGCCAATATAACTGCAGGAGGCATTGGGGTTCTCATCAAAAACCAATCGTTCACGAAATCCACTGAAACATAAAGATAATGTAACGAAAAATTCGCGGGCAAGGAAAAAAATTGGTTGACTTTCTTCTTAATTTTTAATTTTCTCATACCAGGGACTTCTTCATGTTTATCTAGTCGTTTGGATTCCGTTATAAGACTTCACAAGAAGACAAGGTTGAGATCATGGCTCATGGGGGTTTCCAAGCGTCAAACAAAGTAATGAGATTAACTTAACAATGTAACAAAACTAAAATGGGATTGAATTGTGCCTGTATTACGATATGTAAAAACATTGTAAACACTGTAAAAACGCTGCTTATAGATACGTCATCGAAATTGATGTAGAAATAAAAATAATAAGTTATTTAAAATACAAACAAACAATGAAAATATAATTTTATAAATAAATTACAATTGTTCAATGTGAAAGGCCTATAATCGAAGCCGGTAATTGTACCACCATTTCTACCATGAAAAAAACCGGACAAGTGCGAGTCTGACTCGCGCACCGAGGGTTCCGTAAGGTAACAAACTTGTATACGTCCATCAATCGGAATCAATTCTCAAAGACTTATGCCTTTCGCGAAAATCTAAATTTGCCCATATCTTTTTATCATGTTGACTCAGAACCTTGATTTTTATACACCTAATAGGGAATAGACCTCAGTATCTGGTATAAATTTCAACTTGTTAGGTCCACCCGTTCCTGAGAAAATCGGCGTTGACGCACGGACAGACAGACAGACGGACAAGAGAGTGATCTTATAAGGGTTCCTTTTTTTACCTTTTTAAACTGTCAGTCGTAGGACTGTACGTCAGAAGTGAAAATACACATACATCTGGATATATGTATCTGAGCGTGACGGTCACGCGAGTTCAGTGCTTTTTTCCCATGCCAAAAGTTCCCAACGTGCCTGAAGAAGTTATCACTTCAAAATTCAAATCTGGCCCGGTATTTATTTGGTAGATATGCTTTAGTATAAAGCGTTTAATAGATACGCCCTTTTGTAGACCACCGAGGCTTTTATTACATAACACCTAAATGCACGTGTTATAAACAGATGTCATATTTTCTTATCGTAACATATGAATAGTTGATACTGATAAAACCATTTTGAAAAAAAAACGGTCCAAAATCACCCTTTTTTTTTTTTTTTTTTTGGGCGTCTGGAAACCCCCTCGGGCCGTCACCCCACCGGGGTTTTCGGCGGGGCGGTGTGTCGGAATCGAACCGACTAAAACCACACGGTGTGCCGTACTGCGCCTTAAGTAGGAGGGATCCGGGAACAGCTTTATTAAGACATCCGGACCCCCCCTAGCGCCTGCCCGCAAAAGCGCGGGCACCACCTCCGGGTAAAATCGTCTCAATTAGGCGACGTCCAGGCACACGCGGACGCCGCCTCCTCGCGGGGGGCCACTACAGCGGGTGGAGGGGAAAACCCGTCCCGTCCACCCGCGGCCACACTCAGGGCGGCATGAGGCGCTGGTATGCGCGCCTCCGCCGCCCGGTTCGCCGGCGGCGAATTTGGTCCGAGTGGAGATCGTCCTCCCGGACCCTTTCCGCCGCCTCCTTCTGCGAGATGACGTCCTCGCAGAAGGTCGCGACCGCGGTAAAATTCCTGTCGCTACCGGCCATGGAGCGTATGACGGCCGGTAGCGAGAGATCCCCTCCGATGACTGCAGTGAGGGCCCGACGCTGCGTCGCCCAGGCGGAGCAAACTGCCAGCGTGTGCTGAGCCGAGTCCTCACTGCAGTCGCAGTGGTGACAGGCGGGACTCAGTTCCCTCCTAGCGACCGAGTGCAGGTACTTCCCGAAGCAGCCGTGCCCGGAAAGGACCTGCGTCAGTCGGAAGGAAAGGGTCCCGTGCTGCCGCCCTGCCCACTCGACGATGACCGGCTGGAGCGCCTCCACGGCGGCAAAGCCAGCACGTGGAGCCTCCAGCCGGGACGACCAACGAGCCATGGTGGCTCGGCGAGCGGCCTCACGCCATTCGCGTACCTCTTCGGGCGGGGGCCGACTGCCGCTTCCCGCCCGGAACTCAGCCGTTCGCCGATATACTTCGGCGAGCACTTCCGCCTCCAAATCCCACGGGGGTGTCCCGGCCAATGCGCACGCCGCCTCCGTCGACACGGTGCGGTATCCGCGTATGGCTCTAACCGCCATAACCCTCTGAGGGCGCCAGAGGCGCGCCCTATTCTGGGCGGTCAGAGCTTCCGCCCACACCGGTGCACCGTACAGTGCCATTGACCGGACAACCCCCGTGTACAGCCGTCTTGTAGCGACGCTGGGTCCACCCAAATTGGGTAATAGTCGCCCAAGGGCGGACGCAGCGCCGACCAGCTTCGGAGCAAGCTGTCGGAAGTGCTCGTCGAAGAGCCACCTACCGTCGAGGATCAGGCCCAGATACCTTATGTGGGCCTGAACCGGTACGAGGACCGAGTTGACCTCTATAGGGGCACCAGGGGGTGGACCACGACGGGGCCCATGAAATAAAAGGGCCTCCGTCTTATCAAGGGCCACCCGCAAACCCAGCGCCTCGATGCGCCTGACCACCAGAGAGACTCCCCTGGTAGCCAGGCGCGCCGCCTCCTGAAAGTTCACCCCCCCGGGCTGTGACCAATGTGTCATCGGCGTAACAGATTACGCCGAGCCCGGGGGGGAAGTCGCCTCGAAGGGCCCAGTCGTACCCCATGTTCCACAGGAGTGGTCCAAGGACAGACCCCTGCGGAACACCGCACGACATGGGCCGACGACTCAATACTCTATCTCGGTCCTCGTACATGACGGTACGCTCCTCCAAATAGTCTGCCACTAGCCGCCTCAGGTACCCTGGCACTCCGTGATAGTGGAGTGCTTCCCTGATGCAGCTGAATGGCAGACTATTGAACGCGTTGGCGATGTCCAACGACACCGCCAACAGCACGCCGCCACAGCTCACTACCTCTTCGGTCACGGCCCTCAGGCGCAACACAGCACCGACCGTCGAACGCCCCGCTCGAAAACCGAATTGGGCGTCCGACAAATCGGGGCCGACCTCGCCAAGGTGCCGGACGATGCGGGCAGAGAGGACCCTCTCAAACAATTTACCCGCCTCGTCCAGCAACACGATGGGCCTGTAGGCCGCGACCGAGTCGGTAGGCCGTCCCGGCTTCCTTAAAAGGACCAGCTTCCCGCTCTTCCAGCAATCAGGGAAGCGCCCGGACGCCAAGCTAGCGTCGAACACCTCCCTGAGGCGGTCGGACATGTGGTCAAGGGCAAGGGCCAACACTCGGGCAGGGATCCCGTCTGGCCCGGGGGCGGTGTTCTTGGAACGGATTCGTAGAACAGCCGCCCCTACCTCCGCCTCCGTGACGGGCGGAACACCATCCTCCTCGTCCTCCCCGTCATCTCCGGCCAAAGGGGCCATCGACGGGGGTACGTGCTCCACCCGTTGCAGGAAAAGGCCCTCAACCACTTCCTGCAGGAAGCTGGGCTGGAGAGTCTCCGTAAGGGGGGCTCCCGACGCGCGGAGCTTTTGTTGCGCCGCGCGATATGGGCGACCCCAGGGGTCACGATCGAGACCCTCCAGCATCTCCTTTCTTTTTTCCTCTTTGGCGCGGCTAATGGCCAGCTTCAGAGTGTTCCGCGCCTCTCGGTACTCCTCATGAAGCTGGTCCTCTTCCCCCTCTCCGCGGCGACGCCGCCGGCTGTGAGTGTAGGACCTCCGGGCACGGGTACAGGCCGCACGGAGGTCCGCCAATTCCGGGGACCACCAATAGACCTCCTTCCTTGGAGGCCGACGACCTCGAACGCGGGGCATGGCCGCATCGCAAATCTGCGTAATCGCATCGCGAAAGCGGCCTGCCCCCATGTCTACCTCCTCAGTCAGAGGCCGCGGAGACAGCCAAGAGTAAATAATGGCTGCCTCCTCCAGTAGGTCCCTATCCATCTTGGTAACAGCCCACCGCGGGAAGCGGGAAGAACGCCGCGCCGTGTGACCCCTTCTGGGGTCCTGGGTCCGGGAGAGCTCGAATCGGATATAGAGGTGATCCGAGAGCGTCTCAACCTCTTCCAGGACACGCCAGTTCCTTACTCGTGCGGCGAGAGCAGGGGTAGCGAACGAAAGGTCCACTATCGACCCCCCCTGCTGTCGCACGCACGTGTTGGTGGAGCCTCTGTTTAGAAGACAGAGGCCCACCGAAGCCGCCCACTCCTCTACGGCTTCGCCCCGTGCGTCCGTCCTGGGGGAACCCCACGCAACGGACTTTGCGTTGAAGTCCCCCAGTACTAAGACGTGCCCAGACGCTAGTCGCCGCATCGAGGTCTCCATGTTATTGAGGAAAACCTCGAAGTCGCTCAGACTCCGATTGGGGGAGAAGTAGACACCGTATATGGTGATCCCCCCCCATGCAGCAGCAATATATCCATTACTCTTGTCTCTTAGCGACAAGGGCGGGGAATGAGCCACCGTGGAGCCGACGACTGCCACGGAACCGTCCCGGTCACCCACCCAGTTTGGACGGGGAGGAACATAATAGGGCTCCGAGACTACGGCTACTCCGATCGACCACTCTGCCATGGTTTGCAAGAAAAGATCTTGCGCACCGGCAGAGTGGTTTAGGTTCGTCTGGACAAGGAGGCTGGAGACTTGGTCCATTTATTGGACCGTCTCTACAGCCTCCTCCATGGGCGACGGCGTCGACGCACGAGTGACATCGGAGGTAGCCTGGGTCGATTGGCTAGCCCCCGATGTTTTCTGAGAAGTGCGGGGAGGTTTGCAGCCCCCCTGCCCCATCTGGTGATTGGCGGGCAGATTTCCCGCAGCACACGCTGGGCAGTGAGGGGCGGCGGAACATTCCGCCGCCTTGTGCCTCGGTCGACCGCAGCGGAAACATAGTCCGCTGCAGTCGAAACAACTCGAACACTTGACGCGGGTATGTCCCGACCCGAGGCATTTGAAGCACCTCATCGGTCTCGCTACCAGGACTGTGACTCTGGCGTTCACAAAACCGATGAGGACCTTGCCGGCGTCGCCCAAAATTTTGGCCGACGCTACGGGACAGCTGACCCATACTGCGCCAAGGCCCCCTGGACCGGGGCGGATGGTGCCGACTCTGATTCTATCCGCGCTGCATCCCGTCTTCTCCTGAACGGTAACGCGGACATCCTCCACCGTCACAGAGTCGTCCAGGCCCGAAAGGCGCAGTTCCGCGCACTTGGTGGGCCTGGCGATCTTGACACCGTCCGTCATTGGGAATATTCCCCGCAACTTCTCAGCGAAGGTGTCGGCCGCCTTCGCACCTTCGGCCCCGGGGAACTCCAGTATTCGAGCTCCCGTCTGGGCGAGGCGCATCCTCACGCCTGAAGCCCCGAACTCACTGGCGAGGCTATCCCGGGCTTTCTTGAACACAGCCGCGTAGGATAGCCCGCCATCTGCCGCCTCCGGTGACACGGTGATCACCACAGCTGCCGTTTTCGGCGGCTGCAGTTTTTGTGGCTTCTTCGTCGTGGCTACTGCCACCGATGGCGACTGCGGTGTAGAGGCTACTTTATTGGCAGCCTTCTTGTTCCGCTTTCGGGACTTCTTCCTACTTCCCTCGACTTTCTGCCACCAGATTATTTAAATTTATTTCAAAATTTTTTTGAAGTGAAAACTTCTTTAGCGGCGCTGGGCCCTTTTTTAGATGGGTAAAAAATGTTAAACTCGTGTCAGATTTCAAGGTCACGTGGACCCTGATCGAAAATGTATGGAAAATGTGTCCGACTGTAATATATTTAAAAAAAAATATTTTTATGACGAGATCGAAAATTCTTAAGACAGAGGTGAGTTTCTTATATTTACAAGAGTACAGCGTCAGAGAGACATGGAGAGGGAGGGAGGGAGGAAGGGGTGGAGGGAGTGGGGCGAGTGGGGCGAGTGGGGAGAGTGGGGCGAGTTGGAGAGTGGGGGCGAGTGGGGCGAGTTTAGCAAGTGGTGCGTGTGGGGGCGAATGGGGCGAGTTTGGCAAGTGGTGCGTGTGGGGTGAGTGGGGAGAGTGGGGAGAGTGGGGCGAGTGGGAAGATTAGGGCAAGTGGAAGTAGGGAATTTAGGGAGGGAGAGTGGGAGAGTGGGGCGAGTTTGGCATGTATGGAGAGTGGGAGTAAACAATCTACGGAGGGAGAGTGGGAGAGTGGGGCGAGTGGGGAGAGTGGGGCGAGTGGGGAGAGTGGGGCGAATGGGGTGAGAGGGGATAGTGGGGCGAGTAGGAGTTGGGAATCTAGGGAGGGAGAGTGTGAGAGTGGGGCGAATGGGGAGAGTGGGGCGAGTGTGTAGAGTGGGGCAAGTGGGGAGAGTGGGAGTAGAGAATCTAGGGAGGGAGAGCGGAAGAGTGGGGAGAGTGGGGCGAGTGGGAGGGGAATCCAAGGAGGGAGAGTGGGGCGAGTGAGGCAAGTGGGGCGAGTAGAGAATCTAGGAAGGGAGAGTGGGAGAGTGGGGCGAGTGGGGAGAGTGGGAGTAGAGAATCTAGGGAGGGAGAGCGGAAGAGTGGGGAGAGTGGGGCGAGTGGGAGGGGAATCCAAGGAGGGAGAGTGGGGCGAGTGAGGTAAGTGGGATGAGTAGGGAGAGTGGGGGTAGAGAATCTAGGGAGGGAGAGTGGGGCGAGTGGAGCAAATGGGGAGAATGGGAGTAGAGAATCTAGGGAGGGAGAGTGGAAGAGTGGGGCGAGTGGGGAGGTTGGGGCAAGTCGGGAGAGTGGGGCGAGTGGGAGTAGGGAATCTAGGGAGGGAGAGTGGGAGAGTGAGAGTGGGGGCGAGTGGGGCGAGTGGGGCAAGAGGGGCGAGTGGGGAGACTGGTAGTAGAGAATCTAGGGTGGGAGAGTGGGAGAGTGGGTCCAGTGGGGAGAGTGGGGCGAGTGGGAGTAGGGAATCTAGGGAGGGAGAGTGGGAGAGTGAGAGTGGGGGCGAGTGGGGCAAGAGGGGCGAGTGGGGAGACTGGTAGTAGAGAATCTAGGGTGGGAGAGTGGGTCCAGTGGGGAGAGTGGGGCGAGTGGGAGTAGGGAATCTAGGGAGGGAGAGTGGGAGAGTGAGAGTGGGGGCGAGTGGGGCGAGTGGGGCAAGAGGGGCGAGTGGGGAGACTGGTAGTAGAGAATCTAGGGAGGGAGAGTGGGAGAGTGGGTCCAGTGGGGAGAGTGGGGCGAGTGGGGTGAGTGGGAGAGTGGGGCGAGTGGGGAGAGTGGGATAGTGGGAGAGTGGGAGGGAGGGAGGGAGTGGGGAGAGTGAGTGAGTGAGTAGGAGAGTAATGTTTGTCGTATCGTTTAACTTTGCACTTCTGTCGGCAGTCCCATGACTGCCTCTTTTTATTTTTTTTTACATTATCAAAGGCAAACGAAACGAAAAGTCATCAACGTGAACATAACTATAAACTTAAGTGTCTTTTGACTTAAACATTAAATACAATAATTACCGCTAACTTTTAACTATTTTATGACCGTTTTTATATAAAACATTACTTACTAATGGAATGTTAATATTATTGCTTTTTTTAGCAAATTTTGAAATGAAAGACAATTCATTTCATTACTTTACAAACAAGGATTACAAAGAAAAATAAGTCTATAGGCATCGTTCTCTAATTCATACTTGTGGTCTTTAACTATTTAGTTTGTGGTTAAATGATTGGGTTTGACGTAAAGAAACAAAGGTCTTTTTTTATCCGAGGAAATTAACGTACTTACGGGGTTCATAGTATCATGAAAACAATAATTGTATATATGTATATACTATATAGTATGGGTCGAACTAAGATTTAGAGGATCAATATTGTTCGTGATCCTAAAATCATTTACAATCCTCAGGGATCGTCTGGGTATTATGTTTAAAACCTTTTGCATTATATTCAGTTCATCTCCACGTGAGGCCGAATTGGTGACTTCTAATATTGCAAAAAATATGTTTCATAAATTCCTGGACTAGGATGCTTTCAACAGAGAATGTATTTTTAGTTACTTCTGAGCTGCTTTAATCGTTACATATAATAATTCAATTACATTAATTCTTTTAGAATTATTGTTAAATGTTAGTGGTGCAGAGATGAAAATTTATTTTTGACCGCCATTCATGTTGATGTATGTACATTATCGTTACCCTTTTTCTTTGTGTGGAAATCCCCATGAGGTGTCACTTCACTGGGGCTAAACGTTAAGGTGTAAGGTATGTCAGGCTTGAACCGACTAAACCACACGTTGGTCACCGGGTCTTATAGCCAAGGGTCTCAGGTGTACCGTAGAAAGGAAATCCCTGAATCCTGGCAGACATGGCCGCCTATTGAGCAAAGCGATCCCACTATGATGTCAGAGAGTCCTGCAACCTTTTATTTTGCCTGTATATGCGTGCTCAGAACACGTCGCGCTACCAGCTTCAGCCTGCTTCTGTTAGAGCGACAGAAAAACCTGTCCGTCGCCCTCAGGCAATCGCTTATGGAGACCGGAGAACGTTTTGCACTCTCCAGTGCTTGATCCGTCTTCTACGGGACTGAACAGTACTAGTTGTCCCGTTTCCTTTCCGCCGCTTCCTTGGCACGCATCACTAGCTACAAAGCAGTGGAATACCACGCACTCTTACTCTGGACCATAGACGTAATCATGGTCTCCAGCGAGAGGCTATCGATAGCCACCGGGTCTCCACTAAAGTATTGAAAGAAAGATGATAAGTCTAGACTTGTTAAGTCGTACTTTTAGGTTTTACCTAAGGAGCGAAATCAAACACACGCGTACCGTTGAGAGTATATTACATAAGAGAAAATAGACGGTTGCGTAATGACCCGGCTATATAAAAATAATTACAACTACCGTCATAACATACATCACACCCCTCTACTTAAATTGCTTCTGGGCACTTAATTGGTTGGACTAATATAATACTAAGTATTCACTTATGAGCTACTACTATCTTACTCACTATGATCTTATGAACTACGAGTATGATCTACATCGAAACCATATCTAAGGACACACGACCCGCTTGCCGTAACCTCTGGGGCACTTTTTTTAAATCTTCTACAGACTCCGAACTGGGACACGGCCAATCAAACCCTGGTACTGATCTACTTTATAACTGATTAACGTGTCTCTTGACAAGTGAACCGTCATCCCTTACTATCGTATAGTTACGAGATCCTAACTTTTCCTTTACTCGTCCACTGCACCATTTGTCACCTTCACCATAATTTCGCAACCATACCCTATCGCATTCTCTAAAATCCCGTGACACACCCCTCTGAACTCTGTCTGCTACTTCTCTTTCTCCCTTTAAAAGATCTAACCTAGTCCTAAGATTCCGTTTTTGTAATAACGCTGCCGGCGATGCCCCCGTGGCACTATGTTCCACATTCCTATAAGCGAACAAGTATGTTTGTAAAGCTGTTTCTATATCCTGTCCATCCCGTAATGATTTCTTTACAGCTCGTTTGCACAATTTAACCGCACTTTCTGCCGCCCCATTAGAGGATGGGTGGTAAACTGCCGAAAAAGTCAACCTGATACCATTCCTTCGCATGAACTCTGCATATTCATTGCTTGAAAACGGAGGACCATTATCCGATACTATTTCTTTAGGCAATCCAAATCTCGCGAACGTTTCTCTCAATACTTTAATCACAGCTGCTGCTCTAGTGCGTGACATGTAAAAAGCCTCTATCCATTTCGATGTAGAATCTATGATAACTAAAAAAGTTTTACCATGAAAAGGTCCTAAAAAATCTACGTGTATTCTACTCCATGGTTCTGTTATGTAAGGCCACGGTTTAATAGTTTACTTTGGTAGCGCTACACTTTCTTCGATACATGTAGTACATTGTTTGCACATTCGTTATATATCTACATCTATACCTGGCCACCATACGTAACTACGAGCAATCGATTTTCATCTTAACTATACCTAAATGACCTACATGTAGTTCTTTGAGAATGAATCCCCTTAATGTTGTCGGTACTACTAACCTATATCCCCACATCACACAGCAGATGTCTAGGTACAACTCTGATCGCCTTATCCAGTATGGTCTTATTTCGTCCTCTTTACATTTAGCGGGCCAACCTGATTCTAGATATAAAACTATGTTTCGCAACAAACTGTCTGATACCGTTGCTTTTTTTCGCTCGTTCACATTCGTCGCTCCACTCAAACTTATTATTTTTCTTTAACAACGAATACAATGGTTCTAGTAAAGTACTTTTGTTGGGTACGAACTTTGCATAATACATAACTAGTCCCAAAAACGACCTAAGCTCTGTAATTGTCTTTGGAGTTGGGGCGTTCTTAATGGCGGCTATTTTATCGGGACATGTATGAATGCCATCCTTACTTATGATATAACCTAAATATGATACTGATTCCGCAAAAAATGTACATTTTTCTCGTTTAATTTTTAAACCGTACTTTTGTAATCGCTCAAAAACTTTATTTAAATACATTCTATGTTGACTGTCATTTAACCCAGTTATGATGGCGTCATCAAGGAATACTCCTACCTTGGGCAAATCACTAAATAACTGTTCTAGTTTCCTCTGGTATATACCCGGACTAGAGGATAGACCATATATTAACCGATTGTACCTAAATAGTTTTTTATGAGTGTTAATAACAGTATATTTCCTCGTCTCGTCCAGTTCAAATTGAGCATGCGCCTGGGAAAGGTAAATTTTTGTAAAACGTTGACCCCCATGCAATTTAACAAGAAGATCTTCAACTTTTGGTAAGGGAAAACGGTCCACTTCTAAACATTTATTTAAAGTAAGTTTAAAATCACCACATATACGTATGGTGCCATCTTTCTTTACCACGGGTACTATGGGTGTGGCCCAGTCCGAAGTATCGACGGGTGTGATCACTCCGTCACGCACCAACTCCTCCAACGCGTGCTCGACACGCTCGACTGCGGGAGCAGTGCGTAGGCAAGGGGCCGCGCGCGCAGGTACACCGGCCGCGCGTCCGGCCTCACTCGCAAACTCACCTGCCCGCCGGTAAACCGTCCCAAGCCAGGAGAGAACACCTCACAAAATCTGGAACTAAATTCCCTCAAGTTAAACTCCGGACTAGCTACCTCTAATACATTACACTTTAAAAGCGGTGAATTAATCCCTAATTCATTTAGCCAATGTCGCCCTAATAAAGTGCTCTTGCTATTTTTTATCACAAACAAATCTAAGTATTTACTTTTATTTTTGAAACGAACTAATACGTTCATTTTTCCCATAGGCTTGATCTTTTCTCCCGTATAATATGTCAAAATAAGATTACATTTTAAAATACTACTGTTTGGAAACCACTTTAAATAGTTAGCATAACTGATACAGGATATGGTACTTTCTGTATTTAACTCCATACTAATGTTTTTTTCGTTAACACACAATGTTACATAATAAGGGTTATATTGACTAAAAGATAAATTATTGTGGCACATGGAGTTTATAATGTTTATAATTACCTCGTCCTCCGAGTCTAAATTACCCTCGACTTCACCTCACCACCCTCTATAAAATTGTGGCATGTTTGACCTGCTGCCACCCTCTTTGTCCATCTAGGACACATCCTCTTCAGGTGCCCCTCCTCGTTGCATACTCGACATACATAATACCGAAATTTGCAAGTCTTCGTGTCATGACTGCCTCCACATCGTTCGCAGTCCCACTGTCGCTGTCTCTCCGTCCTGTCTACGCCGACACCTCCCCCGCTAGCGCCACCAGCATATCGTGCACGGCCGCCTAGCTCGCCCGGCCTGTTGGCGCGGCGCACGCTCGGCGCAGGCCCTCTCAACCCCGCCGCCGGCGGTGCTGTCGCTCCGCGGCTACTGTACTGTTTGTAATTTTCCGCTTGCCCGACTCCTACCGTAGCCTGGTGCACAGATGCCGATTCCAGATTCCGATAACCGCTGTCTGATTGTCTCGTTATGTAGGCCGCACACTAACTGATCTCTTAAGTTATCCCGTAATGACTCACTAAAATTGCAGGTTTTCGATAGCTTTTTTAGTTCCGCCACATACTCAGCAATTGTCTCATCTTTCCTCTGTTTACGCTGTCAGAATTTATAACGCTCCGCTAACACACTAGCTTGTGGTTGCAAATGATTTTGCATTACGTTTACTAAGTGACTAAATGTTTTTGTAGCCGGCCGCTCAGGTGTACACAGATTCACCATCAACTCATACGCGTCACTACCTATGACTGTAATTAATGTAGCCACTTTTATTGCTTCTTTCTCTCTCATTAGCCACAAAATATTGTTCCAGCCTTTCAACGTATGACTTCCAATTGTCCTTGCTCACGTCGAACGGCCCGATCTTTCCCACTGACATTCTACTTTATTTATTGTTGTTGACAAACAACAAAAAACTATTTGCACACGTGAAACGATGCACTATCTCGTCGCTACTGATAAGTCTAGACTTGTTAAGTCGTACTTTTAGGTTTTATCTAAGGAGCGAAATCAAACACACGCGTACCGTTGAGAGTATATTACATAAGAGAAAATTGACGGTAGCGTAATGACCCGGCTATATTAAAATAATTACAACTACCGTCATAACATACATTACAAAAGAAAGAAAAGAAAAGATTTATTTTGGCACACAGACTCAAATTTTCACACGAAAACAATAAAAAGAAAAATGGAGAAATAAAATATACAAAATCAAACAAAAAAAAACAAATGAAATAAAAATAAAAAAGTGGCAGTATATTACTTCCGCTCGGCAACACCACATCTTCCGCCTGACCGAGCGGAAACCGCCTCCATGAAGGCCAGCATTGCCAGTGAGCAGCGATATGACCTTAAAACTATTAAATATCTTTATAAATTAAAGAACTATGGCAAAAAATTGTCCCATTATTTAAAAATGTACATAAATACTATTTATACCAAAGTAATTTATTGTTTATTTTAAGATTTTCCAAATATCTAAATGTTCTGATAAAAGCCGGCGTTAAATCTAGTTTTTAAAAGATTATCAACGATCTAATAGCCGTGAGCCAGCCAACCTCTTGACAGGCAGGAACGACTTAGCGCGTTCTTGGATGAAGTGCGAAAGTGAGCTTTATCTGAGTGTCATAAAGCTGATTTTCGCACATCTTCAAAAACTGTCGCGTATTTCTTTTCTTTATTTTGAAATCAAACCGTGCTATCCTACCTTGTCACTTTGAAGAAGACAATCGAGGCCTACGCGCATTTTATGTGTCAACTGTAATATATGCGTGAACACATTGCGCCAACGTCAAGTCTTAACACTGAATCCGAGAGTTGCTGGCGTACTCTGCAGCTGGGTGTATCCATAAATTGTAAGTACCCTGAATACCTTTATTTTATTGGAAATTAAGTACATAGTATTTATATGTACTGTGTATAATGAGATGGTTCATATGAAATATTTTGCCCGGTTTCAGAGGAAGACTATGCTTGTGAAGCATGCAGGGATCTTGCAATGGCGGCGGCCAATGATAACCTTTAGCAAGTGTCTGACAATGCTCAACCTGGATCTAGTCAGCAAGGAATATTAAGAGATGACACCTCTGAACTACTTCAATCAATGATTCCTATAGAAAGCAGAGTACCACAACAGGTAGGATCCTAAAAGGAGGAGAAGCCTAAAATGTTTCAGATTTTTAACAAGGCTCAGGTTTGTGATCACAAATCTGCACTTAACAAGTGTAGTGATTAATGACTTCAGTTGAGAGAGTATTATTAAAATATTGAGATAAAAATGCAACTAAGGAGTAATTACTCACTTTATATAGTTCATTAATCCTTAACTATCAATAAGGGAGCTTGCACACATACTAATTCTTGTAGCTCCAACTGACAGTGATTTTGTATAGGGAGCATAGTGACTTTTTGTAATATTTAATATAATTCAGTCAATTATGTCTTTTTAGGTAACAGCCAGCACCACAAGAGGAGCCAGTAACTTCAAATGATTCCATTACATTACCTGATTACAGATGATCAGCAAATACAAATCATCACTGTGTCTTTCCTAATTGTGGAAGCACATCTTTGCACAGCATAAGCGGTAGACTGAGAGCTATAGTATTAAGCTATAGTGGGAAACATTACGTAACTCCCAAAATAGCTCCACCTCATTTACAGCTCAGCAAGTAAAACATATTTTTTCTTTTGTTAATGTTAACCAATCATTAGAATTTGAAAATGTTAAAGATATGGATGAAAAAGTCTTTGAATATTAGATAGGTCGTATAAAAGAAAGTATTAACATTTTGTTGGAGGAAGTACCACGAATAAGAAATATTCGGAGAGGTACATTCCTTGTGTTTTTATTAAAACTAAGGACAGGTAATTCTGATAAAAGAATAGCTTCATTAGTAAATGTGCCCAGACGAACATTAGAAGTCCTCATGGATAAAGTTAGAGAGGTTCTTTTACAGGATTTTGTTCCGGCACACCTTGGGATTAGCCATATTTCAATGTAATATAGGTTGTGTAATTCAATTGTAATATAGGTTCTAGAATGTGGATAAACATAAATAGAAACTTTTCTTTTGAAATAAATGAAATATCTAAAAAAATGGTTTTATCGTTCCCTCATGATCACACTGACAACAAATCAATACCCTACTGTTATATTATGTAGGTACCTACTGAAAAATCAGCTTTTAAGAACAGTAAACCTGTAGTAGGCATGCGGGTACTAGATTTTTCTATTTCACGTTGTCAAAACTTGTGTAAGTACTTGTAGGCGCACTTTTTGACATTTCTATATAAATGTCCTAACGAGGCGCAAACACGACGGGGTGCGCCGGCGCGTCATTGCATTTTAAGCTGTGTCTTTCAAGAAACAGGGTCTATTCGAGTATGAGTAAATTGTTTTCATAGATAACTATATAAGTTTTTACATCTGTTATAATAGACAAAAAAATAATCGCGCTTCTTTTCACTTCACAAATCGAAGAGCGCCACTGTCGCTGAAGTGCAACAGGTGAGCTCTTACCTGAGTGTCATAGAGGTCATATGTTTTCACTGTCGCTGAAGTGCAACATTATAGTGGCATTAATTACGACAACATAACCTACAATATCAAACTCAAAACACAATATCTTTATTTTCCGGCTTTCTCGACGGAAAATGACTTCACTTATGGAGTCTTATGTCAGGAGTTTTATGTCAGACAATTGTTAGTATGGACAGCTGCCATTGTTCTTTATAAAGTTATGTGAAAATGTGTGTCCCATGAGTGCCAAAATTTGGACATCGCTCAGCATACGTTGCGATTATTAAACCGCAACACTGGTATTCTGCGTTATCCATTTTAGTGTCTATAAATATGGAAAATATATTGAAATACGTAAAATATATACGATTTACGAGTAAATAAGATGTTATAAACATAAATACTAATTAGTGTAAAATCTGTGGAGTAGAATGTGGACATTTTGTTTGTTTTGTAATCAAGCGTCTGTCCTATACATAATTATATTGTATTGTTTGCGAGCGACGCCAGCAATTCTAAGAATTGTGAACAACTGCGCAGTGACATTTACGAGTCGAAGCGGTTCCCAAAAGTTTTCCCTTAGCTGCTCTAAGGAGTACGGTGTATGGTTATAGAAATATATGCTATGCAACATATTTATCAAACCAATTTCATAAAAGTAATAGGAACCAGACCACAGAGCATGTAAACAATGAAGGTAAACGGACAGCAGCCATCTTATTTGAAAACTATACAACTTTGTACATGATTTAATTGTTAATTGAATGATATAAATGGGTAATTGAATTAAGTGAAATAAATTAAGTGCAAGAATTGAAATTAAATGTATCATAAAATTAGAGTAAAAAATATTAGTTTAGTGTAAGTAATCAAAACAAACCTGTTTTATTATAGGACCCCAAGGTACATAGACATAAGCCAGGACCGCACAGATGCCCTGCAGCGTTGAAATATGCCGCAACAACACCAACCCGAAACCCCTCCACCCAATACCTGACGGCCATACCCAAGAAGGTGAGTAGGTGTTTGTGAGGACTAGAAATACTATAACTTAGGAGTGTTACAATAACAATGCCTTGAAGTGAAGTAAAATTTTGTATATAAATAAAAAGAACAAATATAATTTAGTAATTGGGGGATTATAGCAGTCGGGTCGTTGAGTTTTTTGTGAATTCAGCAAATATTTTTTTAGATGTAAAACAAAGGAAATTCTGGATTTCAGGCTGCGGATTGGTGGTGGAAGATTATTCCAGCAGTGGGTTGCGGCATACTTGAAACTACCTCTGAAGGCAGCAGTACTGTGCTTAGGCATGGATAGTGGATTTGTGACTGATCTCACCATATGTTTGGACTGAGTTTCTCTCCAACGTAGCTTGTCGTACAGGTATCTAGGTGTTTTTGTCTGTATAACTCCAAAAAGCAAAGAGGCTAGGTGTACCTTCCTTCTGGCAGCCATCTTTAGGATGTTATGTTCATTTAGATAGGGAGTGACGTGGCTGCGCTTGGGTATGGTTATACAAAATCTTGCACATGCGTTTTGTATGCGTTGTACAAGCCGTGCAGTACGTGATAGGAGACACGGCCCATATACCTTATCACAGTAATTTAGCTTGGACAATACCAGACTATCTACCAGTTGCTTCCTGATTGGTATACTGAGGAAGTTTCTAATATTGTGCAATATTTTAAGGCAGTAAAAATAGTTACTCAGAATCCTGCCAATGTGAGCCTCAAAACGCAACTCCGGGTCCATAGTTAACCCCAGGTTGCAAACACTATCTGCTCTATGAATTTCTTTGTTCATGATTAATATTTCTGGCTTAGCAGAAAGTATGTCTCGGATTTGTTGTCTGCTACCCAGCACCATAAACTTTGATTTATGGGGGTTCAGAACTAGCGAGTTCAGCTTTGACCACTCTGTAACTCTTTGTAGGTCTTCATTCAGTTTCTGAACAACTGATGACATTGCGTCAGGTTTAAAAGAGAGATACACTTGCAAGTCATCAGCATATATGTGGTATCTACAGTTCCTGAAGGACTGAGCTACATCAGCACTGAAAATTAAGTATAATAGAGGCCCAAGTATTGAGCTCTGAGGCAACCCTCTATGAACAATACGCGGCCCTGAAGTCTTTATGCCGCCATGAATTTCGACAAATTGGGTTCTGTTTGATAGATAGCTATCAAACCACTTTACGGTTTCCACTGAGAACCCATAGTAGGAAAGTTTCGAGAGCGGCAAGGTAGGGTTTATCGAGTCAAAAGCCCTGAAGTATTAGTGTATCTTCCCCCCTATCACGAGCCTCAAGTATATTTCCCACAACTTCACAGAGAGCCGTAGCAGTTCCCCGCTTTTTGCGGAAACCTGACTGTACGTCAGGGAGGAGATTGTTGTCCTCTAGGAATGACATTACTTGGGTATGTACGACTCTCTCCAGTACTTTGGATAAGCATGGCAGTATACTGATAGGGTGCAGATCCTTCACAGATTGAGGGCTACTGTTCTTGGGAATAGGACGCACCACTGCACAACACCAGAGTTCAGGAAAGGTGTTTGTGTTGATAGATTTATTTACTGTGTCTGTTATGATCTGTGCAGTGGTTGGCAGTGTTAGGGAGACCATATCCAGGCTGATGCCATCAATACCCTGGGCGTTTGTACCTATACTTTTTATAATTTTTAGAATGGACTCTCTCGCCACAGGCTGTAATTTAAAAGTAGCTGGTCCATGCCTATGATATTCAAGATAAGACAGCTGTGAGATGTTAATATTACATTCACCAGGCACATCAAGAAAGGCCATATTTATTACATCAGGGTCATCAAAGATTTTTGGCAGTGATCTTTCTGTGATGTCTGGCAGTATATCAGACTTTAAATTCTTCCATAGTAACTTTGGATTGGGTAAATTGCTGCTCATCTCTCAATTTAAATAACAGACGAATATTAGGCGTGATCCAGGGTGTTGGCCTGGATTTGACGACAGCTGAACAGTCCAAAAGCTGGATCCAGTAATTGAAAGTGTAAACCATAGAATCAACATCACACATATCACTAATTTTGGACCGTGGGATTGAGGCTAGATCTAGCAGAAAGTACTCTTCCAGTATATCCTTAATAGGGCGGTAAACAATAGTCCTTGGGCTAGGTTTTGATTTTTTAAACAATGACTCGCATGTAATTAAAGCGTGATGACCAAGGTCACTATTGAAGTCTACCACTATGTTTTGGACACCTAAATTGGTACATATAACGTCTATTAGTGTACTGCTATCTCCTACAAAGTGTGTTGCTGTTGGAACAACCTGCCTCAGGTTAACAGTACTCAGAAATTCATTAAAAATCCTCGTTTTGCAGTTATAAATATCTATCATGTTTATGTTGAAATCCCCTAACACTATCACATTATCATAAGGGGCCAATGAGCTAATGCTCTCTGTTAATCCTTCAAAGAACCTATCAATGTCAAACCACGGTGGACGGTATGCCGTGCCAATAAGTAACTTCCAGCCGTTTACTGTTGTGGACAGCCATAACTGCTCGATGTCCGGCTGCTCGGGATGTGGTTTCACACGAGCGTTAGTGCCTGCCCTGATATAAAAGGCTACGCCTCCGCCTCGCCCGTCCTTTATACACGGTGGTCGCGGAATATGTTTGAGCCTGTAGCCTGGGACATAAGGGGCGCGTCCGTCTTCACGTGGTCGTAGCCATGTCTCGTTACCAGCTAGTATATCAACGTCATGGCGGTCCATTGCAATTAAAAATTCTGATTGGTTGCTAGGGACCCGGCATTGAGTAAACCAAACTTTAAACACCTGCTACGTGTCATTTTGTATGTCGGGGAGAGCTATGTATTGCGTGTGTAGTATGATAAATATAGAAATGTTAATTATGTCGGTGTGATAAAAGGTAGTGGAGGTGACTTACCATTCGCTCAAAAAGGGGGGGAAGAATCAGGCAGGTCGGAATGGCCACACGAATATCTTCTCAAATCCCTTTCTTCGCCGGTTCTTGAGTTGTATCACCACCAAGACGTTTTTATTGTTGACAGGGAACACTCGCGTGTGGTTTTATATTGATATATAGCGATTTAATTAGTATTTAGTTTAGTAATATTTAATTTAGTATGTGGTTAAATGATTGGGTTTGACGTAAAAAAACAAAGGTCTTTTTTACCCGAGGAAATTAACGTACTTACGGGGTTCATAGTATCATCAAAACAATAATTGTATATATGTATATACTATATAGTATGAGTTGAACTAAGATTTAGAGGATCAATATCGTTCGTGATCCTAAAATCATTTACAATCCTCAGGGATCGTCTGGGCATCATGTTAAAAACCTTTAGCATTATATTCAGTTCATCTCCACGTGAGGCCGAATTTGTGACTTCTAATATCGCAAAAAATATGTTTTACAAATTCCTGGACTAGGATGCTATCGACAGAGAAAGTATTCTTAGTTACTTCTGAGCTGCTTTAATCGTTACATATAATAATTCAATTACATTAATTCTTTTAGAGTTATTGTTAAATATTAGTGGTGCAGAGATGAAAATTTATTCTTGACCGCCATTCATGTTGATGTATGTACATTATCTTAACCCTTTTTCTTTGTGTGGAAATCCCCATGGGGTGTCCCCTAACTGGGGCTAAACGTTAAGGTGGTATGTCAGGCTTGAACCAACTAAACCACACGTTGGTCACCGGGTCTTATGGCCAAGGGCCTCAGGTGTACCGTAGAAAGGAAATCCCTGAATCCTGGCAGACTTGGCCGCCTATTGAGCAAAGCGATCCCACTATGATGTCAGAGAGTCCTGTAACGTTTTATTTTGCCTGTCTAGGCGTGCGCAGAACACGTCGCGCTGCCCTCTCCAGCCTGCTTCTGTTAGAGCGACAGAAAAACCTGTCCGTCGCCCTCAGGCAATCGCTTATGGAGACCGGAGATCGTTTTGCACTCTCCGGCGCTTGATACGTCTTCTACGGGACTGAAGAGTACTAGTTGTCCCGTTTCCTTTCCGCCGCTTCCTTGGCACGCATCACTACCTCGCAGGACAAAGCAGTGGAATACCACGCACTCTCACTCTGGACCATAGACGTAATCATGGTCTCTAAAGTCACTAAAGTATTGAGTACGGTATCCTCCACAGTGGCACACAGATCTTGACCCCCAGCAGGTATTTTCCGAAGCAACCGTGTCTGGTCAGTCGCAGCGTCATCCGGTAAAAGTACTACTTAAACCATTGCGCCATCCGTGCAGTCCAACTTGAACAGTGCTCACTCAATCGTCAAGTGTCATGACTTGACGATTGTTATTGCGAATGTTGAAATTCTTTGAACTTTCATCTTTTCTAACTTATCGACGTGATTCTCAGAACTTCTTTAATTTTTTTTGACATGTGGAAAACACTACGTTTACCACTTTACCGATTGCATGATGACGTGGTTATGTCGTACTCGAACCGACTAAAACACAGTTTACTTCACACTAGCCTATAGTCGGTGGCTAAGTACTTTGCAATAAAAAATATTGTGACTATAAATTGAGATAAAAACTATCCTATCTCTCAAGTTAAACCAAATTGCACACTTAGCAAAATTTCATTGAAATCGGTTCATTAGTTTAAGAGTTCATCGCGAACAAACAACGTGGCATGAAATTTATATATATAAAGATCAAAATGTATACATGTTTGTGTATATAGGCAATAAACATGTTTTTGATTCTTCTAACTGTCTAATTGATCAGTCTTAAACAAAGAGAGTCATTCGTTGTGAACGCTTATTACGGAACCTTGTGCTGACTACAGATTGATCAACAGCGCATATACGATCCAGCTCCAGTTAACATTTCAACCGCGAGAGCTCATCGAAAGGCCTACAGAAGTATGTACATGGAATGAACTACGAGCCTTTTAAGTACTACGTGGGGTACACTGAAAAATTTGCGTCAATTTCTCATTAATAAAACAATTTACATGTAAAGTAAAATATTTACTGTTTTTCGAAGTATTTTAAATTACATTTTACCCAATTCATCTTGCGATAAAAACAATTGACACGCGATTTCCCGCAATTTTTTTTTAACCATTGATTGAGTTTTTTATGTTTAAAAAACGTAACATTTGAAATTCAAACATTTATGAGCGGCCAGGAGCGCAGAACTTTCAGTGTGCCCTATATACTACTTACTTAGCCAGCAATTTGACATGAAAATGTATGTGCATTTTTTAGTTATTAAATAAATTATTTTCATGATTTAAAACAAGACGTAATCAGAGAATTAATTAGTAACGCTACCGTTCACAAGGCTATTTACTTTTTACTTCAAAATGCTTTAATACTAATTAGCTGGTGGTAAATAGTTTTATTCACACCTTGTCAGACATTTGTCACACATAAGACCAAAATAAAATAATCTCGTGAAAAACCTTACAATTGCATCTAAAAAGCTTGATACAGCTAATACACAAATTTTTAATCACTCGACACCAAACCAAACACAAAAAATAAGTAAATAATCATTGTGTTAAGTGTTATGAAAGGATTTTTTTTTCTAAAAAGTGTATACAACTTTTGTCATGTCATATAATATCATGTAGTGAAATATTTTGTGACTTATTGTCTAACAATGACAGTAATCAGTGTTTTCTTAAGTGTAGTAGAAAAAGAGAGGGATTTTTTTAAACTTCAAACTCGATTTTCTCAAAACTATGATTTTGGAGTTTAATCACTTTTCACTGAAGGTACAGAAATATTACTGCCTTTATTTAAAGAACAATAAATCTCAATAATATAAATTTTTGAGTTTGATGAATAAATTTAGATTAAAAGAGATCGGTTCATATTTTTTTTTTTTATATTCGTAAGAAATAATAAAAATAAAATAAAAGCTTACTACAAAAATAAAACTTACTCTTATATACAGATGCTTGCTGGCTATGATCCGTTATTATCCAGATCCAATAAACGACGCAAATATGGATATTCGGAGTTTATTATTTATTCGTTAAATGGAACTTAAATTTTGAATTACAAATAAATAAAGGCACACACGACCTCTATAAGCAACGTGTAAACAATAAATAGCAATCACTTAAAGTAATATTTTTAATATGAATATGTAACAAGGCGTGGCGCGAGTGCTAGCGTTTTGACGCCACATTTTTTCTGTTACTGTTTTTATTTTATATTATTACTACGGTGATGAATTTACATTTTTTTTTAATTTTAAAAATTGTGCGTAGATACGCAAAAAGGATCCAACCCACAAAATTACACTTTTAAGATAATGAAGATTGAAGTTTAAATTGTGTTTGCTCATTGATATTCTATTTTGTGATTTTGTTGATTTGGGACATAGTTGTAAAAATTGTTGTCCTTTTTAAAGAAATGAGTTTTTTTGGGAATAAATAAATATTTTTAAAAACATTTAAGTAAATGTGGGGTTGGATCGTTTGAGCTAAAAGCAATTTTCAATTATGCTTAGCTTATATTTAATTTTGCAGTAACGATCCAACATGGCAAATTGTTATGTAATTATGGACTAGTGTAATAAAACAGTAGATTTTTGAGAGATTTGTAAAAAGTAAATAATTTTTAGGGATCAGATCAAACATCGATTGTGGTGGTAGATGACAAAGTAATTGATTACAGGGATCAGCTAATTATTACTTTATGCAATCATTGGTGTAGCAGGCTGGTTAAGTCTTTGATTATTATATATGCCTAGATGCCCGGTCTGTCATCTCATAGGGGCACCAATTTGAATCAGTATGAATATCATAAACTCTCAGTTCGTTTGACAGGTGTAGTACGTAAGTACGTATTTGTGCTGCCGCTAATTTAATCAAAAATGGCGTCTTGTGCCGTCAAATATTGTAAAAATTATTCAGCAAAAAAGGAGAAAACCAAGATAATAACATTCCACCGATTAATGTCATTCCACATTGCGATATGGTTTATTTTTATGGCGTAACTCACCTGATGTGGCCAACGTTTTTAGTGTTAAATAAGGTAAACTTAATTATGCCACTGGCAATGTTCATAAATATTTGTATAACTTGGCAACACCGCCAGCTTCCTGTTCCATTTTATCATTGTGCATGGGGGCTGCCTATTTTTTTGACTTCATATTTTAAATACAGTCCACTTCTAAATTCAAGGC